>CM043706.1:26931856-27425616 GCA_023969325.1 Oryzias curvinotus
ATTGGCTGCATTATTAAATAAGCCACAGGGTTGAGAGCGTGTGACAAAAGTAGCAGCCTAAAGTCCAGAAAATATGGTAAATTGGTGTAAACGATTACTCACCATGTGGCGACAAACCCTCTAACTTTTAATCACCAAAGTAGAAAAAAATACTCACAATTGGCGAGTGTTCTTTTGGGCCCCCATCAAAATGAAAGTCAATACTAATATTTCTATTGAGAAAAAGTTCTATTGTGATATATATCGATATCTTTTTACCATCCAGCTCTACTTATGAGTGTCAAGAATACATTAATAACATTATAGAATTTTCTGACAAACATAATACCATCATAAAACAGGAAAGTCATCCCTCACTATACAGTCAGACAAGGACAAAAGACTACAATTGGTTTCATTTTTTCATCCTCACCTCCCTTTTTCCTTCTCTTCTGTTTGTAGGTTAACAGTCCACAGGTTAGCTGCTCGTATTTTGATTCGTTCTCTGGAGTCTGAGGAAAGAGAGAACAGAGGAAAGTCTGATGAAGACATGAAGAGGAAGGTGGTGGAGCTCAGTGTCCAATCAGGAGTGAGCAGTCATCACACTGCCTTCATTGCTGTCAACAGAGACAATGGTGATGCTGTTCAAGGACCTCTGGTGCGCAGAAATGTTCCAACCCCTGGTGAGTCTTTTACCATTTAAACTGCAGTCCAGAACTGGGGGGCAAAGGGTGGGGGAAGGACAAGATTATAACTGCAAAGGTTTTACATTTTTCTTTTTGATATGAGCCCCTCAAATGGTAAATGGCGTATACTTATATAGCGCTTTCTACCTTCTTACGAAGGCCCAAAGCGCTTTACAGTCACAGTCCCATTCACCCATGCACACACACATGCACACACACATTCACACACTTGCGGCGGCTCCACTGCCAAACACTGGCGCCAACCTCCCACCAGAGGCAAGGTGGAGTTCAGTGTCTTGCCCAAGGACACTTCGACACATGGGCGTGCAAGGCGGGAATCTAACCTGCAATCTTATGATCATGAGTCGACCGCCCTACCACTGCACCACGGCCGCCAACATGCATTGACACTCAAAAAACCTCCACGCACCTTCAGTCAAGAAATAAGGTCACTTTGAAATAGGGGTGGGGGGTGTATTGTGTAGGCCCTCCTATTTAAATGGTGGTATGACAGAGAAGGTTCAGAGTGGGGGAGGTTTGGGGTCTACAGGGCACGAGACCACTCAGCACCCGATCAGGTGCAGGTGGAGACCCGGAGGGGCCTTAGATTAGATTCTGTTTAATAATTTTGTTGTATTTTGTGTTTGTTTCTTCTTCTAAAGGTCTTTTTCATTCTTCTCCCAGGAGGATGATGTGTTCTGCTCCTGCAGGTGAGTGAAAATAATATGGAGACAATTAAAAAATTGTTTTGTCTATTCTTTCTGATTAAAATGAACAAACACACAACAATATGTTAAAAATAAACAGCTAAAAGTACTTTTAAAACAATAATTGGGTATTTCTGTCATTATTAGGTTTTTTTTTTTTTTTTACCTTAGTAGAGCTTCTGTTTTGTTTCTGTCATGATCAAAGTTCTGCTTCCTGGCTGAAATCCACCTGAACTTGCTTACTCTGGGTATGTCGGTTCCAGAAGACCAGATATGAGTTAGCGTAATTACGCTCCACTTGGTAACCCTGGGTTAATGCATGTGCACAGCAGGTACATAAAGACATTCTCAATGGATCACTGATTTCCAGAGTCACCATGGAAACGCGTGGAGAAAAAAAGAGACGCTGTACTTCAGTGAGACGGAGTCTGAGATTTTAATGACGGAGTATGAAGATTATAAGACCATCAAGAAGTAATAAGACTGCATCATCAGCAAAAGAAAGAGTTTCTGCTTGTAGTAGTAGAACAGACAAAGTAAACGTACGAGTTTCTGATCTAATGTCCATTTTCCTTGTGACGCATATATATAAATCTTATCCAGTTTTGCCAACTTAAATGAATTACTTCTATTGGTAACAAGTAATTGAGTTACATTTTTTTAACCTAATTTCTTATGTCTATAAAACTTAAATAGTGTTTATACAACTCAAATTTACATATTTATTTAACTAAATGTCATATTACTCCAATTCAATTAATATTTTTTCCATCTTAATTTATTATAATTCTTGAACTCTCCTATGTCAAAGTTTGAGCCGGCAGATATACTCATTTTTATAACAAAAAAGGACCAAACAACATGCAAAAAATTCACTAAGGCCGCATTTCCACTGCAGGTCTTGATGCCCAAATCCGATTTTCTGTCTATATCCGATTTTTTTGACGACCCGTTCACATCACCTTTTAAAAGTGGACCGTATCTGATTTTTGAATTTACACTATACAATGTTTAAACTGTCAAATGTAGACGTTCTGGGGACTACGTAACGTAGCAGCATTTCCGTCTTCCATGGACCTGAGCACTGACCGCACGGATTTAAAAAATTATGAGCGAGGAGGCCCTTAATAATAATCATGACAGTAATAAAAGCACATTTAGAAGATACGTGTTGGTCCAAATGGCAAACGTTTAGCATGGGGAAACCCTACACTTTTTGTTGTGTGTTTTTTGTGTGTGACTGCGGTTGTCATGGAGTCAACGCAGCGGCAGAAGGAGGTGTTGCCTTGGGCGCTCCAGGTTGAGGCAGGAGAGGGGATGCGCGGGAGAGGAACAAGGAGGGCTGCTCTGCCGGCTTATGTGCTCTCTCTGAGTTTGAATGAGGAAGTGTTTGCAGACGCTGTGCTGGACTAACAGTTTGATCCAAGCAAAGAAATAAACGGCTTCTAGCCGGTTCCAGAGCAACGATTTCTCGCTTGATTAGTTACCGTTTGCGTCCGGACCGGGACCAGACCGGAAATAATAGCGGTTTCTGACTACGGTCTGAAGCCTGAGGCTGAAAGGAAACACACTGACAACAAAATCAGCACAAAAGCACCTCAATAAGTCATGTGATCTCAGTTGGTGGTGTCCTGAGTTGACGTCACTGACGTACGACTCACATTTACTGGAGAATATCCGATTTGTCTGCTTACATGCCACACGCAAATGCACGGATCCGATTCGTATCCGATTTATTTCCACATATGAATGAGGCCTGAATCCGGTCTGAGAAAATCGGAATCCATGCGCTTTTGTCCTGCTTACACATTCACCGGTCATATCTGATCTGAGCCACATGAGAGGAAAAAATCTGAATTGGGTCACTTGAACCATGCAGTGGAAATACGGCCTAAGTCATATAGGAATTGTTCGCAACTGCTATCATTGCATTATACAGTAGGGGTGCTATATAAACTGATCATTCTCTCCCTTCCGTTTCACTCATGCTGCACAGACTCAAGCATAGTGGGACAAAATAACTCGGCAAAACACAGTAAAACAGCTAAACAACTAAACATATTTAGTCAAAAAGCCACATTTCAACCCAAATCCGTCCAGACAGGCAAAGGGAATGGTATCCCACAATCCCTTGCGTTGACGATCTAACAGCAGCACCAAAGTTACACCTACTTAATTGAATTCATTTGAATGAAAGAAACATAACTGTCTGAAAACTACGTGTTATTTTAAGCTGACTGAACAAAAAATGATTTTTAATTATCTTAACTGAAGCAAATAATTAGGTTTGATTAATGTAAAAAGTTTCTCTTTAAACATCCATATATGGTCTTATCAGCCTCTCACGGTGGAAAAAGTATTATCTGAGCTTCTTCATCCACTAAATCATCTTCAAATGGACACGCCATGCTGCTGCACCTCTCTGACAACAAACTAACCTTCAACTAAACCTGCTCCAGACCAGGTTATGTTCAGAGCATGAATTGCTATGGCAACTTGACATACCCTGAAACATACCTCCATTTCTGGAACTGAAAGCTGAGGTTATCAACTTCCTTAGCCTCAAACTTACCGTGGGAGCTAGCATAACCTGCTTTCTGGAATACCCCCCTGGTCCATACCATCTTCTTCCTGTTTACCTGGTTAGCCTCCAGTTAGTTTTGTTTGGTTTCTCTGCTCGGCAGCGCTCTCTGTTATGGTAATAAACCTCTTGCCTTGGAACCGTTTGTCTCCCATCTCTGCATTTTGTGTCATTCACCAGCCCTCGTACATGATAATTTCAAAGATTCTTTTATTTAAAAAATTGACATGATTCAGTTTTACTAAAACGTTGCTTTATTTTAGTTTGTAACCAAATAAATGTTCTTGTTGCATGTTGCTGACTTACAGTAAATCTCTGTTTACATTTTATTCTAGTGAAGCAATATTCAGACTCCCAAGGTTTTGTGATGTGGCGATTGCACCAACTCATGTAATTTTATTTACAACATGGCTCATAAATTCTCCGTCTCTCACAAAATCACAGCTAAAGGTCGTGTTTAATGGTTTTTAAATATTCTTCATGGACATGGACACAATCAGTTTTATAACTTTGTGGGGGAAAAAACACAAGTTGACGATAGATGAGAGTATTTAAACTCTGAAACAAAAGTAGAGAATAACTTAAAGTTGTGTGGAGTGTGGAGACAAATGTGTGAATTCACCTGGTTTGGCTTGTATATGTGTGTGTATATATATATATATATATATATATATATATATATATATATATATATATATATATATATATATATATATATATATATATTTATATATAAATATTTACTATATGGAGCAAATTTGGAGTGAATGGATGCTTGGAAATCCACAATCAAGTCTAATTGCTAAGTAACTATTAGCTCAAAGTTCTAACATCCACAAACAGCAACTTCTATCACAATTTGAGATTGAAGCGGTACAACACAACACCAGCTCAGAGGAGGTTATAGCAAACTCCTACCATGATCTTAGGAGCAAAGCTCCTATAACTACTTTAACACTGAGCGAGGCAGCCACTGACCTGAAAGACAAGATCATGTCTAGAATGAACACCAGACAACCCAGACTCTACCTACAGAGGTTAAGCTGACATACCTCCTGTTTGAGTGGTGGAATGACAGAGAAGGTTCAGAGTGGGGGAGGTTTGGGGTCTGCAGGGCACGAGACCACTCAGCACCCATCGAGGTGCAGATGGAGACCCGGTGGGGCCTTAGATTAGATTCTGTTTAATCATTTTGTTGCATTTGTGTTTGTTTCTCCCTCTAAAGTTCGTCGTCCCATGATAGCGATGCCTTCTGCTCCTGTGGGTGAGTGAAAATAGGATGGAGACAATTAAATTATTTTGTCTATTCTTTATGGTTAAAATGAACAAACACACAACAATATGTTAAAAATAAACAACTAAAAATTCATTTTAAAACAATTATTGGGTTATACAGAGATTCATTTATTTAATATATTGACATTATTCAGTTTTACTAAAACGTTGCTTTACTTTAGTTTGTGACTAAACAAATGTTCTTGTATCTCTTGTGGCTGACTTAAATCCCTGTTCAAGTTTTATTCTACTTTGGTAATATTCAGTCTTTTTAAGGTTTTGTCATGTGGTGATCGCACCAATTCTTGTAATTTTATTTAAGGTTCCTAATTTTGTTGAATCACCTCAGCATTGCTGCAACTTTGGTTAACAGCTCTCATTTTTAATGCTGGTCAAAGTATGCCTGCCAATCAAGTTTAGAGGCTCAAACGGAGGCAAACGCCCCCCTACATTGCACTTTTTAATGCCCCCACTAACCTTGTGATGAGGATGCCAACATGGCTCATGAAGTCTCAGTTTCTAACAAAAATCACAGCTAAAGGTCGAGTTTAATGGTTTTTAAATATTCTTCATGAACGTGGAAGCAGTCAGTTTTGATCACCTTGTAACTTTGTGTAAAAAACGTAAGTTGACGACTGAGAGCATGTCACTCTGAAACAAAAGTAGAGAATGACTGAAAGTTGTGTTCAGAGTGGAGACAAATGTGTGAATTAACCAGGTTTGGCTCTGAGAAAAATTTAGATTTAGGTTCTTTATGAGCTCATTTATTGTCATCAGTAATAAAGGAGAAGTTTTTTTAATGCCACACTGAGTCAGCTTGATAGAAGATCTACTGTAACACTGAGCGAGGCAGCAACTGACCTGGAAGACAAGATCATGTCTAGAATGAACACCAGACAACCCAGACTCTACCTACAAGGGTTAAGCTGACATACCTCCTGTTTGAGTGGTGGAATGACAGAGAAGGTTCAGAGTGGGGGAGGTTTGGGGTCTACAGGGCACAAGACCACTCAGCACCCATCGAGGTGCAGATGGAGACCCGGTGGGGCCTTAGATTAGATTCTGTTTAATCATTTTGTTGCATTTTGTGTTTATTTCTTCTTCTAAAGGTCGTCCCATGGCGAAGTGTTTTGCTCGTGCAGGTAAGTGAAAATAGGATGAAGAAAATTCAAAAATTATTTTGTCTATTCTTTATGGTTAAAATGAACAAACACACAACAATATGTTAATAAACAGCTAAAAATTCATTTTAAAACTATGATTGGGTATTACAGAGATTCTTTTATTCAATATATTGACATTATTCAGTTTTACTAAAACGTTGCTTTATTTTAGTTCATGTCAAAACAAATGTTCTGGATCCAGATCAGATGATGGATAAAAGCTGTAATTTTGGTAAGTGTATCATGTGATAAATCTTTTTAGTTATTATTAATACTGCAAGTGACTACAAATATTTATATGAATTTTGAGCTATTAGAAGTAACTAACGCAATATTACGAAATAAAACTAATTTATTTTTAAAGAAAGACACACTGCGAGAAACTTTTGTTGTTTTTGGTGTTTTTAACACTTTCTTATGGCCTTTTTTTGTGTTGGAGGACATAAAGACAGAAAACTGAGTTTAAAGTTGCATTTATTTATTGTTTTTAATCATTAGCAGACGTTGGGAAAAGCTTGTAATGTAGAACTTACAG
This sequence comes from Oryzias curvinotus, assembly GCA_023969325.1. Lineage (NCBI taxonomy): Eukaryota > Metazoa > Chordata > Actinopteri > Beloniformes > Adrianichthyidae > Oryzias > Oryzias curvinotus. Next base: position 26,938,783 of record CM043706.1, read on the forward strand.
CGGTGGGCCACAAGCTCCCTGCTCCCTCCACTCTGATGGAGATAGATCCATGTTTGTCTGGAATCTGGATCAAAACTGTGCAGTCATGAATCTTTTTCTTTATTTTTATTTATTTATTTATTTATTTTTTTCACTTGTTCTGTCCAACAACTTAGCAAACAGATTAGAGCTGCAGGCCTTTTGTGTTGGACAGGTTTTACTATCACAAAAAGAGGTTGTAGAACTTTAGAAGCCAGAGTGTAGATCTGAATTAACCCCTTTTTGTTGTATTATTTATTTCTTTATTTGTTACATTTAGTGTGTGTGGGGAGGAAGAGGGAAAAACTTGTGTGTGTGTGGGGGGGGGGGGGGGAGGGGGAGTGGAAGAGAGTAAAGGGAAGAAAGGTGAAAAAAGGGGGGATACAAGCACTGATTTGGATCAGTTATTCTTTTAAGCTGTAACAATTATACTAGATCTGCTGGAAAGACAAATATTCCATCATGGGTAAAAATCTGACACGAAGATGAGTGGAAAATATCTGTCCATCAATACACTGTAGGTTAGAAGGAGGGATGAAGCAGACAGGGAGCAGTGTGGCAGTGTGCACGTGCACGTGGGGGTGGAGAAACATGCATGCTGCCGAAGTGAACCTTGTGTTGTGGGGAACCAGATCCTACCCAGCCAGAGCAGCCAGACCAGGAGAGGGGAGGAGAGGTCCCCCAAGGCCAGGGCCCCCCCCACACCGGACCCAAGCAGCCCGGGAGGGGGGGGGGGCGGGGACCGCCCACCCGACCAGCTAGGCGCAGAGAAGGCCCCCCTACAGGGGCCCCCACTACGCCCAGAGGCATAAGCGAACCCGGTGTCCGGCCCCCAGGCCACAGGACAGGAGCACTTAGCCGTACCAGGCGGCAGTCATGGGGGCCGCCGGGTGCCGGACGCCGAGACAAGGGCCAAGGACGAAGCCAGGGCCCCAGAACCCAAGAGCCGCCCACCACCCGACCGGTGCCCCGTGTCCACGAGCCAGCCAGGGCACGCGACCCGAGCAACCCAGAGATCGCCACGCACCCACAGCCACCCCCCATAACCCTATCCACTACAACCCCCCCCCCCCGCTATATTATCTGAGCCCCCCTCCCTAACCCTTTAGGTGCTCTGCCCTCTCTGTGATGGGGATGGAAAGCCCCAGAGGGTCCCAGCGAGCCAGCCCCCAGGTCCGTCCCACCCATGCACTCACACACACATACTCACAATCATCTGGTTACCCCCCCACCCCCCGCCGCCACGCAGTAACCCCCCCCAGCCGACCGACCCCCAGCGCCGTACGCCTGACCATCGCCGCAGCCAACATGGTACCCATAAGCCTGGCCGCCCTGAGAGGACCAGGCGGGTGAAGACCGGCCGCCCCCCCCAACCCCACCCATGTATGGAGGTGTGGCAGTGCTGTGTGTGTGCTGCAGGTAAAAATAGGAGGTCTCCAGTGTGGGGTCCCCACCGCTGCCAAGCCGCAGAACCCCCACTCCGGGATTCCTCTGTGAGTGGAGTGTATTTGCTGTGTATGTGCTGCTAACATGCAGTGTGTGTGTCTAAAGTGGGAGTTAAAATTGTGGGGGGGTCAGTGAAAGATGAGCACGGATGTTTCACCGTGCCCCCCTCCACCAGACCCTTCCCACAAGGCCCTAGATGAATCAGAGTGTCTAATAAGCAACTAAAAAGCGGGGTGGAGGGCGGGTGCCAACGCGACCCCAGAGAGTTACCCCCCCAGTGAGCCCCGCCAGCATAACCCACCCATCCAGTTCCCGGAGCCCTATGTGCCTGTATGCAACATTTGTTTTGGTGAGGGCGGGGAGGAGCAGGCGGATGGGCACAACCGGGGGAGAGGCTCCCCTGAGCGACCGGCCCCCCAGCCGGCCGCAGTAGGCGCCCCCCCTCCCAGGGCGGCCGGGCAGCCAAGAGGTGGCAAGCCTGCCGCAGATAAGGCGAGAGCCCCGCAGCGCCGAGAGACCGCCAGCAAGGAAGGGTCCCGGTGCCAGAGCGGAAGGGCAGGGAGTCCAGCCCCACCATCCAAGTCCTGACCTCCCCAAGGACTTGCACACCGCCCCCCCAGGAATCCCCCATCCCCCCCCCCCCAAAATAAATAAATACATTAAAAATAAATAAACCAGAATAGGTTAAATCATATAAAATAATAATAATAATAGTAATAATAGTAATAATAATAGTAATAATAATAATAATAAATACATAAATAATAAATACATAATATAAACCCACCCAAGTGAACCCCTTAATCCCTGCTGTGAATGCGGCGTCGACTCCCAGGGGGCCGGGCCACGGGCGAAACACCGGCCACGGGCAGACGACCCCAGGCCCCAAAACCCCAAGCCTCCCGGGCAACCAGAGCCCTGAGCCGGGAAAACGGCAGGCCCAGCAGGGCCCACCCCCCCAAACCCGACTCCGGCTCACCCAGCCAGCCAGGACCGGCTCAACCCATCACCATCCCACCCCTACTAGGTGATGTGACTAACCAGCTGGAGCCAGGGAGAGTCTGAAGCAGACAGGTTTTTTGTTGAGGACATTATCTCTAAGCTAATGTGCTCTGACATGAGGTTTCTGTAGTGGCTGATGTTGAGATTATTTTTAGATTTCCAGTTTAGGAGGATAGTTTTTTTTGGCGATACATACAGCGGTGAGAACCATATAAGCCTTTTTTGTTACGGGGGCATCAGGATGACCCAGATGCAGGACCAGACGACACGTCTCAGAGAGAACTTAAGTATTTAATAACAAAACTCATACTGCAAAATCCTCACAAGAGCTAGAATAGGACAAGCTACACTCCAACACAGAGTGCAGAAACAGAGTCACCTAAATACAGCTCAAACAAATTAACCTAAAGTGCAGGCAGCTGTGTGCCACTCCATGGAGGGCCACCAGGAAGAGGGCGGAGTCCTCCAGGAGAGCCACAACCAACCTGCACAGAGAAACACAAGAATGAGGAAGACAGAAAACAGACTGACACGGTTACATTTTTAGATTCTATGTTGATGTTATTCAGGTCACCTAATAAGCAGAGTTTGGGGCATGCAGGTATACTATGATTAAACCAAATTGATAAATCCTCACAGACTTTACGCCAGAATGATTGGACAGGTGGACAGAACCACAGGGCATGCAAATAGTTGTCTATGTTGTTACCTGTGCACTGTGTGCATATAGCAGACTGATTAAGACCCATTTTAAATAATCTCTGTCTGGTGTACTGAATTCTGTGGAGAATCTTGTACTGAATAAGTTGCAGATTAGGACTTTTGGTCATATTAAAGGCATTCAGACAGATCTGTAGCCAAAATTGATCACTAGGATTCAATGATAGCTCAGACTCCCATTTTGTCATGGGTAGGTAAATTGTTTCATCTATGTTAGATAACATCTTGTAAATTTTGGAGGTGAGCTTGGGATTTTTAAGGTCAATGAAATGTGTTACTGTAAGGGGAAGGTCTAGGTCTATTTGGGTCAGGCAGTATTTAGTGCTTATAGCTGATTTAAGTTGCTGATATTCTAGAAATTTGTTTATACTAATTCCATAAATTGAGGATAATATTGAGAGGGACATAAATGTTCTATTCTGAATTATATGCTGGAATTGCTGGATTCCTTTGTTCTTCCATGAAGCAAAATGAATCATGTTTTTGTTAATTAAAATATCAGGGTTGTTCCAAATGGGGGTGAGTTTGCATGGAAATAATGTGAGGTTGTTTTTTTTAAGAAAATCCCACCAGGCTGTTAGAGATGAGCTAATATTTAAACTTCTGAAGCATTTGTGTTGTTTAATTTTAGAACTGAAGAAAGGTAAATTAGAAACATCCAGGCCATCACAGAGATTTTGCTCTATGTCTAGCCAAGATTCATCCAACACACCAGGATTCAGCCATTTTTGTACATAAAACAATCTGTTTGCGGAGTAGTAGTCCTGAAAGTCTGGAAGGCCTAGTCCTCCTCTATCTTTAGGTTTTTTTAATAGTTTTTAAACTAATCTTGATGGTTTACCTTCCCAGAGGAATTGGGAAATGGATGAGTCTAATGATTTAAACCAAGTAGTTGGAGGTTTGGAAGGAATCATTAAAAACAGATAGTTAATCTTGGGGAGAATCGTCATTTTTATGGTTGCAACTCTCCCTATTAGAGAAATGGGAAGATTTTTCCATCTAGTGAGATCAGCCTCGGTTGTTTTCAGTAGTTGGGTATGGTTTATCTTGAATAGATCAGAAAGCTTAGAGGAAATATTTATACCTAAGTACTTTATGTTGCCTGTTTGTATTTTAATAGTTAACGGATTTAGATAATTGCAATTAATTGGTAGAATTGTGCTTTTAGACCAGTTTATGGAGTATTCTGAAACTGAGGAAAATCTATTAATTAGGGAGATGATTTGGCAGATGGAAGATTGTGAATTTGGAGTAAATAGTAAAACATCATCTGCATAAAGACGTATTTTGTGCTCTAGATTTATGGTTTGAATGCCTTCAACATCTCGACTTTGCCTAATTGCAGCAGCTAGAGGTTCAATAAATAGTGCAAATAAAGACGGAGATAGTGGACAGCCTTGTCTGGTGCCTCTTTGTAAATTAAAGCTTGGAGATGTTTGATCATTTGTTCTGATACGAGCATTAGGAGAGGCATATAATATTTTAATCCAGTTAATAAACGATTTTCCAAAGCCAAATTTGTTCAGGGTGGCTATTAAGAATTTCCAGTTGACCCGATCAAATGCCTTTTCTGCATCCAGTGACAAAATAGTTGCTTCTTGATTGTTGATGGTTGTATAATCTATGAGGTTGATTAATCTGCGCATGTTGGTAGATGAATGTCTACCCTTTATAAAACCCGTTTGGTCAGGATGTATTAGAGAGGGAACTACCTTCTGCAGCCTTCCTGCCAAAGCTTTGCAGATTATTTTAAGATCTGCATTAATCAGTGATATGGGGCGATAGCTGGATGGTGATGTGGGATCTTTTCCAGGTTTCAGAAGTAAGATAATTTTAGCAGAATTCATATTTGGAGGTAGATAATTGTTATCCTTAATTTCTATTGTCATTCTGAGAAAAATGGGAGCTAAAATTTGCCAAAATTCTTTATAAAATTCTGCTGGGAAGCCGTCTGGTCCTGGAGCTTTTTTACTAGGCATGTTGGTTAATGCTTTATGTAGCTCTTCTTCAGTAAGAGGGGACTCCAGGGCTGTGATTTGTTCCTCTGTTGGTCTAGGCAAATCTATGCTATTGAGAAAACTGTTGATGTCATTGTCAGAAGGGTCAATTTGGGATGAGTAGAGGCATTGGTAAAAATTTTTAAAAACTGCATTTATTGCGGATGGATCATGTGTTGTGTTTCCTGTTTGGTCTATGACTGATGAAATAGTTGTCTTCTCTTTGTTTATTTTGAGTTGATTTGCCAAAAATTTCCCAGATTAATTACTGTGATCAAACCTCTCCAAGCGTAGTCTCTGTAATAAAAACTGTGTTCTTCGATTAGTTATTTCATTTAATTCGATTCTTACTTTCCTTATTTGTTGTAGAGTTTTTTCATCCGGAGAGTTGCTGTATGTTTCCTCTAACAATCTGATTTTTTGCTCTAAATCCACTAGTTTAGAGTTTTCTTTTCTTTTTTTGTGGGACGAGAAGGCGATTATTTTGCCTCTCATGACTGCTTTCCCGGCCTCCCATAAGAGGCATGAGGAGATACCTGGGTGGTCATTATTTTGAAGGTATGAGGACCATTCTTTAGCAAAGAATTCTATAAAGTTAGGGTCTCTGAGCAACGATGTATTGAACCTCCAGCTCCTTAATGAAGGTGGTGATGTTTTGTTTTTAAGAGTCAGGGAAACCGGTGCGTGATCACTGACAGTAATGGGATGGATCTGTGCTTCTGTAGCTATGCTCAATAAGGAGCTGTTAACCAAGAAATAATCTAGCCTGGAGTATAATTGATGAACTGTGGAAAAAAAAGGTATAATCTCTTTTCGTGGGGTGGAATAAACGCCAAATATCACAAAGACCAAAATCCTCCATGTACTGTTTAACAGTGTTTGTAGATTGCCATGTTCTAAGAGTTCCTGTATTATTTAGCCTATCCATCTCTGGATCTAAACACATGTTGAGGTCACCCGCAATGATTAAGGATTTGTCTGTATGCTCAGATAGCGCAGAGAAGAAGGAATGAAAGAATTTAGGGTCATCTACGTTGGGGGCGTACACGTTAGCTAAACATAGCTGCATATTTTGAGTGGAAAGAGTGACTATTACAAATCTTCCTTCTGGGTCTATGACTTGGTTGGCTTCGGTAAATTTAACTTCCTTATTTATCAGAATTGCTACTCCTCTCTGTCTAGAGTTATAACAAGCTGAATATACGTTTGGAAAATCTGCTGTGGTGAGAATATTCACTGAGGAACTAGACATATGAGTTTCTTGAAGAAACGCAAAATCAGTTTTGAGATCTTTTAATTTGGTCATTATTTTCAGTCTCTTCTCTCTGGTTCCAGCTCCGTGCGCATTTCAAGTAACCAACCTTAGGGTGGACATGCAGCTGTTGAGGTGAATGCTAGAAACTGTATGTTGTTGATTGAGGCAAAAATGAGTATATATGTACACATAATGGTGTGCTTGCTGTTGCTATAAGGCTTTATGTGTAATGTACAGTGCATGGGATGTAATGCTGGAGATGTTGAGTGTCTAAGTGTGTTGTGCAGATCAGTACTATTGTAGAGTGGCTGAGTGATGTGGCAGCTTAGGTGAGAGGAAGGGAATAGTGTGTGAAAAAAGAAAAAGAGGGAAGGAGTGCAGAGGGGGGGATAATTAAGGAAACAGGGAGGGTAAAAACAGAACAAACCTATTAGAAACAGGTTTGAAGCTGCTGAGGAGACTGGTGGTGATACCTAAGGTGGAAAACCTTTATGCCCCGTGAGTTATGCCCAGTGTGTCACATATACGCATAAACTAACACCTGTGCAGAGAGTGTAAAGAGTGTGGATAGATATCTGGTTTAGAAGAGCCAGGGAGTGACGTTTGGGTCGCGGTGCAGCTGTCCGTTCACGTAGAGTCGGTCCACAGAGATGACAGCGCGGGCTCCTTCACTCAGAAATTTCTTTCTGATGGGGAACAAGATCCTACGACGCTCCACGATTTCTTTGGGGAACTGATCATCCATCCTGAAGTCAGTCCCCCGGAGCTCCCTGCCACGGCGCCTCACCTCTTCCTTCTCTTTGTGGAGCACGAACTTGGCCACGATGGGTCTGGGCTTGCGGTTCCCAGGTCTCGCTGCTCCCATGCGATGCACACGGTGAAAGTTTATGGATTTAACTTTTTCCTCTGGCTGGCTTTGAATAAAGTTTTTAATTTTTTCCTCTGCATTTTCTTCTGGCGTTTCTGGTATTCCCATGACCACCAGGTTATCTCTCATGGATCTTGATTGAAGATCCAGAATGGACTCTTTGATCTTCTTATTTTCTTCAGAGAGTCGGCTCATTCCATCAGAAAGAGAACTTACCGACTCTCTCAGCGCTGAATTCTCCGCAGTCAGGGTTTCCACTTGTTTTTGGGAAAATTCTAGAGCCTCTTTGATGTCTTGAAATTCCCGGTGAAGAACTTCCAAAAGGGAGAGACAGCTGGATAGCTTAGCATCAATGCTAAGAAGCATATCCCACGCGTTGTCTTCAAACTCCGTCTTCGGTGGGGAAGCTCCCGGTGATTCTTCGGGTCGGCTCCGCTTGGTGGGGGCGGCTGGCTTGGCTGACTGAGGGGTTTTCCTCATGACGAAGCGCTCGTATTGCTCGTCAATGTAACGCGTCAGGCTGTCCAGATCCTCTTTGCTACTGAAACTCTCCAGGACGGAGTAGATCCGGAGAAAAAAATGACACTGAGACGGTATGTTTATCCGAAAAAAAGAAAAAAAGAAGGGGGGAGAAAAATATATGCCGCTTGGTTGTTTTAGTTTCCCAGGATTAAATCATCTTATTTTCCACCAGGTCTCGAGCAGATCCGCGTCACAGCTTCATGCTAACCCGGAAGTCGCGCTCCTCACAAGTGTCTGTCTCTCACAAAATCACAGCTAAAGGTCGTGTTTAATGGTTTTTAAATATTCTTCATGAACATGGACACAATCAGTTTTATAACTTTGTGGGGGAAAAAACACAAGTTGACGATAGATGAGAGTATTTAAACTCTGAAACAAAGTAGAGAATAACTTAAAGTTGTGTGGAGTGTGGAGACAAATGTGTGAATTCACCTGGTTTGGCTTGTATATGTGTGTATATATATATATATATATAGACAGGATATATATATTTATATATATAAATATTTACTATATGGAGCAAATTTGGAGTGAATGGATGCTTGGAAATCCACAATCAAGTCTAATTGCTAAGTAACTATTAGCTCAAAGTTCTAACATCCACAAACAGCAACTTCTATCACAATTTGAGATTGAAGCGGTACAACACAACACCAGCTCAGAGGAGGTTATACCAAACTCCTACCATGATCTTAGGAGCAAAGCTCCTATAACTACTTTAACACTGAGCGAGGCAGCCACTGACCTGGAAGACAAGATCATGTCTAGAATGAACACCAGACAACCCAGACTCTACCTACAGAGGTTAAGCTGACATACCTCCTGTTTGAGTGGTGGAATGACAGAGAAGGTTCAGAGTGGGGGAGGTTTGGGGTCTACAGGGCACAAGACCACTCAGCACCCATTCAGGTGCAGATGGAGACCCGGTGGGGCCTTAGATTAGATTCTGTTTAATCATTTTGTTGCATTTTGTGTTTATTTCTCCTTCTAAAGATCTTTTTCATTGTCCTCCCGAGATGGCGATGTGTTCTGCTCCTGTGGGTGAGTGAAAATAGGATGGAGACAATTAAATTATTTTGTCTATTCTTTATGGTTAAAATGAACAAACACACAACAATATGTTAAAAATAAACAACTAAAAATTCATTTTAAAACAATTATTGGGTTATACAGAGATTCATTTATTTAATATATTGACATTATTCAGTTTTACTAAAACGTTGCTTTACTTTAGTTTGTGACTAAACAAATGTTCTTGTATCTCTTGTGGCTGACTTAAATCCCTGTTCAAGTTTTATTCTACTTTGGTAATATTCAGTCTTTTTAAGGTTTTGTCATGTGGTGATCGCACCAATTCTTGTAATTTTATTTAAGGTTCCTAATTTTGTTGAATCACCGCAGCATTGCTGCAACTTTGGTTAACAGCTCTCATTTTTAATGCTGGTCAAAGTATGCCTGCCAATCAAGTTTAGAGGCTCAAACGGAGGCAAACGCCCCCTACATTGCACTTTTTAATGCCCCCACTAACCTTGTGATGAGGATGCCAACATGGCTCATGAAGTCTCAGTTTCTAACAAAAATCACAGCTAAAGGTCGAGTTTAATGGTTTTTAAATATTCTTCATGAACGTGGAAGCAGTCAGTTTTGATCACCTTGTAACTTTGTGTAAAAAACGTAAGTTGACGACTGAGAGCATGTCACTCTGAAACAAAAGTAGAGAATGACTGAAAGTTGTGTTCAGAGTGGAGACAAATGTGTGAATTAACCAGGTTTGGCTCTGAGAAAAATCTAGATTTAGGTTCTTTATGAGCTCATTTATTGTCATCAGTAATAAAGGAGAAGTTTTTTTAATGCCACACTGAGTCAGCTTGATAGAAGATCTACTGTAACACTGAGCGAGGCAGCAACTGACCTGGAAGACAAGATCATGTCTAGAATGAACACCAGACAACCCAGACTCTACCTACAAGGGTTAAGCTGACATACCTCCTGTTTGAGTGGTGGAATGACAGAGAAGGTTCAGAGTGGGGGAGGTTTGGGGTCTACAGGGCACAAGACCACTCAGCACCCATCGAGGTGCAGATGGAGACCCGGTGGGGCCTTAGATTAGATTCTGTTTAATCATTTTGTTGCATTTTGTGTTTATTTCTCCTTCTAAAGATCTTTTTCATTGTCCTCCCGAGATGGCGATGCCTTCTGCTCCTGTGGGTGAGTGAAAATAGGATGGAGACAATTCCAAAATTATTTTTTCTATTCTTTATTAAAACAATGAATGAACACACAACAACATGTAAATAAACAGCTAAAAATTCATTTTAAAACAATTATTGGGTTATACAGAGATTCATTTATTTAATATATTGACATTATTCAGTTTTACTAAAACGTTGCTTTACTTTAGTTTGTGACTAAACAAATGTTCTTGTATCTCTTGTAACTGACTTAAATCCCTGTTCAAGTTTTATTCTACTTTGGTAATATTCAGTCTTTTTAAGGTTTTGTCATGTGGTGATCGCACCAATTCTTGTAGTTTTGTTCAAGGTCCTTAACTTTGTTGAATCACCTCAGCATTGCTGCAACTTTGGTTAACAGCTCTCATTTTTAATGCTGGTCAAAGTATGCCTGCCAATCAAGTTTAGAGGCTCAAACGGAGGCAAACGCCCCCCTACATTGCACTTTTTAATGCCCCCACTAACCTTGTGATGAGGATGCCAACATGGCTCATGAAGTCTCAGTTTCTAACAAAAATCACAGCTAAAGGTCGAGTTTAATGGTTTTTAAATATTCTTCATGAACGTGGAAGCAGTCAGTTTTGATCACCTTGTAACTTTGTGTAAAAAAAACTTAAGTTGACGACTGAGAGCATGTCACTCTGAAACAAAAGTAGAGAATGACTGAAAGTTGTGTTCAGAGTGGAGACAAATGTGTGAACACAATATGTTAAAAATAAACAACTAAAAGTACTTTTAAAATAATAATTGGGTTATACAGAGATTCTTTTATTTCATATATTGACATTATTCACTTTTACTAAAACATTGCTTTACTTTAGTTTGTGACAAAACAAATGTTCTGGAGTGTATCATGTGATAAATCTTTTTAGTTATTATTAATACTGCAAGTGACTACAAATATTTATATGACTTTTGAGCTATTAGAAGTAACTAACGCAATATTACGAAATAAAACTAATTTATTTTTAAAGAAAGACACACTGCGAGAAACTTTTGTTGTTTTTGGTGTTTTTAACACTTTCTTATGGCCTTTTTTTGTGTTGGAGGACATAAATACAGAAAACTGAGTTTAAAGTTGCATTTATTTATTGTTTTTAATCATTAGCAGACGTTGGGAAAAGCTTGTAATGTAGAACTTACAGCAGTGGGCCACAAGCTTCCTGCTCCCTCCACTCTGATGGAGATAGATCCATGTTTGTCTGGAATCTGGATCAAAACTGTGCAGTCATGAATCTTTATTTATAGAATCACAATGAACTCATTTTTATTTGATACAAGTGAAAAAATATACTGTCAAGTTTAAATTTATGCCAACATTTAAATAGTTTTTTGTTTTCTAATGATCAGTGAAAGTTAAAGAAGTAATTGCTGACATGTTCTTTAAGTATTAGCAGAAAATCAAAATAGACAGAGTCAGACCCAGGAGATCCCATAGCAGCGACCCGGTTCACTGAGAAGGGTCAGTCACTGATGTGGAGGATCCCTCTGAGGACATTATGCACATTATACAATAGTTTACTGGTGAACTTTCAAAGCTGGAGGGCAAGCTAACCTACAATCATGGACAAATATAGACACTCCTGCAATTCTGTCTGAAAATGAAACATTTATATTTCTAATGGAAGAAGCTTTTATAATGCAATTGTAAAAACAAACAAAAAACTGGAGTGTCAGCAGTGTGTGGATATAGTATCACAGCCAGAGCAGTCTGACACCCCCTCATGGTAATCACATCAAATCAGATCTTAAGTTAAATAGTTTGGACATTTGTCTGTAGAGTGCAGCTTCATTTTAAAAAGGAACTTCTAGTATTGATTTGTTTAAATTATGCTGTAGATAGAACCTCTATAATATAGCACTTTGCTTATGTAACACAATACAAAGAGCTTTACACCTCTCAGTAGGTTTTGGTCTTTACAGATGGAATGCTTAGTAGACTAGTGCTGGAGGATGTGAGGGTCAGCGAGGGTTCATATATTACTAAGAAGTCTAAAAAAGAAGAAGGCACAAGACCATTAAGACATTTAAAATCCACCAAAAGTATCTTAAGCATATGAGGAGGCACTGCAGAGATTTTAGCATCATGATGTGAGATCGTGAGGAGAACTCGTGCAGCAGAGATCTGGAGAAGCTGAAGTTCCTAATGTTCTTGATGCTCTGCAAGCAGAAGATAAAAGCACGCATCAGCGTCTCCATGTTAGCAAAAGAGAGAAACGTGGATGGACCACAGCCACATTTCTATCATTATAAAAAAACATTTTAACCACATGTTTAATATGAGAGATAAAAGTTAGATTAGAGTAAAAAAAAATAACTCCCAGGCTTCTGTTTCTGAATAACTGAATGAGAATTCTCTTAGTTACAAACACCGTTTCTTTCTCTTGGCTTCAGTGTTTGATCTGCCTGGCCAAACATTTCTGTGGGATGGCATCACTGTGTTTAACCAAGATTAGTTGCAAATCAGAATGTCTGAAAGAAACAAAACAAAACAACAAAAACCAATTCAATGTAATGGAGGTCAGGGCTGCTGTCAGGCCTCCCAATCCTCTGTTCTGATCAAACTCTGCAGGGATGTTTTTTCTCCCATCATGCATTTACAATGAGATGATCATTGTAATGGAGATAACCCTGCTTTTTCCCAGCAACCCCTCTGTCTCCAGCAAATTTTTTTGTTTCATAAGTGCAGCACTTTCTGTTTAAATGCTTAAAAACACTAAAGTTTTGACTATAAAAGAGAGAGTAGAACATGATGTATTTCTTATTTGACAATATTTTTAGAAGCCTCTGAGCCTGAGCAGCCCCCCAGAGACCCTCTGCTGCAGCTGGTTTCCCTCCAGAAGGCGTCCGGCTGCTGGCTGCTTGGTGCAGCTCTGGCCTCAGTGCTGGGAAAAACAAGTGAGGAGGTGGAGAAGTCAAAGCCTGCAGAGGTGAGTCACTGTCAGAAATAAATCCAGCTGTTTAGGAGAGTAGAAGAACTGAAAACATTGAAACTCTCAACACTTTAAAATGTTAGCTAGACTGTTTCTTCTTGTTTTCTTTGTGTTTCACATTTGACTTGATTTGGTTGAAAAGGTCAGCAGTGAGGTGTGGGCCACCATTCTGGCTCTGATCTGGCTTCATGGATTCAAGATGGATGCAAAGGATGAATGGGAGCTTCTGGCTGTGAAGGCCGCTTCATGGCTCCAAGCTCAGAACGGTAATATGTCTAGAATGGGAAAGTACTTTTAACTGAATATTTGGACTAATTATTTTACATAATTTATTGCTTAAGAATAGCATTTGTTTTACATTTCTTGTCTTCCAGCTCGGTGTGTGAAGGACTGTGTTGATGCTGCAAATGCACTGCTGAGTTGCAGAGTGAAGAAAAAAGCTCTGAAGCTCTGAAGAAGAAACTGAAATTTCAACTTCAGAAGATTTAATTCTTTCAACTCATATTACACTTTGCAAAATATGCAATATTAAACTATTTGCTGCACATAAAGTTTATAACTTTTATTAGCTTTGTCATATTGTAAGTCATATTGTCATATAGTAGTTCTCTTTGTGATGTATCATTAAGTCTTCAACTGATGGTTTTATCGTAACCCTTGTTCTATCCTAGTCTCTTTAGCATTGGGAGTGGGGTCATCTAGACCCACTAGACAGTGGGGTCATCTAGACCCACTAGACAGAGCTCTGAACCTTTGTTCTTCAATGATTTGTGATCTTCACTGGTGTCCATGGATTACATGAAATCCTCTCCACCTTTATCCACCTTTGTCATGGTAGGAGAACACCTCAATGGAAGGGGGGGGGGGGGGGGTCATAGGATAGCACAAGGGTTAAGGTTTGACAGAATTTTCTTTGGAGAGTAAAAAAGTGTGAATAAATGTCAGGGATGTAGAAAATTTTCAATTCAGTGAATTACTTCAATATTTGATTTGGAGATATACTTGTATCGACTTAAAATGCTGCCAAGATGATAGTCAATGAAATATTAATAAGCAAACAATAGTTTAGTATCTAACTTTTGTTTTCCACTTTCCACCAACAGACACATCTACTAGATGTCTAAACCATGGCTATTTCAATGTATACAGCTATATATACAGTGTAAATTATGCATCTGATAGGCATCAATTTTTCAAAGTCTATTGCACATCGCAGTTAAGATGTCTAGTAGACGACTTTTCCACAGCTAATCATGTCACAGTCCCTTCATGCCTTGCAATGAAGTGGACCGCAACTCTTCACATTTTAAACTGCTAAGAATAAAACATGGACTGGAAGAGATTGGATTGATAAGACGGTCAATGGTGGAACAATGTTTCTTTGGGTTAGAATAATTGTCTGCTATCAATTTTGAATAGTATTCTTGCTTTGCATGTCTAATAAATTGGTTGTATTGTGTTAGTTTTTCCTTAAAGATTTGGTAATGAATTGTTAGTTTTGTTTTGCGCCAATTTCTTTCTGCAACCCTAGAGGTTCTCTTTATTCTCTATTGAAGAATGTCTATTGGACATCTCAGACAACTCTATTTTGTGACTATTAGACATCTACCAATAATTTTCTATAGGATATCTGCATATAGAAGTCTTCCGCACATGTACCCGTCAATTTTTTTTCCAGCTTTTTCCTTAAGGTTTTGCAAATCAGCTTCCTCCATCTAACCCTGTTTTCTGCATCCTCTAACTCCAGCTACCTGAATGTTCTCTGCATCCATAAACCTCCTCTTTGGTATTCCTCTAGACCAGTGTTGTTCAACCTTTTTTGAGCCACGGCAAACCTTAACCTTGACAAAATCCAGCGGCACACCAGCATCCAAAAATTGAAAAAGGAGAAACTCATAGTCTGGATTGATCTACAGTCCCTCCATGATCTCACATGCATTTTTGTGAAAATTGTGGCAGAAAAAGCTGGAAGTTTTTCTAGTTGTTTTTTCTAAAAGATGGAATAAAAGTTAAGTTAGAAGATTTAAAAACTGTTTGATGTGTCTTCATTGTGGTTTCAAGACGTTTAACAAGGAAGACTCATTGTGCGCTGAGACGCTGTCACTTTAACCCAATGCATCATGGGAGATGTAGTGATGCAGACAGACTCTCGTCTCTGAGCTTTATGGTTTTGTTCTCTTGTTCCACGGTCTGACACCGGATTCTGTGGAAAGCTACACCACTAAAGACGAGCTTTAGCTGGTATTTTTGATGGAACTGAGCGTCTTTATGAGCAGAATCAGAACAAGGAAGTGAAGACTTTAACCACTTCTGATTGGTCAGACTGATGACATGTGATTAAGCCTCCAAGGATGATTGGTGGAGACAGTTAAAGGGGCGGGACTTTTCCAAAAACATCTGACACTACGGCTAAAACATGGTACCATCATTCTGATCAAAATGTCTTTGATAGAATCAAATAAACGCAAAGAGAAAAGTATTTTATGATCTTTTATATTCCTAACTACTCAGTGTTTTATCAGGGCCTGTTTGGATGAAGAAAGAGCTGATATTCTGGAGACGGTAAATGTTTTTAGATCAGTTAATGAGGGCAATTTCCCACGGCACACCTGACAATCTCACCTTGGCACACTAGTTGAAAAACACTACTCTAGAGGGGTGGGCAAACGTGTTTACTCGCGGGCCACATAGGGTTGTTAAACTGGATAGAAGGGCCAGACCAGGTGCAGATGCATGGAGTGAGAAAGAAATAACATGGAACCTGGAGGAAAACATTTGGAGTGAAAATTATATTTAAAAACACCGCATTTCAGAGTTTTTAGGTTTAAACTTTTGTTCTCATTTTATAGCAAATTATATGTTATATATATTATATTTTATAGCCACCAACAGTTTGATGCAAAACTTGGAGAAATGCAGCATTCATGTGGTGTTTGAATGATCGGAAGAATGAAAAACAAGAAATCTTCCAACACCACACGGACCAAACGTTTTCATGAGGGCCACAATAACCCTTTTTCTTCAAAACTTTTCTTTCTTTTATTGTGAAGCCCTTTGATACCTTAAATATAAGAGTTTCATTCATTCATGATCCTTGTAATAAAATAACATTATTTATAAAATAAAAAAATAACTCTCTCTGTGATTTTCAAAGACAAAGAGTCAGGAAAAAAAATACTGATAAAAAAAAACAATAAATAGTCGATCCTCTTCCATCATACTCCCGCTGAGACTTTGACGTTCCTCAAATGTCTCAGAGTTTGCGCTAAAACTGAGCAGCTGTGCTGTGTCCTCCTGGTCTTCTTCTCATCCAGTGATGATGAAAAAAAGCAAATTTCTCTGTCTTCTGCTGCAGCTAATCATATATCTGTGTTACCTTTTCACCAGTACAGAGTTACCTATTGCAGGAGTTACGTTCTAAAAATAACCAGTGATCGGTGAGATCCGCAAAGTAAACACTACACACTACAAACCACTTTTCTCTTCTTTAAATCCTCAAGTTCAGCATTATAGGACAACAAATATCTGATTGCGATCAAAGATTTCTGTAGTGAGATGGTGGATGAAAGAAAAAACAATCAGCATCTCAGTAACTAAGAAACCATTTTTTTGATCTTTTCATTGACTGTTTAATCTATCTAGATACAACTTTTGCAACTTACTTCAGAGTCTTTTTTTAAATGCCTGTAATAACAATAACAAGTCAAATGTCCAGTTTTACCAAAACACAACTTTCACAAAAGCTAAAAAAAAGTTTCAACCATTATTGTATTTTTTTAACCGAATATCCAACTCCTGCTTAGAAGCTTAATTAGCACTAATTTGAAGATCAGTCAGATTTTGCATCACTAAAAATATCCTAAAGAACTCACATGCATATATTTAACATATAACACGAGTATAACTTTTATTGTAGCCCCTTATGCATCCATGTGAATACCAGTACTATAATTGATTTCAGAATATTGACAAGAGAATGCTTGAATGATTTAAATGTCTTCTGTGTCATCAGATGTTGTAAGGGTTGGGCATCAGCTGGCTGTGAACGGCTGTTCTTCCTCAAGGCTCTGCAGCTCGGTTTCTCCTTTTCCCATCAGTGAGTTGTTGAGGACAGGACGGCACAGATGATGGACACGCTGCAGTTATAGAATAGATTTAATGTTGTTTTGTCACTGAAATGTTTTAAGTAGATGAATGAGCAAAATTCAATATATTTTCATTTATATTTTGGTGAATATCAAAATTGTCTACCTGACTGAGGGTCCCAGTTGCAGTGCTCAGTTTGTATAGTGCCCCTCCTGGTACAAGCACAATGGAGGAGAGGGCTAGTACCCAGCCCAGCACATAAGCCCAGGATGGGTATGTGTACCAGCGATTAAAGGTCAGAGGCTGGTACTCAACTAAAGAACAAATAAAGGATCCCTGAAAAAAGAAAGAAAAACAAAAAAGACAACAATCTCAGAATTGTGTGACCTTTTTTTTTTGCATTTATTAAGCCCACTTTCACAACTGAGGTTGTCTCAAAGCAGTTCAGTCTAAATAACCTAGAATAGGTGAAATACGCCAAGTAGGATTGCAGGTCTTTTAGAATTACTACACACTTTATACACTTTTTAAGACAGACATGCATATTTCACACTTTCCTCTCCTGTTTAAACTCTCATAAGTGTAGTATTTCAGAATAAAATCTGCTCGCAATCAAAGGTTGGTGTGGATTTGGCAAACTGAAGTCATTCCGTACAGAAGACACGACATGGATGAGACTGACACGGTCTACAGCCAAACAGGATGCAGAACACCTTGAGCTATAAAAAAAAATGCACTGAAAAAAATCTGTGAAACAGCGAGACTGTGAAAGGTGAAGCACGATGTGGCGAGGGATCACTGTATTGGAGACCAATAGACAAGGCTTTTAGTGTAACTGCCGTACTAAGCAATGTGTCTGTGGAGAGAAAGACTCCTTTACAGCAAAGACAGAACAAAAAGATTACTGGAACGGAGAAGCAATGTATCTGCACTGACCAGTGAGACAAGGGGGGTGAGGTACAGCCAGCAGAATTTGAAGAACGGGTTGGCGCGCACCCCCGTCATGTCCTTTATGATGCCATACAACCGCTCAGCCCCTGAAGAAGGGTCAGATTATACCCCGTTATTAATGAACTCCTCACACACTAACCATCTCTTTAAATGAATGTTTGGCCATAAAGATCATTTGTCCATATTATCACCTGTGCAAAATCAAGAACTTTTATATCTTTAAGAAAAAAGCATCCTTACCAAACACCCATCCCAGTGCCAGACTTTCAAACACACACAGAAAGAGGATGCAGGCTCCGTTGCAGGCATAGTAGTCAAACATCTGGAACACATACATCCCTCCCTTGGGACAAAAACATATTATTTTATGGCATTGTGACAGACTGATTGAAAAAGAAGGAAATTGGCAAAAATTCATGTTGTAAATGTTAAATACTGACTTCAGTGACCATGACAAGCTGAGAGAAGAAGCATATCCAACAGAAGAGGAGGAGAAATCCTTCCCGTCTGCCTGG
Source organism: Oryzias curvinotus (assembly GCA_023969325.1). NCBI lineage: Eukaryota > Metazoa > Chordata > Actinopteri > Beloniformes > Adrianichthyidae > Oryzias > Oryzias curvinotus. Next base: position 26,957,327 of record CM043706.1, read on the forward strand.
TCTGCGCATAAATCTGGGAAACATGTCTATGACAGACGTCATCACCACCTCCATGGCAACAAACTGCAGACATGAGAGCAGACGTGAACTTTCCGATTCCAATGCAAACTTCAGTGAAGAAGTCATCAGCTCAGACGTCTCACTTCTGTGTCCAGACCCAAAAGAATGAGCATGACAAAGAAGCAGATGGACCACAGCTGGGGAGCAGGCATCATGGCTACAGCCTGAGGGTATGCAATGAACGCCAGACCCGGACCTGAAAAACCAAATCTGTGCTTTGGTCATATCTCAAACAGTAGTTCTAACAGGCTGTTAAAATGCTCCCAGAAAGTCTTGATCACACTGCCACAAAAGAAAAATAGCATCATCGACCGAGGAAGAGGAAAAACATAAATTTTAGACATAAACTAGCAAAAAGCAGAACTACAACTTCTTTTTTTTTTTTTTTTTTTTTTTTTTTTTTTTTTTTAACTTGTCCTGTCCGACAGCTGGGCAAACAGATGAGAGCTGAAGGCCTCTTGTGTTGGACATATTTTACTTTAACAACAGGGGTTATTAATCTTCAGACAAACCAGAGGAATGTCTGAATAAACCCCCTTTTGTAGTTGAGGCCAAACTTTATTAAATTCCATCATGTTTGAAAATCTTTGGTGCTGGACCGGACGGAAAAGGAAAGGAGGGAAGAAGAGAGAGGGATGTTAGAGAGGAGGGGGGAGAGGAGGGTGACAATAGGAGGGGGGGGGGGGGGTAGAACCATGAAGCAGCCTAAAGCAACAACCCTACTGGATGTCCATCATTACGGTAAGGTTCAAGTGCAATACACATCTCAAAGGGCGGGGCCTGTCCACACACACATCCAGATGTTATAAACACACCTGCTAACTGCAAAGATGTCCACATGTCAACATGTACACAAAACATGCACACAATACAGATATTGTTCACACACGCATACCTATGCCCCTAAACCAACCAGTGTGAAACATTTCATTCATTCAATCCTGCAAATTATTAGTACAAAGGTGAGCTAACACCTGTGTTCAGGTGAGTGTTTATGTTCTTCTAAATGAATGGTGGAATGTGAAAAGAAGGAGGGAGGGGCGACCCGCCATCCCCACACCAAGACCCCCGCCGCAGCTGCAGCGGCAGCCGGAACTCCCAACGCCACCCGGCAGCAGGCAGAGAACAACCACCCCCCGGGCGATCACATCCGCCACCCCGGCCAGGGCCAGCAGGATCACCACGAGGCCCCCAGAGCCAGAGAGCAGGGAGGCATGGGGGGAAGAGAGCGCCGCCCCAGCCCAACCAGGGGAACAGCCCCCCCGCCGCACCAGGAGGGCCCAACGCAGGCCCCCACCCGAGAAGAGCGCCCACAGCCCCAGACGAGCACCTCGTCACCACCCAGGAGTTCCGGGCATCCCCCCGCCCCAACCCCAGGTACGAGCCAGGACCCCCCAAGGGAGACCCGCTCTGCACTCCAGGCAGCCACCCACCCGGCCTACGGTTGGTCCAGGAAGGAGCAAGGCAGGGGACAGCCGGCCCCGCCCAGGAGGGGGGCACCCCGGAGAGAAGAGGGGCCCACAAGGAGTGTTGTTAACATGGCCCGACCAGGCTCGGCCACAGTTGGAATGTGGGCGGGGGGCCAACGCCCAGGGGCAAAAACCCGAACCCACCCCACAAGGAAACGGACACCCCCGGCTCAGGTGTAATGTGAACTCCCTCCCTGCACGGAGAGAGCCCCGCCGGGCCCAGGAAACCGGCACCCAGGGGACACGGCCGCCGCTGCCAAGGGCCCAGTACCCCCCACCAGGGATGGGGTAGGGGACAGACGGACCTTGGACCCACCTTCCTTGTATAATGTGTGTGCTTGTGTTCGTAAGGGTGTATGTGTGCATGTGTGTGTGTTTGTGTTTGAATGTATATTATGAGAAGTAAAAAGGTGTGTGTACTAGGGGGGTGTAGTTAAAATTGGTGGGTAGGGCACGGAGAGGACATTCCCTGATTACTCACAGTAATGTCCCCTCACCCTACCCACCAAGGGTCCCTAAATGTCTAAGGTGCGGTTAAAATTGGCGGGTAGGGTGCTAGGAGGACATCTGCTGCTTGCTGGCAGTGATGTCCAAGCACCCCCCCTACCAAGGGCCCTACATGTCTAAGGTGCAAATAAAACCGAGAGAGGGGGGGCCCAATCCATACGGCAACCATGGGAGGGAGACCACTGCCAAGTAGCCCCCCCCCCAAAGCGCATCGCAGGCTAAACCCCCCACCCCCTCACCCTAATATGAGATTATATGAGGAAGGGGGTGAGTTGGGAACAGCTGGCAGACTGTCTCCCAGTGGTCAAACATCCGTCCCCCAGCCCCCCCCAGCATAAGGCCCAGGTCCCCCAGCTTCGGGGCCCCATCCCCCGAGGCACCGACGCCCCAGGCCCAGCACGACCCACCCCACACAGAGAGAGAGGAGCCAGAAAGCGCCACCCCCCCCCCCGGAGCAAGCCCAGGCCCCCACCCCCAGGCGCCGGCCCCGAGGAAGCTCTGGTCAGGCCTCGACGGGACCAAGGCAGCCAACCGGCCGGGGCAACCGCCGATTGCCACCAGCGGAGACCCCGACCCGTCAAACCCCCAAGGCCCCGTACCCATGGTGCCCCCCCCCCCCCCCGGAAAGCCCCCCCACAAGACAGGGCCGACAGACCCCCCCCCACACCCCCCAAGACCCCGCAGCCGGAGCGGGTGATGCCCAGAGCGACCGGGGGCCCCAAGAGGGTTGCCCTGCCCCGCCCCGGAGCCAGGGAAGGGTTGATCCCAGCCCCAGGTGTAGACGGGCAGCCCATCCAGTGCCGCTGGACCCACCCCCCCAGAGCAGGACCCCCCGCCAACCCCCCCCAGCACGGACAAAGAGACCACCCCCCCAAGCCAAGCCAGACCACCGCCCAACCCCCCCACCACGCACCCCCCACCACCAAGCCCAGGAGACCACGCAGCGCCCAGCGCGCCCCGCCCAGGCACCGGAACCGACCCCCCAACGAATGGGCCCCCCACCAGCCCCACCGGACAGCAGAGGCCCCGACCCCCACCCCGCACCACGGCAGAAAGGCAAGGAGCAGCAACAACCAGCCCCCCCCCCCCCACCCCCTAAGTCATGGAGTTAGCTATGGGAGACCAGAGTGACTGAATTCTTTCCAAGTTATTTGAATTTTGGGCTAACATTTTTTCCAAGCTGATATGATCAAAAAGCAGATTTCTGTATTGACTTATATTTATATTTTTCTTGTTTTTCCAGTTTATTAAGATGGTTTTTTTAGCAATACAAAGAGTTATGAAAATGATATTTAATAATTCTCCTTCTACCTCGATGGCACTCATGTCACCAAGCACGCAAAGTGATGGTGAAGCCGTGATTGGAACCTTAAGCCAGGCTGATAGATCGGCACATACCTGCTGCCAGAGAGCCTGGACAGGCGTGCAGAACCACAGTGCATGCATGTAACAGTCAGGTAGATTACTATCACAGTGTTCACAAATGTCTGAGTTACTGAGACCCATCTTGAACATCCTCTGTCCAGTGTAGTAAATCCTGTGAAGCGTTTTGAAATGGATTAGCTGCAAATTTGGACTTTTAGTCAGTTTAAAGGTGTTTAGACAAAGTTCCGACCAGAAGTTTTCATCTGTGCTGATGCTCAAATCTGCATCCCATTTTCTTATTGGAAGTGAAATATTATTATCTAATTTACATAAAAGTTTGTATATTTTGGAGAGAGTTTTGTTCATTGAAAAGTTCATCAGAGAGGTAACTACCTCTGGTAGATTTAAATCATTGTCTCTGTATTTAAACTTTTTAGTAATAATAGACTTAAGTTGCTGATATTCCAAGAAGTTATTTATTCCATGCTTATCTTGTAGTTCCTGGGGAGTTATGAATCTTCTGTCAATAATTAAGTGCTCTAGTAACGTCACGCCCCCTGCTTGCCAAGCTGGGAAGTGTATCATCTTTTTGTTTATGAGGATGTCTGGGTTGTTCCAGATGGGTGTCATTCTGCACGGTTGGATTGACGAGTTAGATATTTTTAGAAATTCCCACCAGGCTGTTAAAGTGGCGTTTATATTAATACTGTTGAAGCAATCCTGTTTTTTAACTGTTTGGCTAATAAACGGTAGATCTGACAGGCCGATCTTCCCACATAACGCCTGTTCCAAGTCTAACCATGAGTTGGTTGCAGAACTACAACTTCTTATGCTTCTATCCATCTTTTTGTGTTTTCTTCAAGAATCAAGGATTTTGAGCCTTTGACATTCTGTTTTGTGATTTGGTTACAGCGACAGTCTATACAAAGTGAGTACAATAGAGGAAAATATAGGTGTAATAATTTGGTGGGACAAACAAACTACAATTTTAACCATAATTAGGGGAAGACTGTAATAGGGTTAGAATAGAAAATTCCACACTGTGGTTGTTTTCTTAAAAAAAATGTTTTTAATTGCATAAGACATACTTCTGTCCCATTTGCATGGCTTTCATTTATGGACGTTCCTAACTTGATTATGTGTAAGCAGTTTTATGAGACTTAGCTGTGTTTTTGTTTGTTTTTTCTCATCTGAATGATCCAAACAAACCATGTTGAATGTGGCACAGATAGCGATAAAGTTGCAAAGTTTTAAAATTAAGAATTATAGGTGCGCATGTACAGTAGCTGACATTTGTAATGGAATACATAAAGAAAAAAGTTTGATTTTCTATTCACACGCCTGCCTGATAACTGTCAAAACTGTTGAATTAAGTCTATAATTAAAATTTAATTTAAATGATTAGTTTCTTTTTTTTTTTTTACATTTAATTAGAATATTGTGCTGTATCAGTTACATGAATAATGTAAAAACTACCTGATTCGGCCACTTCTGCAATAGGTACACCTTGTTCATTTGCCATGAATCCCAACACAGAGAAAACTGCAAACCCAGCGACAAAACTGGTCCCACTGTTCAGCAAACACAGGTACAAGCAATCTCTGGAAAACACAGGAACATCTCTGAATGCCTCTGTGAAATTTAGTAAGATCATAAAACTTTCAGTGATAAAGACAAATCCTTACTTGTAACAGTTATTGTTGTGTTTGTTGTAGCTGCCTAGAACTGTTAGAGAGCCCACACCAACACTGTAGGAGAAGAAGATCTGAGCCCCCGCCTCCATCCACACCTGTCCCAACACAGCAGCAGCGCATGGACACTTTGTCTGCCTGTGCTTTCCGTTCTTATACAATGTCCTGCTCCTACCTGGGGGTCTGTGAGTCGTGACAGATCGGGTATGAGATAAAACTCTACTCCTTGAAGAGCACCAGGAAGCGTTAGTCCACGGATCAGAAGAACTAGTAACATCAGATAGGGGAAGGTGGCTGTGAAATACACCACCTAGAACACAAACACACAAAAAAGCATGTTCAGCGCTGACAAAGTTTTACAAATGCAGCATTTTTGCAGACTGTAAGAGCTTTAAAGAAACTCCCCTTTCCTGTGGATTTGACCCCTTTCCAGATGCAAAAGTAGCAAATGATCCACATTGCAATCAGACACAGCATCACCTCCCACCTGATACTGCCTACTTCCTCAATGCCCCCGGAAATAGCCAGTACACGTCGTCTAGAGATAACAATGAGAACAACACGTTTTTTAAGAATCACTTTAGAACGCTTTTAGTGGGATTGATAACATGGTACATACTCCCAAAACTGGGTGGCAGCTGAGGTCGGGTTGGTCTTGTTGATCCAGGAGTCATTATTTGTTGAGAAGTCAACACAGTCATCTGAAATTCAGTTAATATCAATTAATTTAAATGTGTTTCTAAAGCCCCAGTTTACAATTAAGGTTGCTCCAAAGGTGCTAAACAAAAGAGACATCCAAGTAAGTTCAGAATGCTGGAAATGAAAAAGATTGCCAGAGTATTTAAGGTAGTAACTTCTAACTCTTAAGAGAAAAAGCTCCCTTTAAAACAGGCTCTTAACTCAAAGCAGACCGCAGAAATTTGATTCCATCATTTTACTGGAGTGATAAAAAAGGAGTGATTCACAAAACATATTAATATTTAACTAATATTAAATAATAATGCCTTGTATTTTAAATTCTTCTAAATTGCTACCAATTCTAAAAGTGAATGATGGCCTTCTGTGATCTAAAATGTGTCAAACTGGCTCTCTGTGTGACGAGAAGTAAAGCACTGTGGCGCTGTGTGTTACTGTTGCATTAAAGTGCTTTATAAAATTCAATATGATTCGATTTGATTTAGCAGAGAGACTGACAAGCACACATTAAGTAGACTGAGTGATTTCCATGTGGATGTGTTCTAAAGTTGACCTGTGTTCCAGTCATTGTTGCAGTTGGCCCAAGGAAGCTGGGAGCTGAAGGAGAACACCAGATAGAGCAAAGCCCAGGAGAGAATGATGATGTAGGTCATGCAGCTGTAGAAAAGAATCAGCTGTCCGCCGTAGCCGATCCCTGCAAGGCAAGATTGAAACGTTTTTAGAATCAGTTAATATTTAAAATGTGTTTATTGTTCACCACACTTGTTAAAAATAAATAGGAGTGTATTTTTTTTCTATTTTTCAACACAAAAAATATTAATGTAATTTTTCTGTCGACTGTTTTCACCAACTATCAGAGCACAGCAGGGATCCTGATTATCGGTCAAAAACCTTGTAAAAATTTCCAGTGAACCAAAACAAAATGTTTCCCTGAAAATGTAGTTTAGTGTGGGGTATCCAGGGCAGTGAGGGCTCACAAAGTTGTAGAGAAGCTAACATGCACATTGAAAATGATTTGAGAACCAATGACCTTCTGCCAGCGGGCACAGCTTCCTCCAGCAGGTGATCCCCCCCTCCTGGGTGTACTGACCAACCGTTGTTTCCAGCAGGAACAAAGGAACTCCACAAGTCACCACAAATACCAAATATGGCACCAAGAATGCACCTGGATTTAAGGATAAAACAGGCTTTTTAATATACGATTAAAGAAATTAAAGAAGATTAAAGACATTTACAAACATCCTGGTTAGTAATTTCACTACTATGAACCTTTTTCAGAGTAGATAGAAAAAAATCACATTCTTTAAACTGTAGGTCTAAACAAACTACAATTTAAAAAACTACTGGGAGATTCCCATAAATGAAAATTTAGAGCAAAGACAAACACCAGTTTACAAACTGCAGTTGTGTTTCTCTTCCACAATCCTCAAAAATGTTAGAAAAAGTATTCAGTCATCAATTAGTTACATTTATCAATAAACATAACATTCTAAATGAAAATCAATATGGTTTTAGAGAAAACAAATCAAGCAGATTGGCTATCATTACTGTGGAGGAAATTATAAATGCTCTGGACAAAGTGATATACTCAAAGTTTCAAAACTTTTAAAACTCAAATGATTTGTTGATGACACAAATATATTCTATTCTACAGACAACCATGGGGAAATTATCAAGGTGGTGAACACAGAGGTAACAAAATAAAATACTGGATGGATTACAACAAATTATCTTTGAACCTAGATAAAAACCAAAGTGATATTCTTTTTATAATTACAACACCAATACTGACCTCTCAATTAAATAAATAACTTCTCAATTAAAAGTGTTACAGAAATCATCTTCTTAGGGTTTTTAATGATAACAAATTAAGTTGGAAGCTACACATCAGACACAAACAAACTAAAGTCTTAGAAAGTATTTTGATCATAAATATATCTAAGTATGAATTAGAATACAACATTAGATATTTATTATACTGCTACTTAATATTACCATATTTCAACTACTTTATGGAAATTTGGGGGAATAATTCTAAGAGTTCACTACATCCTCTCTTTTTTCTTCAAAAACGAGCCATCAGAATTGTACATAAAGCCGGATATCTTGATCATACAAACAATTCATTTGGTCAATCTAGACTTAAAACTTTATGCCCTTGTTGATTTTTACACCGTGCAACTTTTGGGAAACTATTACCATTGCAGGTTTGATTCCTGCCTTGTCCGCCCATGTGTCAAAGTTTCCCTGGGCAGCACACTGAACCCCACCTCCCCACCTTCTCTCTGGTGGAAGGTTGGCGCCAGTGTTCAGCAGCGGAGCCACCACCAGTGTGTGACTGTGTGTGTGACTGTAAAGCGCTTTGGGCCTTCGAGGAAGGTAGAAAAGTACTATGTAGTATTTAGCATTTAGGTACATGCCAGTCAATATCCAAAAACAGTTCTTAGAAAATGAAGGAGGCTACAGACTGAGGGGATGTAGGAACTTTAAGATCAAACTGATAAGAACCACCAAGAAAAGTTTCTGTGTGTCTGTGTGTGGCACTAAACTTTAGAACAGGTTAACTAATGAGCTCAAACAATATTCAAATATCTAAATATTCAAGAAAATGCATAAATAAACTCTGATTTCAGGATATGAAGATAAGGGGAGTTAAGGATCAACAGGTGTTTGAATAATTCCAAATCCATGTGTGAACTTGATTGTGGTGAAATAATCAAAGCTCTTAATTACAACCACTGAGTGTTACATTGTGTAATGTGCAACTAATGATTACTGAAATGTTTGAATTACAACCAATAAGATAATGATTTTGTTTACTTGATCTGCAATGTGTAGCAATAATTACTAGTTTAATGTAATCATGTGTGCTAATCAATGATTATTACATATTGGTTACCTTAAGTGTGAATCAATATGTAAGAATTCTTTCTGAGGTTAATCAGGATAATCATTAAACACTCAGATTTGTAACTTGATAAATTGATCTGCAAAAGTGTAGCAATGATATCTGGATTTAATGAAATCATAATCTGATTAGAATCCATGAGTATTATATATCTGTTACATGGTGTGTGATTATTGTTACTCTTTACTTAAATCATGAAACTTTTCTAAAGATAATCAACCATCAATCATCAAGCATTTGATTTTGTTACCTTGAAAAGAATCTATCTGACCACAACTGCATCACAAAAAGTATGCAAACTTATAAAATAATTCAGCTCAGTAGGGGTGGGATTATATAAACTCACTTCTTTCCACTTCTTTTCAAGCAATAAATTAAGTTCTACTTGACTTTGGTTACTGATCACTATTTTGATTGAGCAAATGTGACTGAAGTTTGTCTTTGTTTATTTTTTTTTAACTATTTTTATTTATTCATTTCATAATTTCTATAATGAGTTTGATAAATCTGCTGATTAGTTTTTTATTGTATTGACTACAATTAATATTTAAATAAATAAATACATCAAATCATAAATGGAAATAAAACTCTTTTTTGTGATTTTTTTATAAAGAGGTAATACATCACAAACACATTATTTTGGGTGTTGAGCATTCCTAACTATTATTTAGTCTTATATTATTCAGTACTTGTATCTGTTATGTGACATCGGGCTTATTAATGTGTAAAGCAGTAAGTAGGAGCATGAGGATAGTATTTACAGAGATATGCCACACAAAAAGAATCTACTTTGCCAAATATTTCCTTAAGCTCAGTAGAATCAAATACTTTAAATGTACACTATGCTTTTATTTTTAACAACTTTGTTTTTCAAAGAGTCAAAACCGCTCCAGTGATCCTTGATGATTTTTCTTTAAACCCTTACCTGAATAGCTCTTTTTCTTTGAGTCTTTTAGTCATTCTCGAGTTTTCAATTTTGCTCTCTCTTTTAAAAAAATATATTTTTGATTATACATGTATAATTCATTATGAGCTTAGCAGCTGATTGGTCCTCATACAGAATCTGTGGCTGATAGTTTGTGTGTAACTGCTGTGACCACCTTGAGAATGGAGAAACAAAGGACATCCCTAGTGGTCTTAGAGTTTCTATCAGTCATATATAATGTAAATACATAAACATTAGCATATATTGCATCATAAGCATTTTACATTATACCTACTTTGTTGTGATTCTGGCCGGCAGTACAAGTTTGAAATATCAAGGTGGAGATTTCTTTTAATTATTTTGTTTGGCAAACTGAGGGACCTGAGGTACGTAACCCTTGTTCTATCCTAGGCACTCTAACATTGGGAGTGGGGTCATCTAGACCCACTAGACAGTGGGGTCATCTAGACCCACTAGACAGAGCTCTGAACCTTTGTTCTTCAATGATTTATGATCTTCACTGGTGTCCATGGATTACATGAAATCCTCTCCACCTTTATCCACCTTTGTCATGGTAGGAGAACACCTCAATGGAAAGGGGGGGGGGTCATCTAAGATAGCACAAGGGTTAAACAGGTCTGACAAAGTTGCAGTTCTAGCCTTTCTATGAATTGATTTAATGGAGTTAGAGAACAACAGAGATTTTCCATTGACTATTGTGAATCAGTCATGAACTGCTCTGTACTTTGAACTACTGCACAGCATTTTTCTGATGTAATGTCAGTCACACTTGCTGTTTCCAGTTTCATATAATTGATCTTTTCTTGACATTACTGTTTTTTTTCTAAATGACATTTGTAGTACTGTCACATTTTCAGTTCAATCTTGCAGGATAACGTATCAGGAACCATGTGGACACTATGCCAGGATGCAGAAAGCTCAGAATCAAAAAGGGGACCAAAATGGGGACCCTGAGATGTTCCCAGGCCAGCCAATGAGATGTAGCCTCTCCAGAGTGTCCTGGGCCTTCCCCGGGGCATCTGCCCAGTGGGACAGGCCCGGAACACCTCCCCAGGGAGGCGTCAGGGAGGAATCCAGAGCAGATGCCCAAGCCACCTCTAGAGGACCAGTGGCTCTACTCCAAGTTCTCTCCAGGTGACCCAGCTTCTCCTCCACCTCTAAGGGAGCACCCAGCCACCCTATGGATTCCAGCTGCTTGTATTCGGGACCTCGTTCTTTCAGTCATGACCCAGAGCTCATGACCACAGGTGGGTATCAGAACGAAGGCCTGTAAATTGAGAGCTTTGCTTTCTGGCTGACCTCTCTCTTCTCCACAGCAGACCAACACAGTGAGCACATAGAGTGGACGCTGAGCCAAACTTCCTGTCAATTTCAAGCTCCAATTTTCCCTCATTCCTGAACAAGACCCTTCTTCATCTGGGGCAGGAGCACTCCAATCCACAAATTATTAACAGACAATGTTATTTTATAGTCAAGCTCCTTAGATCTGTATTTCAGACAGAAAAAATAAATAAAAGAGCTGAATTTTGTAATGGATTGGATTTCTCTCAGACTGCTCAGACTCTGATGACCCTGCCTCATTTTGGTCTGCCCTTATGTCGTCCAACTGACAACTGACAAACAACTGACAGGAGGGGATAAAAAATATTTGAAAAAAATGGAATATTATCTTAAAAGTTGAGGAAGTTGGGTGAAATTGTCAAGCTTAGGAAAATAACTTTGATGATAAAAATTAAAAAACTGCTCCTGAATGCTTATTTTTAAAAATATAGATTGTAAATATCTTAGTTCATTTGGGTCAAATATGTAAGAATGTAACCAAAAGTTCGTCCAACTTGTGAACTTTAAGTGCATTGGGTTGTGGTGATGATCTGCTGAAGCCTTTCTAATACCCATGCTTGTTAATATCTGCAAAAGAATATTCATGGACATAGCTAACCCACCCCCACCCCCACCCCCCACATACATATAAAGCAAAGTAACATTGTTCTTTGGCCCAAAATTTCTTTTTCGTTGTATTTTTTTTTAACGTTTTTGTCTTTTAGTTTTAATGGTGCCTAGTGACTGTTATTTATGGACGGAAAGGGGGGGGGGGTCCCGGATTCAAACACAAACAGTAAGACTGTTCAATGACAGAACCAGAACTCATCAGCTTCTCATGTGACTCCTAGACCTGTCTGCTGCCTAACTTTCCTCTTTTCCACATTATTTTTTGTTGAAAATATTTGGAGATAATATGCTTTAATCAAAACCTCCTTCATTTACTCATTCATTTTTTTTTTTCATTCATTTTCTTATCCGTTTTTTCCCTTTCGGGGTCACGGGGCTGCTGGAGCCTATCCCGGCCACTCATGAGCGAAGGCAGGGGACACCCTGAACAGGTCGCTAGTCTGTTGCAGGGAAGAATTTCAACAATCACACATCCGTTCACTCTCACACTCACACTCACACCTAGGGACAATTTTAGAATTGCCAATTAACCTATGAAGCATGTTTTTGGACAGTGGGAGGAAGCCGGAGACCCCGGAGAAAACCCACACATACACGGGGAGAACATTCAAACTCCACACAGAAAGGTCCCCCATTGATGTTGATTTTCATGTCCCCCAGCCGGGACTTGAACCGGAGGCCTTCTTGCTGTGAGGCAAGAGCGCTAACCACTGCGCCACCGTGCAGCCCTCCTTTACTCATTTCCTAAATAGAACGTTACTTAAAGTTTTAATTTATACCAATCTTTACCTTGAGTTTTACATGTTCACAAAAGGCATTGTGGCTTTTTTTTGTTTTTACATTTGAAGCTTGGTCCTCTCTGTGAGGAAACTTGGATGACTATTGATCTTAGGGAAAAGAGTTCAGCCTACACTTACTGTCATGCACTTACCCCCTCCATTTTTGTAGCAGAGGTAAGGAAACCTCCACACATTTCCAAAGCCAACAACATTTCCTGCCACAGCCAGAAGAAACTCCACCTTACTGCCCCAGTGTCCTCTCTCCTCCACCTCTGCTGGGGTTGCTTTCTGAGCACCTCCTTGGTTTGACATGTCAGCAAACACAGACCTGCTCCTGTCCACCTCTGTGGTCTGTGAGCTGCTTCTTCACTTTTCCGAGTCATGAAATGAGTAACTGTCTGAGGGGTTAATCAGTTTTCAGTGGAAGCATAAATTATCGAGTGTGACCTGAGAACACACAAAAGTGGATGCCTGTTTCCACTGTTTGCTAGTATTTAAACAATGCTTTATGTCATGCCACATCATTATGCAAATTAGTCTGACAGATGCTCATGCAAAAACCTTGAAACAGATTTATTTTAGGTGAGCAGTTCCTCTAAAACAGGACATTTTCTGATTAAATAAGCAACTGCTGCAAAGCAAGGCATGGAAGCCTGAATCAGGCCAACAGAAACCACAGGAGGCTGGAAATGAGGGAAACAGCCGCAGTGAACCCCGATGCTGCAGTCCCGCTGGTTTCTGAGCTTCTGTCTGGTCTCTTTTGCTCCACAGATGTTAGACGGCAGCGTTTGGTGTTTCCAGCTCTGTCCCACACCAGCATCTCCGCCTGACCTGAGCAGCAGCTGGATGTGTACTCCGCCCACAGCGGCTGAGATGAGCCGTGTGCCCATGCAGAAATGTTCAGTGGCGGCTCTCTGGCCTTTAATCTGGTTTTGTGGTCGCTGTGATGATGGCGGTGGCGATGACGATGGTCCTCGCTGGCCTTGTTGTCCTTGTGTGTTTGTTTCTGCTTGTTGCCGGATTCGTCAAAGAAGTCCTCCAGGAACGGGGCGTGGTGAAACAACGTGAAAATGCCTTCACCCTTCTGCAGCTGGAGGGCAGCTAGGCCAGAGCGACCATTATCTGACACCACCAGCGACACACTCCAGCTGGACTGACTGCAGACAGAAGGGCAGTCCGACTGCACTCGGGCAACAGAGCACGATGGGGGCAACGTGTCGGGGTGCTGCAAATTGAGGATTTTTTAAATTTTCTTTCAAACATGTCAGTAACAGACTGATTAGGCAAAGCGCTCAAACTGTGCTATAACTTACTAGAGGGACCACAGTCAGGTAGGTCACAGCGAAGTTAGAGTCGGCTGAATCCAGATCGTGCACAGTGAGTGTGAGCGTGACAGTTGCTCCTGCTAGAGCTGTGGCTGGAGTGAGGAGGCTCACTTCGCTGCGATACGATCCTTGTTCAACAACAGGAAACCTGAAGAACAAAAGTGTAAACCAGACGATCTTATACCAATAAATCAAAATAAAATGTCCGCAAAAATACTAAAGAGCCCGACAACGGAAGGAATTTTTTACTCTGAGGATGGCTCGTTTCTCTTCACCTTTGTGGTCCTTTCATCTGAAGGTAGTCACAGTCATCATCAGCAGTCAAATTAAAGAGCCGAGCCGGTCCATGGTTGAGGATTTGAAACCCCACTGTGCTGATGTGACCTGGTACCAGGGGGGGCACTGACAACACCTGAGCAGAGACAGGTGCTGAAGGACAGACTGTTTCAAGGTTTCTCCAACATTTAAGGTAAAAATATGTTAAAGGGACAGATATCATATGTTAATATCAGTTTATAATTAACATTGTTAAAGTATTTATGACATTATTTTTTAAACATCAAACCCATTTTCACTCAGTTGAAGATCTGTTTCCATGTTTTTTCTGTTGGCGTGACATTTAGCAAAATGTTATCACTTTTTTATGTAAATGTTAACTGCTTAACATGCTTATAATAAATGTAAATGGAGATTAAGAGTTTTTCATATTTAATTATGCTGTATTGTTAGCCAAGACACCTCAGAGGAGTAGAGTTTCTTTGATGCTCAAATTGTTGTTGTTTTAAGTCCAAGTAAAACTCTACAAAGCTAATGATTGTGTATCCAAACGCTCTTGTGTCTGACAGTTACCTGTATCTCTACGAGGGTGGGGTGAATCATCTCCGTGGAAACCCTGTCCAGCTTGTTTCCTCTGCTGTCTTGGCCTGAAAGTTGAACACAGAAGGGAACTGTGGGCACCGACTCCACCAAGCCCACGACCTCCTTCCATGCCTGGTATGATGAAGAGGAGGAGGAGTCCAGCTTCACCTGCTGAAGGCTCTCTCCTTTAGCCCCCAACAGCGTTCCATGGCTGAAAGACACATCTGTGTCTGAATCCAGGCTTGTGGCATACATCACCATGAAGGCAGGGAGGCCTGTGCAAAGACAGCTCAGATATGTGAATGTGACTTCTACCAGACAGCTGCTGTAGAATGAATAAAGACCTTTCACCTGCTATAGGACTCCCCTCCTCTCTTGCAAGGCCTGGATGTGTCTCATTGGCTAAAGTAGCAAAGTAATACAGGAAATCCACAGTACTGTCACCTGAAGATCAGACAACTTTTTAGAACCAATGAAACCAAAAGAACTCAAAAATCTTTTAAACAATCCTTTGAACAAAGTGTGTATTTCTGGCGTTCCCTATCACGTTAAAAGTGACGTGTCCGTCACTCGTGGCTCTGAGTTTCCACTGACCAGACTGCACAGGCAGCAGCAGGCTGATGCGATACAGACCCTGGGAGTGCTCCAGCTCTGCTAGAGGGCCTGTCCCACTCAGAAGAGACTGACTTTGGTCTGCCAAAAGTTGAAACACATGCAGACATCCCGGCGGGAAAAGATTTCAACTAGATTCTTCTAACAATTTATCTAGTTTTAACGCCATTTTTTAAAGCCGTGATGAAAGCCAGGCAAGGAAAAAATCCCAGAACTTTTCTTTGAGCGATATGGCGGGCGCGGAGCGAAAGTTTTGTAAAATACATGGTCTTAGATGCATTATGGTACAACAAACTATCGTTCTATAACATCATACATCAATTCTTTACCACCAATACTAAGTTATCTGGGAAATATTAAAACAAACATGCAAACAAATTTAAACATTGTAAACATTCTTTTTTAAGGGAGTCTGGGTCCAAACCACCAAATACTTGTAATTAATGTCAATTATACTGAACTAAATCATGGTAATTAGGAAATACATATAAATTAGATAGAGAAATGTATTCAAAATAAGAAAACTGAAATTATTTCAAAATTTGGTTTGATATTATTTTACCCAAAATGTATTATACCTACACTACCTTAAAAATCTAAGTCCTTTGCAGTGAGTGCAATTAGACTGTTCAATACCGCTGGGAGGGGAGGGGGCATGAGGAGGAGTCACTAAACGGGCAACTACTTTTGACCACTTTTATGCTTTTACGTACTTTTATGTTGTTTTTATTGCTCTTATATTTTTATTTTTTTTATATTTTTATTTTTTTGTTTTTAGTGAGTGTGATTATTTTATGATTTAAGACTATTTATTACTCAACTACTTTTTAAATTTCTATTGAATGTTTGTGTATTTGAGTAGCAATGGATGGATATGCAAGTTCCCTCTGGATTAATAAAGTACTCTATCTATCTATCTGTCTGTCTGTCTGTCTGTCTGTCTGTCTGTCTGTCTGTCTGTCTGTCTGTCTGTCTGTCCGTCCGTCCGTCCGTCCGTCCGTCCGTCCGTCCGTCCGTCCGTCCGTCCGTCCGTCCGTCCGTCCGTCCGTCCGTCCATCTATCTATCTATCTATCTATCTATCTAAATCTTTTTCTTCCAGCCAAGACCACCTAAATTTGTTTTTTATTTTATTGTCACAACTGAGGTCGTGACCACGCTCAATAATGACGATGCTCGCCATTATTTTACACAAATATCACGTCGTACAGACAGAGCCAATCAGAGCCGTCAACGCATCTGAAAGCAACTAAAACGTCCCGTCATTGGTCAATTAGGCCGGGAAGATGAGAGATGGCCGCATCCATAGAGAAAGTATTCCACCAAGTTCATTTCTGATTGGTGTGTGATGTTCTGTGTGTGTCTTTGGTCCTGTGTGTGTCTCTGGTCCTGTGTTTCTCTTGTCCTGTGTGTGTCTTTGGACCTGTGTGTGTCTCTGGTCCTGTGTGTGTCTCTGGTCCTGTGTTTGTGTCTTTGGACCTGTGTGTGTCTTTGGTCCAGTGTGTGTCTCTGGTCCTGTGTTTCTCTTGTCCTGTGTGTGTCTTTGGACCTGTGTGTGTCTTTGGTCCTGTGTGTGTCTCTGGTCCTGTGTGTGTCTTTGGTCCTGTGTGTGTCTCTGGTCCTGTGTGTGTCTTTGGACCTGTGTGTGTCTCTGGTTCTGTGTGTGTCTCTGGTCCTGTGTTTGTCTTTGGTCCTGTGTGTGTCTTTGGTCCTGTGTTTGTGTCTCTGGTCCTGTGTGTGTGTTTGGACCTGTGTGTGTCTCTGGTCCTGTGTGTGTCTTTGGACCTGTGTGTGTCTTTGGTCCTGTGTGTGTCTCTGGTCCTGTGTGTGTCTCTTGTCCTGTGTGTGTCTTTGGACCTGTGTGTATCCTTGGTCCTGTGTGTGTCTCTGGTCCTGTGTTTGTGTCTTTGTTCCTGTGTGTGTCTCTGGTCCAGTGTGTGTCTCTGGTCCAGTGTGTGTCTCTGGTCCTGTGTGAGTCCTTTGTCCTGTGTGTGTCTTTGGTCCTGTGTGAGTCCTTGGTCCTGTGTGTGTCTCTGGTCCTGTGTGTGTCTCTGGTCCTGTGTGTTTCTCTGGTCATGTGTGTGTCTTTGGACCTGTGTGTGTCTTTGGACCTGTGTGAGTCCTTGGTCCTGTGTGTGTCTCTGGTCCTGTGTGTGTCTTTGGTCCTGTGTTTGTGTCTTTGGACCTGTGTGTGTGTCTGCGGTCCTGTGTGTGTCTCTGGTCCTGTGTTTGTGTCTTTGTTCCTGTGTGTGTCTCTGGTCCAGTGTGTGTCTCTGGTCCAGTGTGTGTCTCTGGTCCTGTGTGAGTCCTTTGTCCTGTGTGTGTCTTTGGTCCTGTGTGAGTCCTTGGTCCTGTGTGTGTCTCTGGTCCTGTGTGTGTCTCTGGTCCTGTGTGTTTCTCTGGTCATGTGTGTGTCTTTGGACCTGTGTGTGTCTTTGGACCTGTGTGAGTCCTTGGTCCTGTGTGTGTCTCTGGTCCTGTGTGTGTCTCTGGTCATGTGTGTGTCTTTGGACCTGTGTGTGTGTCTGCGGTCCTGTGTGTGTCTCTGGTCCTGTGTGTGTCTCTGGTCCTGTGTGTTTCTCTGGTCATGTGTGTGTCTTTGGACCTGTGTGTGTCTTTGGACCTGTGTGAGTCCTTGGTCCTGTGTGTGTCTCTGGTCCTGTGTGTGTCTCTGGTCATGTGTGTGTCTTTGGTCCTGTGTTTGTGTCTTTGGACCTGTGTGTGTGTCTGCGGTCCTGTGTGTGTCTCTGGTCCTGTGTTTGTGTCTTTGTTCCTGTGTGTGTCTCTGGTCCAGTGTGTGTCTCTGGTCCAGTGTGTGTCTCTGGTCCTGTGTGAGTCCTTTGTCCTGTGTGTGTCTTTGGTCCTGTGTGTGTCTCTGGTCATGTGTGTGTCTTTGGACCTGTGTGTGTCTTTGGTCCTGTGTTTGTGTCTTTGGACCTGTGTTTGTGTCTTTGGACCTGTGTGTGTGTCTCCGGTTCCTTGTGTGTCTCTGGTCCTGTGTTTGTTTCTCCGGTCCTGAGTGTGTCTCTGGTCCTGTGTTGATTACCTGGATCAGGTGTCTTTAGCCAATAAGGAGCTTCAAGGCCCAGTTGAATGGAAAACATGTAGGACACCGGCCCTTTAGGCCTGGAATTGGACACCCCTGCACTATCCTCTTACTTACTCTTTCCTCTCCGGTTCCTTGTGTGTCTCTGGTCCTGTGTGTGTCTTTGGACCTGTGTGTGTCTCTGGTTCTGTGTGTGTCTCTGGTCCTGTGTTTGTCTTTGGTCCTGTGTGTGTCTTTGGACCTGTGTGTGTCTTTGGTCCTGTGTGTGTCTTTGGTCCTGTGTTTGTGTCTCTGGTCCTGTGTGTGTGTTTGGACCTGTGTGTGTCTCTGGTCCTGTGTGTGTCTTTGGACCTGTGTGTGTCTTTGGTCCTGTGTGTGTCTCTGGTCCTGTGTGTGTCTCTTGTCCTGTGTGTGTCTTTGGACCTGTGTGTATCCTTGGTCCTGTGTGTGTCTCTGGTCCTGTGTTTGTGTCTTTGGACCTGTGTGTGTCTCTGGTCCTGTGTGTGTCTTTGGTCCTGTGTTTCTGTCTCTGGTCCTGTGTGTGTGTTTGGACCTGTGTTGTCTCTGGTCCTGTGTGTGTCTTTGGTCCAGTGTGTGTCTCTGGTCCTGTGTGTGTCTCTGGTTCTGTGTGTGTCTTTGGACCTGTGTGTGTCTCTGGTCCTGTGTTCGTGTCTCTGGTCCTGTGTGTGTCTCTGGTCCAGTGTGTGTCTTTGGACCTGTGTGTGTCTTTGGTCCTGTGTTTGTCTTTGGTCCTGTGTTTGTGTCTTTGGTTCTGTGTGTGTCTCTGGTCCTGTGTGTGGCTTTGGACCTGTGTGTGTCTTTGGTCCTGTGTTTGTGTCTCTGGTCCTGTGTTTGTCTTTGGTTCCTGTGTGTGTCTTTGGACCTGTGTGTATATTTGGACCTGTGTGTGTCTCTGGTCCTGTGTGTGTCTTTGGTCCTGTGTGTGTCTTTGGTCCTGTGTGTGTCTCTGGTCCTGTGTTTGTGTCTTTGTTCCTGTGTGTGTGTCCCTGGTCCAGTGTGTGTATCTGGTCCTGTGTGTGTCTTTGGACCTGTGTGTGTCTTTGGTCCTGTGTGTGTCTCTGTTCCTGTGTTTGTGTCTTTGTTCCTGTGTGTGTCTTTGGACCTGTGTGGGTCCTTTGTCCTGTGTGTGTCTCTGGTCATGTGTGTGTCTTTGGACCTGTGTGTGTCTTTGGACCTGTGTGTGTCTTTGGTCCTGTGTTTGTGTCTTTGGACCTGTGTGTGTGTCTGCGGTCCTGTGTGTGTCTCTGGTCCTGTGTTTGTGTCTTTGTTCCTGTGTGTGTCTCTGGTCCAGTGTGTGTCTCTGGTCCAGTGTGTGTCTCTGGTCCTGTGTGAGTCCTTTGTCCTGTGTGTGTCTTTGGTCCTGTGTGAGTCCTTGGTCCTGTGTGTGTCTCTGGTCCTGTGTGTTTCTCTGGTCATGTGTGTGTCTTTGGACCTGTGTGTGTCTTTGGACCTGTGTGAGTCCTTGGTCCTGTGTGTGTCTCTGGTCCTGTGTGTGTCTTTGGTCCTGTGTTTGTGTCTTTGGACCTGTGTGTGTGTCTGCGGTCCTGTGTGTGTCTCTGGTCCTGTGTTTGTGTCTTTGTTCCTGTGTGTGTCTCTGGTCCAGTGTGTGTCTCTGGTCCAGTGTGTGTCTCTGGTCCTGTGTGAGTCCTTTGTCCTGTGTGTGTCTTTGGTCCTGTGTGAGTCCTTGGTCCTGTGTGTGTCTCTGGTCCTGTGTGTGTCTCTGGTCCTGTGTGTTTCTCTGGTCATGTGTGTGTCTTTGGACCTGTGTGTGTCTTTGGACCTGTGTGAGTCCTTGGTCCTGTGTGTGTCTCTGGTCCTGTGTGTGTCTCTGGTCATGTGTGTGTCTTTGGACCTGTGTGTGTCTTTGGTCCTGTGTTTGTGTCTTTGGACCTGTGTGTGTGTCTGCGGTCCTGTGTGTGTCTCTGGTCCTGTGTTTGTGTCTTTGTTCCTGTGTGTGTCTCTGGTCCAGTGTGTGTCTCTGGTCCAGTGTGTGTCTCTGGTCCTGTGTGAGTCCTTTGTCCTGTGTGTGTCTTTGGTCCTGTGTGTGTCTCTGGTCATGTGTGTGTCTTTGGACCTGTGTGTGTCTTTGGTCCTGTGTTTGTGTCTTTGGACCTGTGTTTGTGTCTTTGGACCTGTGTGTGTGTCTCCGGTTCCTTGTGTGTCTCTGGTCCTGTGTTTGTCTTTGGTCCTGTGTGTGTCTTTGGACCTGTGTGTGTCTTTGGTCCTGTGTGTGTCTTTGGTCCTGTGTTTGTGTCTCTGGTCCTGTGTGTGTGTTTGGACCTGTGTGTGTCTCTGGTCCTGTGTGTGTCTTTGGACCTGTGTGTGTCTTTGGTCCTGTGTGTGTCTCTGGTCCTGTGTGTGTCTCTTGTCCTGTGTGTGTCTTTGGACCTGTGTGTATCCTTGGTCCTGTGTGTGTCTCTGGTCCTGTGTTTGTGTCTTTGGACCTGTGTGTGTCTCTGGTCCTGTGTGTGTCTTTGGTCCTGTGTTTCTGTCTCTGGTCCTGTGTGTGTGTTTGGACCTGTGTGTGTCTCTGGTCCTGTGTGTGTCTTTGGTCCAGTGTGTGTCTCTGGTCCTGTGTGTGTCTCTGGTTCTGTGTGTGTCTTTGGACCTGTGTGTGTCTCTGGTCCTGTGTTCGTGTCTCTGGTCCTGTGTGTGTCTCTGGTCCAGTGTGTGTCTTTGGACCTGTGTGTGTCTTTGGTCCTGTGTTTGTCTTTGGTCCTGTGTTTGTGTCTTTGGTTCTGTGTGTGTCTCTGGTCCTGTGTGTGGCTTTGGACCTGTGTGTGTCTTTGGTCCTGTGTTTTTGTCTCTGGTCCTGTGTTTGTCTTTGGTCCTGTGTGTGTCTTTGGACCTGTGTGTATATTTGGACCTGTGTGTGTCTCTGGTCCTGTGTGTGTCTTTGGTCCTGTGTGTGTCTTTGGTCCTGTGTGTGTCTCTGGTCCTGTGTTTGTGTCTTTGTTCCTGTGTGTGTGTCCCTGGTCCAGTGTGTGTATCTGGTCCTGTGTGTGTCTTTGGACCTGTGTGTGTCTTTGGTCCTGTGTGTGTCTCTGTTCCTGTGTTTGTGTCTTTGTTCCTGTGTGTGTCTTTGGACCTGTGTGGGTCCTTTGTCCTGTGTGTGTCTCTGGTCATGTGTGTGTCTTTGGACCTGTGTGTGTCTTTGGACCTGTGTGTGTCTTTGGTCCTGTGTTTGTGTCTTTGGACCTGTGTGTGTGTCTGCGGTCCTGTGTGTGTCTCTGGTCCTGTGTTTGTGTCTTTGTTCCTGTGTGTGTCTCTGGTCCAGTGTGTGTCTCTGGTCCAGTGTGTGTCTCTGGTCCTGTGTGAGTCCTTTGTCCTGTGTGTGTCTTTGGTCCTGTGTGAGTCCTTGGTCCTGTGTGTGTCTCTGGTCCTGTGTGTGTCTCTGGTCCTGTGTGTTTCTCTGGTCATGTGTGTGTCTTTGGACCTGTGTGTGTCTTTGGACCTGTGTGAGTCCTTGGTCCTGTGTGTGTCTCTGGTCCTGTGTGTGTCTTTGGTCCTGTGTTTGTGTCTTTGGACCTGTGTGTGTGTCTGCGGTCCTGTGTGTGTCTCTGGTCCTGTGTTTGTGTCTTTGTTCCTGTGTGTGTCTCTGGTCCAGTGTGTGTCTCTGGTCCAGTGTGTGTCTCTGGTCCTGTGTGAGTCCTTTGTCCTGTGTGTGTCTTTGGTCCTGTGTGAGTCCTTGGTCCTGTGTGTGTCTCTGGTCCTGTGTGTGTCTCTGGTCCTGTGTGTTTCTCTGGTCATGTGTGTGTCTTTGGACCTGTGTGTGTCTTTGGACCTGTGTGAGTCCTTGGTCCTGTGTGTGTCTCTGGTCCTGTGTGTGTCTCTGGTCATGTGTGTGTCTTTGGACCTGTGTGTGTCTTTGGTCCTGTGTTTGTGTCTTTGGACCTGTGTGTGTGTCTGCGGTCCTGTGTGTGTCTCTGGTCCTGTGTTTGTGTCTTTGTTCCTGTGTGTGTCTCTGGTCCAGTGTGTGTCTCTGGTCCAGTGTGTGTCTCTGGTCCTGTGTGAGTCCTTTGTCCTGTGTGTGTCTTTGGTCCTGTGTGTGTCTCTGGTCATGTGTGTGTCTTTGGACCTGTGTGTGTCTTTGGTCCTGTGTTTGTGTCTTTGGACCTGTGTGTGTGTCTCCGGTTCCTTGTGTGTCTCTGGTCCTGTGTTGATTACCTGGATCAGGTGTCTTTAGCCAATAAGGAGCTTCAAGGCCCAGTTGAATGGAAAACATGTAGGACACCGGCCCTTTAGGCCTGGAATTGGACCCCCCTGCACTATCCTCTTACTTGGTGGCGCCCCACTGGACATGTCTGAATCTGCTCCCCATGCCCCATGCAAAGCACAGCACCAGTTTGTCATGAACGACACTCACATAAGTTAGCGGACAATCATATCTGTCCGTTTATTTTGTACACACCCACCACCATCCAAACAGCATTAACTTCACTTCTACTCACAGCTTCCTCACTTATGGTGAGCCATTGAACACACCCCAGATTCCCCACTTCCCATGAGTCTTAGAAGCTGAAGGCGGCGCCAACCCCCAGATCGCCACAATATATTGATTTGCTGTATGAGCAGTGCTATTTTTGGAGCATTCCCGTTAAATGATATTCACCCTTCCAATCATTTTTACATTCTCTCTTTAACTGGGACAGTGATCTTTGTGTCTTGTGGAAATGATGTAGAAACTGTGGAACATCTTTTCTTTGAATGTTTTCATGTAAAAGAGTTTTGGTCTTCTTTTCATAATTGGCTCAAATCCCAAAATATCATCATTAACCCTTTAAATTGGAATACAATAAAATCCCATTACCATTATTTGACAAAAATATAGATTTTCTGATTAATGTATTGATTGTAAAGCATTTTATTCATACTTGTGAATTCTTAAAGGTGAAACCTCACATTAATGGATTACTCAACCGTCTCAACCTTGTGTCATCGTGTCATTTATTTCATCTATTTAAACTTTTGTAATAGATCATTTTTCTAAGTTATATTTGTTTTCTTATATTTATTTTTTTGTCTACCTTTATCTCAGAATTGATATTGTTGTCATTGACAGACATGCTGTGATTGTTTGTTGAATATTGGCTTCAATTAAAAAAAAAAAAAAAATTGTAATCGAATTTTAATTGTACTCTAGTACAATAGTATAGTATTAGTAAGACTAAGAAGACTAATAAGACTAATAAGACTATTAGTATTAGTATTAGTATTAGTCTAGTATTAGCCAATGATTCAATGAAGTTCATGGTGTCTATAAGTTCTATTAAACACTTAAATGATCTTTTATCAGACACTGGTTTGTTTTGTATAAAACGTACCGACATGTTTCGGTGGAATGCCTTCCGCCTTTGTCAGGGTCGTCATCAGATGTGTGACGTCTTTAAAAACAGCTGATTGTGACTGAGGCGGAGTCACCTGTCAAACTTTTACAAGTGACTCCGCCCCTTGATGTTTGTCTTTTTCTGGAGGATGTTGCTCCAGGTGTGAGAGAGCAGGAAAGCCCCCTCATCCCGGTTCATGGAACACACGAACCGGGATTTTGTGTTAGTCAACAAATGTGACTAACACAAAAAAGCTAAAGAAACTCAATTTCTGTTGATTTAAATTGGTTGTACTTAAAACTGACTACTTAAAACTCACAATCCAGTCATCTTTTAATTTATTGTAAAAGTGATCCAAGTGGTCCTTTCGTTTTGGTTATGCCATTTTTAGCCAAAATAAAAAAAATCTGACCATAGTTTCTGCAGAGCGGCTGGAGTTCATTTGGAATTCACCTCTGACTTCTGGCCGGAGCTGTTGGAGTGGAGTGAGCCCGTCCCATGTGCCATCATTGATTTGTGTGATATACTCTCCAGCTAGCTTACAGTCCCTCACAACCCCAACCCTTTGACTGCATATACAGATGGACAGAGCCGGGTGTGACGGCACCCATAGAAATTTGGCTCTGAGTAGTGAAACAGTTGGTGCATAGTAGATCTTTTGCTAACTATTGTCCTGCTGTTTAGTTTTGAGGTTTATCAGTCTCAAGTAAGACCTTTTTAACATTTGTCTGTTTTGATAAAAAAAAAAGAATGTCCAACATTGAATTCAGACTAAAAAGATTCTATGATCTCATGGTGCTTAAGGAAAAGATTCCAACTGTTAATACATAATGTCTTTGCACCAAAAGGTATACTGGATATTAGTCTATAATATAAAACATTGTGGTACCCAACCTTTTTTAAACACTGACTTCAGTACGACTTGTTTAAAATAGTGTGGAACCCGACAAGAGGTAAGACTAGTGATTCCGACTGTCAACAGTGCTGGGGCTATCACCTCGAAAGCTTTCTGAAAAAATCATTTCGGCATAAAATCACAACAAATCCCTATCACAGTTTGGGTTTCTTTGCCTTTGTTTCTATTTTTGTTCTGTCGTGTTTTGAGTTCTATTTCCTGTTTTTTTTTTTTTTTTTGTATTTCGAGAATTAAAGATGTGTCAAAGACGTGTTTGACTTGGGAACCTCCAGTCTCCTCATCTCTGCATTTGGGTCATCCCCCCCCCCCCCCCCTGTGACATTGCCAGCTGGCTTTAGATTCCAGACCGCCCTTTCTAAGCCAATCAGGGACATCAATGAAAAAGAATTGGTTTAACTACTGTGTAAGCTGTTAGGATTCCAGCCTTCTCATCCCACCTGCTCTCTGATCGCTGAGTGGTGTCAGCTGCCTCTCCTGGTATATAAGTGGGTGTGTCTGCTCACTCATTACCAGTTCGTGGTTGTTCACTCATCAGTGCTTCCAAGTGTTTTTGGCTCTCAAACGCTGTTCCTGTTCTCAGCTGCAGTCTGCAGCCTGCTGTCCTTACTCTCCTCTGCTGGTGCCTCCTCGCACGGACTCTGCCGTCATTACACCCTCCATCGCTGCTGCAGTCACATCTGCAGCCTGCTGTCTTCACGCTCCACCACTGATGTCGCCACGCACGGATCCTGCAACTGAATATCCCCCACTGCTCTCACACCAAGCCCGTAATAAACTCTTTCATACCCTGAGCATGTCTCTACTTGGGTCTTAACTCAAACCTGACATAAGCAGTATTAGTTGCTTATTAGTTTTGAAATCTCTCCTATTTTCTTTTGGCTTTCCCTTAGGCCCATTACAAGGCACTGATTTCCTCAGAGATCCAACCCTCAGAAATGTGCCTTGGTTTTCTACCTTTACCCATGCTTCCAATGGCCGTGAAAATGTTTCGGTTGTCAGTGATGTCTTCACAAGGCTTACACAAGCTTTTAGTGACGTCTTTACAAAGTTTACACAAGATTTTCCCACAAAGGATCCAAAGCTTACACAGCAGCCACAATTCTGTTAAAAGAGTGCTTTATGAGGTATGGTATGGCCACAAAGAAATGCGAGGTGTGAAAAATACAACCGAACACTTCATGATTTACTGAGAAACTGCCACCAGAGAAGAATAGGCGATGGCCAGAGTACCTGGCAGAGGTCATGCATGTATGTAATTTCATCCCACATTCCACAACGGGCTATTCACCTTGTTTCCCTCTTTTTGGAGTTCAGCCTTAAACAGGCTCATGTGAGGGTGAATGAGTACTCAGAACAAAAAGCAGCTGAAAGGCTTTTGTTCCTTAATGAGAAGGTATAATGTCCCCCTATAAATACTGGTCAGGTAGTGTTGTTGCGATGCCGACCTTTGGGAAGACACAAGATTCAAGTTACTTGGGGGCCAACTAATTATAAAGTAATGGACATGCAAAGCACAATGCACACAGTGGAACCTGTTGAGGGAAGTCCCACTAAACGGGTTCATCGGTCAGAGTTGAGATCTTGTGTGCCACCTGGACCCAAACCCAGAACCAGAAAAAGGTGGCAAAGCCATGTTCAGCCAGGGTTTAAAAACTGTGGGTTTTTTATTCATTTGTAACTTTTCCAGTTAGTTTGGGGTTAGGCTTTTACCAGGACCCATCTGCCTCTAGAGTGTGTACATTATTTGTTTACACCCCTTTTGTGTGTAAGAAAGGCATAAGACAACTAGAAAAAAACAACACAGTACAAATTAACATACAGTAAACAACATATATGAGCTTCTGCCCAACCATCAACAAACCAAGCAGAATTACTACCCATAGTACTACACTCATTGATAACATCTTCACAAATATTGAATCTAATAGAAGTGGTCTGATGATTTGTGACATGAAGGACCACTTCCCAGTCATTTCAGTGTACTACTATGTCATTCCTAAAATATCATCTCAATAATATATATACAGACAGTTAGGAACAGATAATGTAACTAATTCATTAAAAAATAATATAAGCGTACAAAATTGGAACACTGTGTATAATGAGAGAGATGTAAGTCAAGCCTAAAACAAGTTTTTAGAAATATTCTGTTCACTATTCAATAAACGTTTTTCTATCCAGAAGATAACTAAGAAAAATAAATTAATAAAATGACCTTGGTTAACAAAGAGATTTAAAAAAGCTTGTCAAATGAAAAATGTTTCATACTTGCAGTTTTTAAAAATTGAGAACACCAGAAGCTGAAAAACATTATAAACTATGTAAAAATTGTTTATGAAAAATAATAATGACAAGCAAAAAATTATACTACGACAAAATAGTTGATTATAATATGGCAACATTAGAGGAATTTGGAAGGTCCTGAGTAAAATAAGAAGTTAAAACAACCGTTAATAAATGTAAAAATAAGACACCTATAGACTACAATGACATAGTTTCAAACAGTAGGTTTGTCTGGGGGTGGTGCTGGCAGCACAGACTCTTCCTGGAAGAGGCTTTTTCTCACTTTGTGAAGTCACAATGATTGACATCACAAAGTGATGGTGGGTCTGGGCCATCACCAACTTGCATGAATTTGGTTTTTGTCCAGTTCACCTTGAGACCATTCTTTCTTGCTTCTTCGCTGTAAATGCTTAGAGCGTTTTTATCGCTGGCTGAGGGATGTGCTGAACAGGATGGTGTCGTCGGCATACACCAGGTCAGACAAATGGTAATTGCCAAGAGACACTTCAAGGACTTGCTCACAGACCCAGGACATCAGCTGATCTATGATGCAGTTAAAAAGATCAGGAGCTGCCACACAGGCCTGGCGAACACCACTGGAGATGGGAAACCAATCTGAGTCTTTGCCATTTATGCGGACACAGCTTTCTGCGTTGCTGTAGAGCAGACTAAACAGAGAAACAATCTTGGGTGGTGCTCCAAGGGTCTAAAAGGACATTCCACAGCAGCACTGATTAAAAAATGTTCTGATCACTGATTGGGTAACATCTGATTGGAACATCCCTAGTTGTACCAATACCCAATTGGTACTAAAATCTGTCAACCAGCACAAGAAACAAGAAGCAACTCCAAGGTAATCCTTGCTGCAGACCTCTCTCCTCTTTCCAATCCTATATGTCATCCTTCTCTCTTTTCTGGAAACTTGTTCACCACAGCCATTTCAAATTTCTTGGCAGAAATTACCATTTCTCCTACCACATACCTCATTCCTGTCCTGATAAAACAAAGTACCCATCACTTCCTTGTCACCTCAGTTTCCTTCACCCATACGTCTGTTCAAGTTGGTCCACCACTGTCTTCCCTCTAGGGCAGTGGTTCCCAAACTGGGGGGGGGGGGGGGGGGGGGCGCGGTGGAGTTTAGAAACAAAGGATTTGTATGTTTGTGTCAGTGTGGGGGGGCTCGAAAATATTCTAATCTTCAGAAAGGGGGGCCCTGCAGAAAAAGTGTGGGAACCACTGCTCTAGGGATACCCTGGATCAGCTCAAACATGTCCTTCCAGAATTTGTACTTCTGCTCTAGCTCACATCCTACCTGATGGATGTACCTCTGACAACATACAGCATCACATCTTCAACAATAAGATCAAGACTTATCCCCCTATCTGACACTATCCTCACATCCAGAACATGTTTAGCCAACCCCTACTTCAGGATCACTCCTACGTTGTTTTTCTTGCTATCACTCACTTGATAGGACTGGAGAAGGAAAGTCTCCGTGCTGCTACTCTGATAAGAGCTGGACAGATCCAGGTTAACAATGCAGTGATCATGGATGATAGCATGGCAAAACTGGTGGCTTACCTTCACCCACTGTAGTAGAAAATTGAGATTTTCTTGGAGCAATCAAAAGTTCAGTCTCTGCATGAGTCTTGCAGTTAATTGCATTTTTGGTTTTAAACATTTTTTATTGAGAGTTTAAATTGATAGGATAAAAAAGCTGCTTTTATTTTCTGCACTTTAGCAGCCTTTTGTAAACTTCCCACACCAACTTAATTGTCCTTATTTTATGATACTTGATCAATATTAAAACATACTTGTGAAATATCTGGAAGCTGTCAGTCTGATTTAACAGCTGTACCACAGGTAATTGTACAAAACACAGAAATACTAGCGGCCATCAGAGAAATACATGCAAAGGCAGAATCAGCAGTTCCATTTAATAGAGAGAGTTTCAAGTTTTTAAAGCAGATTTCAAAGGAAGAAGAGACATTTGTTTTTACGTCTACAGGGGATTGCCCGGGACATGAAATCATGTAAGCATTGTCAGTATTTAAACATGTTCTATGTTGATTATGTTCCAACAATAACAATGTTAAACTTTCATTTTGCAGGTGTTTCAAAACTAATTAAAAATGCAAAGGTTTTACCATCACAACACGGATAGCATGCAGTGCATAAACGTCATTAACGTCATTAACAGGAGTTGTAAACATTAAATCTTCTGTCACACGTTGGAACTTCAGTTTCCACCTCAGAGCCCCAGAGCATCCTTCTGCACTTTGCAACCCAGCAGTGCATTTGCAGCATCAACACACTCCTTCACACATGGAGCTGAAAGAGAAGTCAGAAAAATCAACACCAATGATGGACAAGTTCAGAGTTAAACCTCAGTTTACATCTAAAACATAAATCCAGATATTCCAGAAAGGGGATTATTATCAAAATGATTTGAGTCATGTAGCAGGGAAAAAACGTTTTTAACACATCAGTATTTTATCAGTAAGGGGATTTCTAAGTGGTCTACTGACAAAGAAATGTCACCAGTTGTTGCTATCAAGCAAAAAAAGAAAAAACATTTCATGGTTTCCTTGGCCTTGTGTTTCATTGTCCTGCTGAAATGTCCACCTTCTTTTCATTTTCAGCAGATTTTGTATCCAATGCGTTTTTCTATTCATCTAGCTTTCACTCATCCTGCCACAGTACCACTTGCAGAAAAAGCAGCCCCAAACCATGATGCTTCCACCCCCAAACTTAACTGGTGCTATAGTGTTCTTGGGGTGGTGGATGGTGCTATTTCCTCTCCAAACAGTGTGTAGGAATCAGTCAAAAAATCCATTTGGTTTTCATGTGACCGTACTACAGTCTCCCAGTAATCCACTGGGTTCTACAAATGTTTTTTTTTTTCCTCAACTTGTTTTTTCCCCAGCATTGGGGTTTTGCGTGGCGAGCATGCATGAATACCATGATTCAGCAGATTGCTTTACACATTGCTCAACAATACCTGCCAATGCGAGGTCTTCCTGAAGAACTTGGAGAACTCTCCTGATTAGTTTTTGGACTCTTCAGACAGGAATCTTACACCTGATTATTGTCAAATTATAGTGAATTTACTGGGGGCAAAAGGATGAATTGGATATCTATTCTAATGATCCAACCAGATCGATCTGCACATTATCTCGGCACTCTTCATTACAGTTTACAGTTTACAGTTTATATTTGCACACTTTTACATACTGTTGTTTCTTTGTTTGTTTGATTTTATTGTATTACTGTATTACTGTACTTGCACTGATGGTGATGCTTAAATCTCATTGTACTATGCACAATGACAGTAAAGCAAATCTAATCTAATCTAATCTAATCTAATCTAATCTAATCTAATCTAATCTAATCTAATCTAATCTAATCTAATCTGATCTAATCTAATCTAATCTAATCTAATCTAATCTAATCTGATCTAATCTGATCTAAGGCAAGATTTTACTTGAATCGAATCGACCAATACCAAAAACAAAATAAAAATGGTTTCAAAGTGAGATCGATCGATCAATCTAAATGGTTCTCTCCATAATGTACAGTAGGTTTATTTTACTTTAACATAAACTTTGGATTCTTTGGATGTGGAAAAACAACAGTGGGCTGAACTTTAGGAAACTAAAAATAGCGAATGTATTCGCATTTCAGGCACCGGAACTCGGCAGTCTCTTTCCCCCCTAGGGCGGTAGGTAATTAACTCACCTGTTCAGCTTCCTATTTAAGTCCAGGTGTGCAGCGTTCATTCTCTTTCTTACCGCAGCGGCGCTTTCGTCGCCGGTGTTCCATGCCCGCTGCTCTCCTTCTTTTTGGCATCTTGGTGTGTTCCCCCCTTCTTTTGGATGGTGATCCCACTTTTTCTGATGTGGGGGGTTTTCATTTCGCCGCGTTTGTTTCTCCTTCCGCGGCGTTTCAGCGGGCGGGTGGCGGCGCCGGCGTGTTCGCGTCGCTGCGGCGGGTGAGCGTTTGCGGTGTTTCGGTTGGCAGCGGCGTTAGATCGGGGGCTGTCCAGGCTTTCTCCTCTGCTGTGGCTGTTTGTATCATTGCGGTGAGCGGCCAGGCGGTCTTTTCCCGTGTTTTTCTGTTGTGTTTTCTAATGCGTTTCTGCTTCCTTATTATTTTCCGGTTGGATGTGACGTCACGCCCCTAAGGACTCTGGGTATTGTAGTTTTATGTTCTTTGTCATTGTGGTCTACCTGACTCGTTTTCATGTTTTGTGGCTCTGCATCCTGTTATTGTTTCAGGGGTTGTGGGGTCTTTCCTGTGGTTCAGGGCTGGTGGTCCTCGTCTGGATTGGTTTCTTATGCTGGCTGAATTAGTTGTGGCTTTCGGCGTTTTATCTGTTGCTGTATGTTATTTAAGATTTCAGGATTTTTTATTTTGTTGCATACGAAGTTATATTTAGCAAATACAACCAGTAGTGAAATGTAACCCAGGTCCGCTCTGTGGACAGCGCAATAATTAAGGAAAACCGTACAGGAAATGTACGTCATATATTTCTGTAGAGTATACATGATCTACATAAGTAAAACTATGTACCGCTGAAATACGTACAGTATGTGTATTGTAGAATTACATATGGAATGCAAAATAATGTGCATGAATGTGGACTGAAGACTTAAATAATTAAGGTACACGCGTAGAGTTAACGTTTTAAGAGCCTGATGGCATGGGGGTAGAAACTCCTCCTGAGTCTCTCTGTCTTAGCCATCCGGCTAGGACTCGGCTCCTACGGCTCCTAGATAAGAGCCGAATGTGAATTTTGCCTGTCTTTAATCAACGCTGGCTTTATTATTTTGGTGGCTCTCTTTGTTTTGTGTTTCTGTCGTGGCTGCTGTGCATTTGGTGGTTTACTCAGCGTTTGGTTTGTTCTTGTTGGACCCCTCTCTCCTCTGTGGATTTTTACTTTTGATTTGTCTCTTTTATGCAACGTCTGTGGCTTGTTTTGATTCACTCGGCGATCTTCGTTCGTCGCCTCCGCCTGCTCACGGTATGGTTCATTCTAGGCCGCCACTGTGGGTGGCCCTTGGATGTGTTCATGGTTGGAACTTGTTTCGGTCCTGTTGGCGCCTGTCGTCGTAGTCATTTTTTTGGCGTCAGTAGCCTGATTCCTCGTGCGCCTTACGGATTGGTTTATTTTTACTTTGGCTGCCCATGCCTTCTCCACGTTTTACTCCGGACGCGATTTGTGGCTGGGGATGGCTGTTATCACTGCTGTTCTCAGTGTTCTGCCTCTTTGCCTCCCGGAGGAGTCTCTTGGCATCCAGTCGGCGCTCCATTTGTTTATTGGTTGACCTTCTGCTGTCATGGCGGTCCTCATGCTATCGACTGTATTATCACAAGCCCTGTACTGGACTTGGGTAGGCTATGGGCTCCCCTTCGTTTTGCGCGTTTTGATGTTTTCTCTGCGTCAATGTTCCTCTGTATGCCTGGTCTTTTGCATCTCTGTGGCTTACTTTCATTTTCTGATCTGGGTTACCGCGTTGTCTGCGACGTATGGTCCTCTGCCCGTCCGGATTTGTTTTCTTCTTCTGGATCAGGATGGTTCATTGGTGCATGCCTCTCCCTTTATGCCATCTCTCGCTTTTGTGCAGCGTGTACTTTGTTTCATTCTTTGTTTGTGGGCTGTTTGTTCAATGATCGGCCCACCTGATTCTGCTCTGGCTTTGGTCCCACGGTCATCCATTCATCTTGTGCTCTTGTTCCGGGTAGTTTGATCCTGGGCCCCATGTTCCTGTTCTGGATATTCACGTCTTCCGTTTTGTAGCCTGTCCTTCTCAATGCTTAGAGGTCTGGTTATGACGATGCCTGTCGTGTCTTCAGTCTCCCTCCGCTTGTTCTTCTGTGGCTGGGCCCTCTAGTTTTTGGGGGGAAAGATTTATAAGAGCGGTTTGTGTACGTCCGGCCGCCAGAATCCACGGCTCTAATGGTTTTAAAGATCGTGTGGTTATGAGAATTTAGCCATGGAGTTTATATTAAGGCTCTTTAATTAAAGAGTGAGATAATAGTCTTGTGTTTCATCGGTTGTCTTGGGTAGTATTTAAATAACACCATAAGTAAATTAACCCTGACCGTAGAAACTCCATTTTTTACGCTCTAAAGCTTAGTTCAAGAGTTAATTCTTGTGTCCGCAAGCCAGTCTTCTATCTGCCCTGCTTAAGCAGATGACACTTGGCTAGATGCATCTACATGTAGAGGCTTGTTATGCTCCGCCTCTAAAAATCTAAGGTTCAGTCTATCGAATCCTACGATCCCTTATGGATCTCCAGACGCCCTTGGCTAAAATTTCGGCAGTCTGTGTTTTGTTGTCCACCTATTTGAGAACCACTAATATCAAATATGAGAATCAAATTTCAGCCGAGCTGCAATCCATTGCTACGTGGGACATGGACCTTCCTCATCTACTATCTCCTTGGCCCTTGGTTACCCATCCCATCGCCTAATTCTCGATGACCTTCTGAAGGTGCGTCCCTCTGGAACTGTCAAAGGTTGCTTCTTTACAATTGGTTTATATAAAATTGGTGTTAAGATATTGTGCAGGTTCTGTATTTCACTATCAATTCACTGCTGGAATTTGTGATACGGGTGGTTTCTATGGTGCGATGAAGCCACAATGGGTCTTTACTTAACTATCTACTAAATTTCACTTCTCAGATTTGTTCTTTAAAAGCACTGTTATTTCATTTATCTCAAGCATTTTGAAACTGATCAGTTTCTGGGTTTTTATATATTCTTGTCAAGACTAATACTGCTTTGTTTTATCTATGCACCACATCCTGAGCCTGAACCCCTACGCCCCGATCGGCTTCTCCGTTTCCAGGAAGTGATGTCACCCCTGCATTCCTTGATCTGGTGCTGCAACGATGACTGCTCGACGCACCTATTGCTGCACTGAAAGTGATGGGGCGGTGGACCTCCTCTGCATTCCAATGACACTTCTGACTGAATTAATCAATCAATGTCAACAGCAGAATGAATGTAAATTCTTCGATTATAGATGTTAAAAGAAAATTATAGCCAGGTGGAAGCCTCAAAATTAGGATGTTCTAAGTTGTATCATAGTATGCGCTGGAGCTCGAATTTGGTTCTTAAGCCAATTTTGTAGTATGCCAATGAAGCATCAATGAAGTAGTAATTATGGGCGTTGAACTCGTTCTTAATATTTGGTTGGGATCTCAATTAAATGATGTTCCTTGAGCGCTTATAATGGTATGCCGAATGGAGAAAATTATGGCTACTAGGCTCGTTCGTTGTACTGTCGTTGGGAGCTTCGAAATAATGGATGTACTTAAGCTCGTGTATTTATAGTTGCCACAATGGCAGAAGTTATGGCCATCAAGTTCTTGTTTAATAGAAGTTCAAATAATGGCTGTCAGCATGTCTAATACGCCATCAAAGCTTTGGATTGGATGTTAAGTTAGTGTATCATACGGGTTGTTAGGCGGTAAATTATAGTTTCGCACAGCGTTTTTGGGGAAGTGAGTTACGTTCTAAGATCAGGTATGAGTAATTTTATGTTGGCCCCTTTTATTTCTTTCCCTCTCTCTTTCAGATAGTATGTTCCTCTAGTGGTTTCCACGAACGGGAGCGACCCTACGGTCAATGGTGCCGGGTCCACATAGCAGATCCACTAGATAGCATGTTCCTTCGAGGCGCTGTACTCGAACGGGGGCGGCCCACACGGTCAATGGTGCCGGGTCACACATAGCAGATCCACTAGATAGCATGTTCCCTTCGAGGCGCTGTACTCGAACGGGGGCGGCCCAACGTCAATGGTGCCGGGTCACACATAGCAGATCCACTAGATAGCATGTTCCCTTCGTGGCGCTGTACTCGAACGGGGCGGCCAAACGGTCAATGGTGCCGGGTCACACATAGCAGATCCAACAGAAGCATGTTCCCTTCGTGGCGCTGTACTCGAACGGGGGCGGCCCAAACGGTCAATGGTGCCGGAGTCACACATAGCAGATCCACTAGATAGCATGTTCCCTTCGTGCGCTGTACTCAGAACGGGGCGGCCCAAACGGTCAATTGTGCCGGGTCACACATAGCAGTCATACTGGGAATGAAATGGAAATGGAATGCTGCCGAAACAACCCCCATTTTATTACACACTGATTATACATACACATTTTTTCTTCTTCTTCTGGATAATTAAGTGTTGGGGGTATTGTTACCCGAAAGTTTTATGGAAATCTCTCATGGAATTGAACGGAGCCTTATGCCAAACCAAAAGATGTGAATGCCAACTAAGTATGTGGAAAATGTCAAATAAATATTTCTTACTGCAAGAGTTGTCTGACTGAAATGACGATTTCAATCGTGTTTCGGGCAGATACTCGTAGCAGTGTACAGCTAATACCCTAGGGCGGTTCAGTCAATTAACTCACCTGCTCAGCGTCCTATTCAAGCCAGGTGCGCAGGCGTTCATTCTCTTTCTTACCTTCAGCGCTCATTCTTCGCCCCACCCTCCTCCCCGGCTTCCACCTGTGGACTCCGTAAAGGGGGGGTTTTGTTACCCGAAAGTTTTATGGAAATCTCTCATGGAATTGAACGGAGCCTTATGCCAAACCAAAAGATGTGAATGCCAACTAAAGTATGTGGAAAATGTCAAATGAATATTTCTTACTGCAAGAGTTGTCTGACTGAAATTTGGATTTAATACATGAACTTAAATAAGAATGTAATTAAAGTAAATGAGTGATGTTGCTAATTAACTGAGGCACTTTAAATTACATAAATGTTTGATGTTAATGTGTATATTGAATTTGTAAATATTTATATTATTTACAATATATATTATATACAATATATTATTTATATTAGTAATATATTTGTTATTGTGTGTGTTTAAGGTTTTTACCTATTGGTTGCTGTCGGATCAAATGGAAATGAATTAAAATTTGGAAATTGATCTCAAGTGGCAGTCTGAGTAAATCAATCTTCAACGTTGGACGCTCAGCCCTTTTCAAGTGTGGGAAAAGTACACAAAAAATTAGGAAACACTTGACACATGTATCCACTGTCCTCCCATTCAATCTCTGGAACCAGCATACCCTGACAAAAAAAGGTAGTGTTTATGAACACTGAATGTTTATGTTATGTTTATGGACAGTGCTGTTTTTTTTAAAAACGTTTAGGATTATGTAGGCACCGTGACCTACTAGTAATTGCTTATATGGTTGCTGGCAGGCAGAACTCATATCTCCATAACCTTTTTTAAATTTGTAAATAAGTGTTCCTTAACAAAGTAGTGAGATTAGTACATCGGATAGCTCATAATGCCATGCATTTTGAACTTGCAGATGTGCTATTCTTCCTACTAGTTTAAAAAAAATACAGTTTAGGGAATTTGTTTGCACCACCCAACAGTAATACTTTTGAAATAATGTGCAATTCATTTTGATGAAAATTCATTGTGATTGTGATTTCATGATACTGTTCTTGATACTTTCCACTTTTGTCGAACTGCACACAAATCAGTTGTACGGTACAGTGAGATTCAATCAAGCATTTACCCGGGGATCAGAAACAGGGTTCTGGGTCAAACCCAACAGCCACAGCTGATTTGGTGTCATGTTTTGCTCCTTCCTGATTGGATGGTTGTCCCACGCATCACTAAAGACATCCAAACTGGCCTGGATACGTGGTTGGAAAATGTAGTGGCAGCAGAACAAGTGAAGGATGTTACTGATATTGAGCAAGGCTTGGTCCTCAGGAGAGTGCAGGATATCATAATATAAACCGGTAACACTCATGAAGACGTCATGCCAGAGGAGCTCAATCCTGTATTTGGAAAGAAGCAAAAAGAAATATTGGATTGTCAAATGTATTTCAAATATATCATTTGCTTCTATGTACATATTATAGCTTCCCAAACTAGGTTCAAGTCACCATTGACTTTGTGTACTGTTTTCCTGCAATGAAGCTGTTGGTGTCAGTTCCACGTACTGTGAACATTAACTCTGCTATGCCCACATTTTCTCCTCTATGATCTCCTCTTACCCTGACAATAACATGAAAATCGTGTCTCAAATACATAATTTCATGCATCACGTGCCAACGCGGTGCACATCAATTTCACATTTTTAAGTACATTTTCTTATGTACGTTGCCAGTAAGTTGAATTTCTATGTTAAATAAATTACAGGAATGAGTTACAAGTGTCATTGGAAAAAAATTGAGGCAAGAGAGAGACTGTTGAGGGGGTGTAAAATGTTATTCATCAGGGAAAAGAGTTTTAGAGTTGCCTTTGTTTTCGGAAGAGTCCATCCATCCATCCATCTTCCTCCGCTTATCCGGAACCGGGTCGCGGGGGCAGCAGACTGAGCAGAGATGCCCAGACTTCCCTCGCCCAAGCCACTTCCTCCAACTCCTCTGGGGGGACCCCAAGGCGTTCCCAGGCCAGCCGAGAGACGTAGTCTCTCCAGCGTGTCCTGGGTCTTCCCCGGGGCCTCCGCCCAGTGGGACATGCCCGAAACACCTCTCCAGAGAGGCGTCCAGGAGGCATCCGGACTAGATGCCCGAGCCACCTCAACTGGCTCCTTTCGATGTGGAGGAGAAGCGGTTCTACTCCGAGCTCTCCTGCGGATTGCCGAGCTTCTCACCCTATCTCTAAGGGAGCGCCCAGCCACCCTACGGAGGAAGCTCATTTCAGCCGCTTGTATTCGGGACGTCGTTCTTTTGGTCATGACCCATAGCTCATGACCATAGGTGAGTATTGGAACGAAGATCGACCGGTAAATTGAGAGCTTTGCTTTCAGAAGAGTCTAAAAAAGTTATTTTATTTTTGTACAAATAACCAAGTACTTATACTGCCTGATATGTGAATAAAATATTTCCTTAGGAAAAACATGAATACCTCAGAGGAAAGCCATGCACGTTCACAGCGTCACCAAAGAAGGCCAAGTGGGTGTCTGCCCAGTTGTTGTCTTCTACCTTCAGGTACAAAATCTATGGAATACAAGTACAAATACTTTGTACTTGTACTCCGCGAAGGAGGGCAGGGATTTCCAGTTTAGTTTAGTTAGTTCAATTTAGTATTTTCCTATTTATGTATTCATGATCCTTTTGATTTGATGTTTTTTGGTTTAAAAAGAAGTCTCAACTTTTCACTCTTTCTTTTCTGATGACATTGCATGCACTAACAATGTTTATTTGCACTCTTTTCTTTTATTCTTCTTTTAAGGTGACTTTTGATTATATGTTTAAATAGTAATCTGTGTCTTTGTTTTTAGTTTGAATTGAGTCTTTGAATGACTGTAACAACTTTTCCAAACTTAATGTTGGAAAAGAGTACAATAAAGCAATTCAAAATATTAACTGCTTAAATTAAGAAAAACAGGTGCGTGAAACATAAACATTAAACAAAAGAATGACAACTCAGAGGTCCCACTTGAGGTTTGTTCAGGTGTATTATTTATTCACCACGCCCAAAACCGTTCATCCGACAAAACATACAACCACCACCGTATTTTTACATATGTACATATATATAAGTCTCTGCTGATATCCTAGAATCCAACTACTAATGGAGTTTGTAAACTCAGTCCCAGCAATGCATTGCAAACAAAAACAAAAAAGGCTCGATCTCACCGGTGTTTTCCAGATCTATGACGTGTAGATTTCATGAGGAAAGTTCCACGCAATAATCCGCCCTCCAGGAAGTGGGGAGTATAATCCAGTGTGTGGTGCATGAAAAACGGAGCGGCTCTGGAACATCCGACGCAGTTTCTCAGACACGGCCCATCCGTTGTGTTTCTCTTTCGCGCTACCAGTCTTTCTCTTTTTTTTAAAGCATCAGCTGTTTGCCCTCGCTGCCTTGCGTCATTGGCAGCCTCCCTCTCGTAGATCCGCCTCTTCTTAAAGGGGCATGCTGCTTTTGCTCATTCACTAAAGTCCATTCTCAACAGTCCCAAAACATAAAGCTCTGTCCAGATAAAGTACATTAGCATACAAAGGAAGTATTTTGCCCCTGCAGGGATTCATAACAAAATACATAAAACAGTGCTCAGCATGCTATTTGTGGCAACGTCACATGACCTTGTGTTTAAAATGAGCAAAACATGAAAAACACATTTATTTTCTGTTGATTTTTTGATAATTTAGGTTGAGTGATCAAAAATACATTATTACAAACTATGTTTTTTAATTTAAAAAATTTTATGTGAGAAAATGAGTTTTTTTCAATATAGAAATGACTTTCACTCTCGGAACTTTATTGAAATATTTTTAACAATGTAGATTTGTATTCCTGCTTAAACTGCAAGTTCATTTGCTGAGTTTCATATTCCCCACGATAAATTAATTATGAATATTAGGTTAGGAGAAATTTAATTACAAACAGGCAAAACATTGGAAAGACAAAAGAAGTGTGACGTGAGGGGAGTCCAATTAGACTCATTACAGACATAACTTGACAGGACCTTCAGGAAAACTTTGCTCTATTTGATTTAAAGGGCAGATATGAAGGTTCGCTTGTGTTTTTGCATCACTCAGCATTTCTGTACTGAATCAAATATTGATTGTGGGTTATTTTTCTGTTAAATGCACAAGCGTCATTAAAATCTTTTGGGTACCATACTCTTTTCACTTTGTTTTTAATCATCTCGTCATCACCTTCTTTATGTTCCCCCCTAAGTGCACATTGTTTTCCCCTCGGTGAGCAGAAAAACCAACAACGCTCTCATTATTAAAATGCCACAATGAACGTCTGTGTTTGCATGTGGATGCACACTTTAGCCTACAGCTGGACTCCCATGCTGGGGAGACTTCACTGACACTGCAGTGGATATCACGGAAAGACAAAAAATGGCATTTGGATGTCCTTGTACAAACTCTGATTTATATTAAAAAAAGAACCTCCCACACCTAAAAACCTTCATGTCTTAGTCAAATTTCATGGTGCTCATTGATTACATCTCAAACACTCTCTCAACTAAATGATGACTCATTCTTGTTCTTTTATATCACAAAAGCTTACTGATAAAGCTGCAGAGGATTTTCTGGACTTCATCTCATTTGTCTTGGGTTGCTAATAAATTGGGAAATGATCGTTGTACAGAGAAGGGGGGGGGGGGGGGGGGGAGTGGCTCGGCCCATCCTGCGAGTGGACAAATGAAGAGGAGTTTGAGGTAGGAAAGTCAAAAAGTCCATCTTTGACAGAGAGGTAGGATCCTGGCACCAAGTCCCTGAGAGCAGTTACCATGACCTCCATCGAGAACATCCAGTACCACGGCCTTCTTCTGCCCTTTGTGGCCCACACCAAAGAGAGCCTGGAGTATGCTGCAAATTTTTCTGTGAAAGACAGTGATGTGTTTGTTGTTACATATCCCAAGTCAGGTGAGTTTTTGCTGTTTGTCCTTTAAAAAAGGTGAACTTATTCTTCCACTGTCCCACTGTTTAACATTGTTCAGCTGTACAGGTGTAATGGGGTTTATATGAATTCTTTTGTAATCCCAGCTTTGTACAGTCTCTTCAGGCAAACTCAGAGCGTTTAAAAAAGTATGCCAGTGTTTAATAGTTTTATGTGTAATTTTAAAGTTAAACCCTCACTTCTCTACATTGTATCTTTGTCCTCCTGCATGGAACAGCAAAAATCCTGAAGTATGAAAGTGTCTGATTTTGTGCAAAACCTTTTTCTTTCAGTGGGCAGACGAGTCTTTTTCCATTTAAATCAAAATAAACTAAATGAAAGATAACCAGCCCGACCCCAGAACTAGGAAGTGGAAGCATGAATACATGTACAGCTATCTGAAAAAATATCCAGGACTACAACAAAATGCTGAAACAACATGACGTAACTTTGTAATACCTTAAAATATAAAGTTTATCATTAGATAACAATATGAAGACCAAAAAAAAAAAGAAGTTGACAAAGAACAGAAAACGGAATATTTAAAAATACTGTTGGAAAAGTCAGTGGAGTGTGCTGAAGCATTTTTTTGTTGTTGCTGGTTTTGGATAAAAGTGGGGCACAACCTGGACAGGTCAGCTATCCATGAGATGTTTTAGTGTAAGTCTTGAAAAAGAAACCAAACTGTCACACATTAAAGACCGCCCGCCATAACCTTGTAAGATAATCCATGAAAACCATTTGAAAGGATGAACAACACTGATGCACAACACAACAAACAGTCAATTGTGATAAAAAATAGTTCCTAAAAAATTGAAATGAGTGAGGATGACTTCCTTTATTAATTTTATTGCCATTAAAAGCATCACAACACCCACTAAGTGTACAATTATACGTGCGTGTGGTGTGTTTTTGTAATGCATTATGTGCATTGCGTAACAATTTACACAATCAGAAGTTTCAGAGTTCACATGGTGAACTTCTACTTTATTACCTTTCCTTTTTCCTTTTTTCTTTTGGTTGTTGCTAAAGATAGCACAGACAACTGGACAACAGAAGGTCAT
The DNA here is from genome assembly GCA_023969325.1 of Oryzias curvinotus. Classification (NCBI taxonomy): domain Eukaryota; kingdom Metazoa; phylum Chordata; class Actinopteri; order Beloniformes; family Adrianichthyidae; genus Oryzias; species Oryzias curvinotus. Next base: position 26,998,535 of record CM043706.1, read on the forward strand.
GCTTTGAGGTTGTTTCAGGAAACACAAATGGAGATAAAAATCTAAATGACATAGAAAAACAATATGAAGTAAGAAAAGAAACAATGACCTAAATCCCAAAGAACCTAAAAGAGCCAAAACTACAATAAATTAAGCCTAATGCACAACAAAAAAAATGAGGTAATGAGTATTTTGTACACTGTAATTTGATGACACCAAATGCACCACGAAATTCATTCATTTGAAGAAAAACAAATGATTAGGAAAAAGATTTTTTAATGAAAAGAATATTGCAAATTTCAATACAAATATGCGATTTTCAATCTTGTACAAGAAATTGTATACTCGTTGTGCTCAAAACCAATATTCAAAAATTGCAAATTTACAGTTTTATTTGTGATTTGCTATGTATAACCCAGAGTGTTTCCTTAAACTTTTTTTAAAATAAAAACAGAGATGAATAAAACTGTGAATTTCGCAGTCATTCCCAGTAGCAACTGAACAATTTTAGACTGATCGGTGATTGGTGTATTTTCCGAGTGTACCTGAAAGCACCATTCCATTCCACGGCATTCCAAGTTCTTACAGGAAAAATGTCTCTGTCAAATGAGTTTTTGTTGGAGTATGAAGGGATTCTAATACCCAGAGAGACTCACTCGTTGGAGAGTCTAAAGTTTGCGCAGGATTTTAAGTTTAAAGACGATGATGTCGTTACAGTCACATACCCGAAGTCAGGTCAGTCAGTCAGTGTTGTTTTTGCACCGTGGGAAGACTGTTCTTCCTGTCGGACTTTTGACACTGTGTGTCCCTTTTTCTCACTGGACAAAGTATGCAAATTAGATAGGAGGAGAAGATTTAGGAGAAATCTGAGAGACTTTTAACGAGCGTTTAAGTTTGACAGCGTCTGGAACCACAACAGCGGCTTTATCACGATCCAGGAGGTGCAGTCTGTCTGTCTGTAGGGCTCATGACTGTGTTTAGTGTGGATAGCAGTCAGCTCTCCTCCCAGCCTCCTAACATCACTTTATATGAAGTTTCATTGACCATCTGGTTTTGGAAAATGAACTTCAATCTCTCATTCACAGCTATAGAACTATTGCACAGATATTTGACCCCTGTTTCATACAAATGTGCAATACTTTGTGATATTAAACTCTAATAACTCAGTTAATTATTCCACATAGTTCTGATGCTCTGATGAAAATCCTATTTTGAACATGTTTTCGTGGCACTTTTCTCATGATAAAGGCAGGATAATTGAACTCAAAACTGCATTTCTTAATGCCAATAGTTGTCAATCTGGGGCAGACAAGAAATACAGTTAGAAAAAGCTTGTAGGTGTGACGTAGAAACTACAATCTGCAAGTGACAAGCTGTCTGCTCCGCTTCATTCAGACACATCAAATGTAGTTGTCCAAGCTGGCATCTGGCTCAAACTGTATGGCTGGATTGCTTTGATATTGCTCACCACTTTTTGTTTCACCAGTAATGTTAGATTGGACTGGGTTGTGTGAGGGGCTGCAAGTTAGCAGGAGAGTGCGTAAACGGAGAGCTCTCAGCAACGGGAAGGGGAAAGGGGGGTGGGGTTGCTCCCTGCAGCGGTCCTACAATTTAGAAACTATGTCCTAGAAAATTATCCAGTTTTTTTTTTTATTTAAAGCAGCATAATTATAATTAAAGGTTCACTAGAAACACTTTGAAAGTACACCAAAAGATGGATGGTGGGTCTTTATTTGTCTCTTTCTGCAGGCACCACCTGGATGCAGGAGATCCTGCCTCTGGTGCTGAGTGGAGGAGAACTGACACCAGTCCAGTCCACTGTCAACTGGGACCGGGTGCCATGGTTGGAGGAGACCAGATTGGCAAAGGTTGTGGATAAGATGACATCTCCACGGGCCATGGTTACTCATTTTCCCTACAACTTCATGCCTTCTTCCTTCCACAGCTCTAAAGCAAAGGTAAACAAATGAAGACTTTGTCTAACTTCTATTTATGAACTAATAACAGCCACAGTTGTCCCTTGCAGGTGATCTATGTCATGAGAAACCCCAAAGACGTTGCTGTGTCTTCATTCTACTTCCACCAAATGGCTACTTTCCTCGAGGATCCAGGGACTTTTGATGAGTTCCTGGATAAGTTCCTGGAGGGAAGAGGTTAGAGATTCAACAGTCATCACTTATAGCGGAACATCAACGCAATGTGAATGAATACACAGGAATAATTGCTCTTATAGGACAAAAAAGGAGAGTAAAATCTGAAAATGTTAGTTGAAAGATGTAGCTTGATGTCTTGTGTGTCTGATCCATTGTTGGTTTTATTTGCAGTGTTTTTTGGGAAATGGACAGACCATGTGAGCAGCTGGAAACTTGCAAAGTTGGGAGACAGAATTCTGTTTTTGACCTACGAAGAAATGGTTCAGGTGAAACATCTCACGTTAGAAACTGTTCTCTGTTTCAACCACTCACTCCTCCAACCTCCACTAAACTAACTATAGTCAGTTGGTTGAGGATGAAGCTTCTTTAAGTCTGAAGTCTGTTCAAAAGTGTAGTTCAGGAAACTATGGGTGACAGCTCCTTTTTTACGTGACTCGGTACATCTCTGCAGGACCTGGGTGCAGCTATCAGGCGTATGTCGGACTTCCTTTGTCTAGATCTGAGTGGGGACGTCATTCAGAGGATTGCAGAACATTCCACTTTCAAGAGCATGAAGGCCAACCCCATGTCCAACTTTAGCCTGGTCCCCAAGAAGTACATGGACAGTGACAAGTCTCCTTTTCTCAGAAAAGGTGAGCCCCCAGGGTCCCATATCTACACAAGGATGTGTTGTTGACGCCTAAATGAACCACACTTTCACACTAGTAACTATAGGACTCTCTCGTACGATTTAAATACAGTTCAAATTACAGAATGGACTGGGTTTTACATCATATCTTTGTGTCTGCATGACTCTCTTGTATTTGTCTCAGGTGTTGCTGGAGACTGGAAAAACCACTTTAACTCGGAGCAGGAGGCCCGCTTCACATCAGTCATTCAGAAGGAGCTGGAGGCAGCTGGCTTGTCTTTCCCTTTTTACTGAACCACACAGAAAGAAAGGGATGTTAGTAGACAGTGGAAAGGATGGGGGGAATTCAAAATCCCTCTAGGTATTTTAATTGTTGCTAATTGGAGTTAGAGTCTCATCATTTGAGGTTAATTGTAAAGTGAAGATTTTAGTTGACTGCATGGAGGTGAACTGTAATCTATTTTCTGCATTTGTAATCAAAATAATGTGAATTTCAGCTTTTCTTTTAGTTTTGAAACATGTAAAGCACATGTGTCAAACTCAAGGCCCGGGGGCCAAATGTGGCCCTCCATGTCATTTTATGTGGCCCGCGAGAGCATAAAAGTTTTTAATTTCTTAGAATAAAATAAAAAATCGATGTGTATTTATTCATCTCTAGGGGGAATTGGACTTGAATTATGGGATTGGGCGTCTATGTATTAGGACTTAAACACTGTCCATATAACCTAACCTGACAGAATCAAATGCAAAAGGATCTATGCAAGAGTAACAAGCAAACATATGCTTTCTATGTAACTGTAATTGTCACTTTAAAAAGTTAGAATGAATAAATAATGATTATTTATCATTAAGGAGTAGTTTCATTTATTTTTCATTACTTTTAGTTACATGTATAAGTAATATCTGGCCCTTCGAGGACAGCCACTATGCTGATGTGGCCCTCAGTGAAAATGAGTTTGACACCCCTGATGTAAAGCAATAGTTAACAAGACAAACAAACACAAAAAGCACATTTTTTTTAGAGTTGGCAACACACCACATAAAAGACAGAGCTGCAACTGTTCTCTGCTGCACATGAAGACTGCTATCTCTCAGCCAGCCCTTTCATAAGCCAGGACTGCAGTGAAAAGTGCATACACAAATGAAATAAACAGTCGGTGAAACAGAACTCACTATCTACAACTTTGTGGTGTTTGAAGTGCTTCTGTGGTAAAGGTTTCCCACTGAGTAGACCGGCAGTGCTGATGAAAACCTCTCAGCTGTGTCGCATCTTGTTGCAGCATTTGGCTACAAAAACACCTGACAAAAGTGGAAACGTCTCACATCTACTTCAGCAGACCTAACATCTTTGCAGCATAAAAGGGAGCGAAAAGGGAGACAAAAAAAAAGAAAGAAAGCTAAAAATCAGTTTTAGGTACCCCATATGTTAAGAGGAACAATGACTTTTTTATTGGTGCTAATATGCTGTTTTATTAATAAGAAGTTTGTCCTTGTGCTAGAAACTGTTTTTTAGTTAAGGATCTTAGATGACTAATCACTTTTTATAAAAGCAGAATAAAGTGTCACTGTGTTAACAGGAAATTATCACTTCAAATTGAAATGCTCTTCAAAAAACACAGGGATTAAAAAGAATTGCAAGGACAGTGGATTAAAATGCAAACATTTTACAGATTATGCTCTTTTCTAAAGACGTCTACTGTACTCATCATCATCCCAAAACGTAATTTTGACTGTGTCTGCTCAGTGGCAACACAGATTTGGTGCTATTACAGTAAAAAAAATCATTATAAAAACAGAGTTCTGCATCTCTTTTTCCACTTAGTCTTTTAGTTTTTATTTTTGTTTGTTTGTTTCTGGTGCCTTTCTGTCACAAATTTGTAATGATCTTTTATTGTTACCTAATTCAGTGTTAAGATTTCATCAACCAATCTGATAAACCTTGCAGTCAGTCATTTAAAAAGTGACATTGAATGTGTGCCAGATAAATGAAGTCCTAAACAATCAAGGTCACACTACGTTGTTTTTTATGTCGGTCTAATCATTTCTGGTATCATCCTCTATCTGAGATTTTACAAGTCAAATGACTTTCTTTTTTGTTACTTATGTAACACTGTGTCGTGCGAGCACAGTAATGTCTATTCTGTTTCTTTTGCTCTTCTGATTTTAATGTTTGATTTGTAAAAAAAAAAAACAGTTTCCAAATGATGAGCTCACTCACTCACTCACTCGCTCACTCACTCGCTCACTCACTCACTCACTCACTCACTCGCTCGCTCGCTCACTCGCTCGCTCGCTCACTCACTCGCTCGCTCGCTCGCTCACTCACTCACTCACTTACTCACTCACTCACTCACAAACACACAGGTCAAGTTATTTTTAACATTTTAGCACTGCTTGTTTATTGCTAAAATGAAAGTGCTAGAAATGCTAAAGAATTTGTAAATGTTGCACATTTTAAAGAGATTTCATGTAAACCTAAAAAAATATTTCACCTCATTGAATTTTTAAAAACACCTTAGTTGATGGTTTTTATTTATTTTTTTTAAAACATTAAGATTTGCAGCACTGTGTCCAGACTTACTCAGCTCTGCATCTCTATAGAGCCATGTATTTATGTTTCCCTTGTTTTTTTTTTTAAATAAAAATTGACATCTTTTTTTAGTTACGAGGACAATGCTGCACATCACTCCAACTATCCATGCATTGTTGTGCATATTTTTTACATTTAGTACACAAAAAAACAAAAAAAATATTTCAATTTGGAATTTTTGCTATGTAGATTAAACCAGACATTAGAGCTGAAGCTAAACTTGTGAAAATTCCTGTGACGTCTCAGAAGATGAAGCAGGTAGTAAACATATATAGATGAAGGGTTTTAGCTTAGTAAAAACAACCACTAGGAGGCACTGGGATGATGCAAGGCAATACTGCCAATATAATTACATAGACATGATTACCTGGAACACTGTAAATCTAGACGACCTCGCTGACTGGCTAGACAAAAATAGGATCAATGACGTCTGGATAGGGCTACATCAAGATCTGGATTCGGCTTGGAGATGGATTGATGTAAGGTCAGTATCTGGGAATTGTGGTGTGAAAAAATACTCCTAAGAAGCTCATGATCTCTTCTCTTTTTTTTTGTCTCAGAACTGGTGTAGGTCTCACAGGAGATGATGTCTCACAGAGTGAGAAATGGTTAGAACACCTGGTTGCTGGACTGCTGCTTAATGCAAAGTGTGGCACTTTAACTAGGACTAACAATTGGGAGAACCAAGTGTGCTCCTCAGGCCGTCCTTTTGTCTGCTATGGCGACAATCTGCTGTTTATAACTGAGAACAAAACTTGGGAAGATGCTCTGAACCACTGCAGGAGCTTGTCAACATCATCCTTTAAGTATGACCTCCTGAGTTTGTCGACATGGCAAAGTCTTGGCTACATCAGAGACAGGCTCTACAAAGCCACCACGGATCAGGTTGGACAGTTCATTCCCTTTCTTTCAACAGAAAATAAAACCTCTAAAATGTATTCAAGTTTGAACTTTATTTGTCAGAAAGCAGTTTTTCCCCCTGTTATGTGTAAAAATTCCTTATGTGCTCTTCAGGTTTGGACAGGTCTGCGCTTCCTGGGAGAAGATTGGTTTTGGTCAGATGGAAGCACAGTCAACCAGCAGGAGATGCTGCCAAAGTGCCCGGCCCCGTGGAAATTCTGCGGCGCTGTGTCCAAAAACGGCATTGATGAATGGATGACTGTTGACTGCTCTGAGAGAAAAAATTTCATATGTTCTAGAACTAAAGTAGGGGATGAAAGCTCCAGTGAAATGAACGAAGATGACAAGTAATCAAAGTTTCTGTGCAACAGGAAGTTATTTAGAAGTCTAAATGGAAATGAGGCAAAAACATGCAAATCTAGATTTCATTTATTTAGGTGCACTGAAATATTTCTTTACCAATGGTGCATGTTAGCTGCTGATTAGTAAGGATTGGTGACTTTTGTTTGATGTAGCTTGCTATTAAAAAATAGGTTGTCCTAAGAACTTTGTAAACTTCAAGCTCAAACAAAACTGTGGCCACATTGCTACATTTCTTTTATAGATGTAATTAAACATTACAGCGATAAATTCCATTCTGATACATAGTTATTCATCCATACGTTCAAATATTTACAATCCCAATTTCATACACATTGAATCCAAAACTTTAGACGTTTTTTGTCAACATTTGTGCCATTTTTTATGTTCTTTTCTTTTAGAAATCGGACAAACATCATCACTAATTTGTATACGGTATTTCTTTTATTTAGATGTACGTTCTGGAACAATAAATGCTTTTGTGGTTGACTTTTTTTTTTGTAGATGCTTTTTCTTGCTACATTTTTTCCTACATGGGAAGGAGGAGCAGGAGTGTATGACTTTGTTGGGGTACGTCTTTGAAGATCATCTTTGTTTTGAATTCTTGTTATTGACGGTCTCTGTTACTTTTGGGGATTTCAGTTTTAAATGAGAATATCTGATTCTTTCTCTACTTTAAAATTCCATGGACATAGTTTCGAGGGGCTAGGGTCTTACATGTTTTCCGACCAACCTGCCGTTGAAGCTCTTTATTAACTAAACACGCTTGACTCGGATAATCTGGAGCAGATAATGTAGGATTTCTAACCAGCAGGAGACCGGCCTTCGAGGCCTGGAGTTTGACTCCCTGACATTGATGATAACAAAACCGATCTTCTTGAACTTAGAGCAGAAAGTTAGGGATGTATTGTAAGAGTGAAACTGTCTATATGGCTTTTAGATAACACAAAAGCATCAGGAATCTTAAATGTGGAAAGGATGGCAGAGATTCATTTGAACAGATGGCGGGATCTAGACATGAAGGGAGGGGGGATCTAGAATGATCTTGTATGATTCTCCTAAATCTGCTGAGAGAGTTGATCTGCGTTGGCGTCTTATGTGGCATCCCCACGTCCGTCTCTTCTCTCTGCACCTCAAACTTCCAACAGTTCTATAAATATGTATTTAAAATAAACGTTTTTTTTACAGATGACTCAGGTTTTAGGCTGTAAGGAAAGCATAAAGAGCGAGATCATGGCTGCAGTGTGCATGCTGACCGGTTGTGTTTTTCTCCAGGAGTTCATGAAGGCAACAGTAGACCTGGCAGACTTGCTGGGTCTCCATCTGGTTATGTCCCGCAATGCTGGAAAAGGAGAGTACAAGATCATGGTGGCTGCCATGGGCTGGGCAACAGCAGAACTTGTGATGTCAAGGTTGGCAGTAAAGTTTTAAACTTTAAAAAAGGGGACTTTACCTAAAGAATAAATGTGAAAAGCGGACGTTGCTTTTTGTTTCACGCGCTTTTACAGGTGTCTTCCTTTGTGGGTCGGAGCCAGAGGCATTGAGTTTGACTGGAAGTACATCCAGATGAGCTTTGACTCTAACATAAGTTTGGTAAGCAGGCGTTATGCCACCTCTTCTCTTCATAACCACTTTGTATTCTAATGGCATCACACGAAAGGACTTCAATGAGCCTTAATGGTAAAATTATTTAACAGACTCTTAGTATTATTGTTTCTTTGTCATATGTTTCTCTTTCAGTCAAATATGACAGTTTATTCTGTGATTATTCACATTTATCTGAACTAATACTGTGTGTGTGTGTTTGTGTGTGCACAGGCCCATTGCATTACCATGGCAGCTGCAGTGTGGATGTTTACACGCTATGATCTTCCAAAGAGCTTCCGGTTGCCGGTTACAATCCTGGTGGCTCTGTGCGTCTACAAGGCCTTTTTAATGGAGTAAGTCATTCATGCCATTACCTCTGAGCAGACATGCATGTCACCAAAAACACTAGAAAGTTGTACATTGTTTTGTTTTAAAACCAAATTAGTTTGTAAAGCTTCTTTTTTTCATTTTTCTCCTGGTTTGGCTCCATATTTAGGGCCCGAGCACGGAGTGCAAGGACCCTATTGTTTTTCGAATGTTTATTAGGGCCCGAGCACGGAGTGCAAGGACCCTATTGTATCTGTTAGGTTTATTAGGGCCCGAGCACGGAGTGCAAGGACCCTATTGTATCTGTTAGGTTTATTAGGGCCCGAGCACGGAGTGCAAGGACCCTATTGTTTTTCGAATGTTTATTATTATTATTATTATTATTATTCTACCGGAAGAGTCGCCTTTTTGAGGCCTTTAACATACCCCAAAACTCACCAAATTTGGCACACACATCAGGAGTCGCGAAAAATTTCGTATTTTATAGGAGATTGGCATGGGCGCACAAAAACGGCTCGATAGCGCCACCTACAGTGACTGTTGTCCCGAGCCCCCGAATACGCTTTAACGTACAAGCTTGATTTTAACAGGACATGTTCATCAGATGGAGACCTACAAAAAAGTCTGAGAGGACCCACCTGTCACTCGTACAGGAAGTCTGCTATATTGAGGTCAATATGTCATTTTTGCTTCATTTTGGACATTTGCAGTTCTCGTTCTAGAACGAACTCCTCCTAGAGATTTTGGAGTAATGACTCCAAACTTTGGTTTTGTAAACTAGACCCATGTCCGATGTTAAATTGTGAAGCTTTTAAGGTTTTACGGTTGTTTGTGACCGTGGCGGCGCGTCAAAAATGGAGGTCGTTTCGAAAACACGCCATGAAAAGAAAAATGGCCATTACTCAGCCATGCATAATCCAATCTGATCCAAAATTGATATGCATGATTGTAGTCTGACTCTGAACACATCTGCAGTGAAAGAATCTGGAAAAGGTATAGCGCCACCTGCTGGCAACAGGAAATGACATGTTTTACTTGGAGCATCACTGCTCCAAGTAAGATGAGCCGACACACCTCAAAATGATGTCCACCTGTTGAAAAGCCATTGAAGTTTACTCTGATAAAAAACCATAACTTTCAATGCGGGGGTGTGGTCGTGACAGAGCGGCGAAGTTGGGCGTCTCGCCATGCACACAAAAGTTGCTCTCACGTGCACATTCCTTGTCCAATCTCACTGAAATTCGATGGAGGTGGTGAGGCTTCCATTCTGAACCCATGGATATGAAAATCTTGGACGAGCTCCATAGCGCCACCTAGATATTGACAAATACATTTTATGTCACATTCTGAGCTATCTTTTCTCTGTGCTTTGTCCGACGTTCATAAAATTACAACAGGAGATACTCACAAGGGTCTCCTCTCATCGTTTAAAGTTTCATGGGTGTACACCTGACGGTGCCTGCGCAAGCCACCGCCAAACAGGAAGTGATTGATTGCGTTGCAGTCAGATAATTAAAAATTCATAAAAAATCAGCCGTTTGTATCACGAGGCTAAGATTTCACAATGAGATGCCTCTTACATATCTCCAACTTAGATATACAGCACTCGCATGGGTGCACAAAAACGGCTCAATAGCGCCACCTACAATGTTTGTTTTTGCGAGCCCCGCCATGTTCTTTAACATACAAGCTTGATATTTACAGGACATGTTCATCAGATGAAAACCTACAAAAAAGTCTCTTGGTACCAAGCTCTCAGTTGCACAGGAAGTCTGCTATATTAGTGTCAATATGTCATTTTTGCTGTATTTTGGTCATTTGCAGGCCTCGTTCTAGAACGAACTCCTCCTAGAGATTTGTGAATAATGACTCCAAACTTTGGTTTTGTAAACTAGACCCATGTCCGATGTTAAATTGCGAAGCTTTTAAGTTTTTACGGTTGTTTGTGCTCGTGGCGGCGCGTCAAAATTGGAGGTCGTTTCGAAAACACGCCATGAAAAGAAAAATGGCCATTACTCAGCCATGCATAATTCAATCTGATCCAAAATTGATGTGCATGATTGTAGTCTGACTCTGAACACATCTGCAGTGGAAGAATCTGGAAAAAGTGTAGCGCCACCTGCTGGCAAGAGGAAATGACATGTTTTACTTGGAGCATCACTGCTCCAAGTAGGATGAGCAGACACTCCTCAAATTGACGTCCACCTGTTGAAAAACCATTGAAGTTTACTCTGATAAAAAACATATCTTTCAACGCGGGGGTGTGGTTGTGACAGAGCGGCAAAGTTGGGCGTCTCGCCATGCACACAAAAGTTGCTCTCACGTGCACATTCCTTGTCCAATCTCACTGAAATTCAATGGATATGATGAATCTTCCATTCTGAACCCATGGATATGACAACTTTGGACGAGCTCTATAGCGCCACCTAGTTATTGCATAGGGCACATTCTGCCCTGTATTTTCTCTGTGCTTTGTGCGATGTGCATGAAATTAAAACTGGAGATACTCAGAAGGGTCCTCTCTCATCATCTAAAGTTTCATGGGTATACATCTGACGGTGCCTTCATAAGGCCCCCCCAAACAGGAAGTGGTCAATTGCACTTACTCATAAAACAAAGCTTCATAGCAAATCAGCTGTTTGTCTCAGGAAGCTGAGATTCCAGAGCTAGATGCGTCTTACAAAGCTCCACGTTTGATAAGCAGCACTATAGGGTCTACGCAAACATTCATCCTATTGGACATTTTGACTCAAACAAATATTTTTATCATAACTTCTGTTTAGGTTATCAGCACCAAAATAAAAATATATATGTATAAAATAAACTGGTCAACTCTAGGATTTTATTTTATCTTACATCCTCCAGCCCTTCCTCAGTCTCCCCTGCTGCGGTTGAAGATTTTTTTTCATGCTATATGCAAAAGTGTCTGTCCTTAAAGCCAACAGATTACAGCCCCCCCCCCCCAACCCCCACCGACATGCTGCTATCATGTTAAATGGTTAAATGTAGCTTGCAGCTCCAGAAACCAGAAGGAAGAATGAAGCCAAACGGTTCGAGCAGGGCATTGCTCTTGGGGTGGTCGCCCATGCCAGGCGGTCGCACGTGCTCGGGCCCGCAAAATGCTACTTGTAGCTTTAATTATTATTATTATTATTATTATTCCGACTTTTCCGTCGCCTTTTTGAGGCCTTTAACATACCCCAAAACTCACCAAATTTTGTATACACATCAGGAGTCGCGAAAAATTTCATATTTTATGGGAGAACGGCATAGGTAAACAAAAATGGCTCGATAGCGCCACCTGCAAAATTTGTTTTCGCGAGCACCACCATATGCTTTATCGTACAAGCTTGATTTTAACAGAGCATGTTCATCAGATGGAAACCCATAAAAAGGTCTCTTGGTACCAAGCTGTCAGTCGTACAGGAAGTCTGCTATATTGATGACAATATGTCATTTTTGCTGTATTTTGGTCATTTGCAGGCCTCGTACTAGAACGAACTCCTCCTAGAGATTTTGAAGTAATGACTCCAAACTTTGGTTTTGTAAACTAGACCCATGTCCGATGTTAAATTGCGAAGCTTTTAAGTTTTTACGGTTGTTTGTGCTCGTGGCGGCGCGTCAAAATTGGAGGTCGTTTCGAAAACACGCCATGAAAAGAAAAATGGCCATTACTCAGCCATGCAAAATCCAATCTGATCCAAAATTGATGTGCATGATTGTAGTCTGACTCTGAACACATCTGCAGTGGAAGAATCTGGAAAAAGTGTAGCGCCACCTGCTGGCAACAGGAAATGACATGTTTGACTTGGAGCATCACTGCTCCAAGTAGGATGAGCCGACACACCTGAAAATGACGTCCACCTGTTGAAAAGCCATTGAAGTTTACTCTGACAAAAAACCATAACTTTCTAATCAGGGGTGTGGTCGTGACAGAGCGGCAAAGTTGGGCGTCTCGCCACGCACACAAAAGTTGCTCTCACGTGCACATTCCTTGTCCAATCTCACTGAAATTCAATGGATATGATGAAGCTTCCATTCTGAACCCATGGATATGAAAATCTTGGACGAGCTCCATAGCGCCACCTAGTTATTGAAAAACACAGTTTTTGTCGCAATTATCCCTATCTTTTCTCTGCGCTTCGTCCGACGTGCATGAAATTAAAACTGGAGATACTCAGAAGGGTCCTCTCTCATCATCTAAAATTTCATGGGTGTCAATCTGACGGTGCCTTCATAAGGCCCCCCCAAACAGGAAGTGGTCAATTGCACTTACTCATAAAACAAAGCTTCATAGCAAATCAGCCGTTTGTCTCAGGAAGCTGAGATTTCAGAATAAGATGCCTTTAATAATTTCTAGCTTTGATATGTAACACTACAGGGTCTACGAGAAACTTCATCACTTGATTTTTTTAATTAAATTTTGGACTAAACAACTATTATTATAATAACTTCTGTTTGGGTTATCAGTACCAACAATTCCACTTTCATAGGCATTTATGTGCTACTGCTTCCTAAAAAAATTCAGAATAATTGAAGTTACAGGTGACGTCTGAGAGAGCCGTAGATCCAAAAAGGTCCGAAAACGTCTTTTTAGGCAAAACTGCAAACACCTATTTTTTTTCATAACTTATCCTTCAAATATCAACACAAAAAAATAGAAAACGGTAGGGATCTGTGTTTGCTGCCTTCCATATTTCTTTCAGACTTCTAGGTGAAACAGATGTATTTATTATAAATATTTTACATCACAAAATCTGTGCTTTTTCCGTCTGGACTCCAAACAAGTGTGTTTTATTATAACTTATGTTTCAACTATCCACACCAGGTTTTACAGGCATATACCTGAACATGTCTGAGTGGTCGCTGGATATTTTTTACAGATATAAAATAAACTGGTCATCTGTAAGATGTATTTTCCTCTAACATGCTCCAGCCGTTTCCTCAGTCTGCTCTGCAGCAGGAGTCAAATTTCACTCCCCCCCTCCCCCCCGCTGCCTGTTCATATGCTAATTACCCAGGACTGTCAAGATGACAAGAGTTTAGCCACACTGAAAGACTGCTTTTTCATTTGTTTTGCATGTCTTTTATACATTTTTACTACTAATCATTGCTTTTTTAGTCATCTAAAATGCAATTAACTCAATATTTTATCTTTTTTTTTTTTTTTACAAACAAAACATGAATGTGCTCCAAAACAAAACACAACTCTCAGTACAGTTCTACAGATGTAACATAAGACAGTAAATGTCTCTTTTATCCTTTTTTAATCAATGCTGCAACTTATTTCCTTTCTATAAATCCAATAAAATTGAACTACAACAGCAACAAAAAGTACAACTGATAACAAATTTCTCTAAAAAATGATGTGTATATATATATATATATATATATATATATATATATATATATATATATATATATATATATATATATATATACATAGCACCTTTAAACACCAAACAAATAACAAATCCTCCCAATAAAAGCACAAAAAAATGGAACACAAAATGTGAAACACACACACTCAAATGTTAAAAACACACCTGTTAGCTGCAAAAATGTCCACAAGTCAACATGTACGGAATACAGATAGTGTTCACACATCCACACTTGTGACTTCAAACCAACTAGTGTGAAATATTTCATTCATTCACACAAACTATTAGTGCAAAGGTGAGCTAGCACCTGTGCTCAGGTGAGTGTTTATGTTCTTCTAAAATGGGTGGTGGAATGTGAAAAGGAGGGAGAGTGACCAGCCATCCCCCACACCAAGGCCCCCGCTGCAACAGCCGCGGCAGCCAGAACCCCCCAACACCACACGGCAGCAGGTAGAGAACATCCAAAGTGGAATTCTAACAATTGCCAGTACAACTTTAACAAAAGAAGCGTCAGCAACTTCTCTGCATTGCAGAACATTTAACAATGCATTGCAAGTGTCTTTGGACACTGACGATGGGTCATCAGACATACAGGAGCAATGCCCTCATACTTTTCAAAATCACCCTTGTATCCAAAATATCCCACAGAAATTGTGGCTGTGCTGAAACTAATCTATATGCTACAGAGGCAGATCTTAACCATTATTTAGGAATAAAATAATCATTATGCAAAATGCAATTAACTTTAAATTGTATCTTTTTTTTTACAAACACAACAAAAACCAACCTCAGTACACTCCTACAGATGTGACATAGGATGATAAATATCTCTTACATCCTTTTTTTATAATCAATGCTGCAACTTCTTTTCCTTTTTATACATCCAATGATATTAAACTACAAATCAAGAAACACAACTGATAACAAATGTCTCTTAAAAATGATGTGTATATTTGTAGCACCTTAAAAACACCAAACAAATAACAAATGCTTCCCATTTAAAGCACAAAAAATGGAACACAAAATGTAAAACACAAATTAGAAATCAACATTTTGAAAAAGATCATTTTTTTCAGCAGCTTTTTAAAATAAATCACCGATTCAAACAACTGTTTGGTTGCTTAGAGCTCTAAATATAAAAACAATGCTTTTACAGCGGGGAAAAAAGTATTGAACACGTCAACATTTCTCTCAAAAAACATATTTCTAATCGAGCTATTGACATGAAATTTTCACCGGATATCGGCATCAACCCAAGTAATGCACACATAGAAAGAAATCCAAACATTTATGTCCATAAATGAAGTTATGTGTAATAAAGTGAAATGGCACAGGGAATAAGTATTGAACACATGAAGAAAAGGAGGGGTAAAAAGGTCTGGCAAGCCAAGAAAGCAGCTGGAGTTTGTCAGTATTCAGAAGGTAACCTGCCCCCTATTAGTGCAAAGTAATATCAGCTGGTATAGTCCTGATGCCTTTTAAAAAGGTTTCTCACCAGCAAGGTGTTAGACAAGAAGCATTGCATGATGGGTAAAAGCAAAGAGCTGTCTAAAGACCTACGCAACCTTATTTTGCAAAACACACTGAAGGCATTGGTTACAGGCGCATGCAGCTGAGGTTGTCTATGATTTTCACAATAGGAGTCATTATGTGTCCAGAGCCAATCACTTCTGCACATAAGGCCTGCTGGTGAATGAAGCAGCAGTAATGCAGACATTTTGGAAAGTCTGGGTCAGCTTTACAGTGAGTGATGAAACCTGTTTGTCTATTGATCATAGCAGGAGCCCCGTCTGCAGTCACTGCTACCAGCTTTTCTAATGGTACCTTTTTCTGCACAAAAACTCCTTCACCATGTTATACATTTCATCTTCTCTTTTAGTTGTCTGTTAGGGCAGTTGTGTCAAGAGTTTATCTCTTGATGTTAATATAAACCAACAGCTGCGCTGTACTGCTGCTTTCCACAGACTCATCACACCGGATGCTAGACTACCTGCACTTCGCAATATCCCGGTCCAGCTAATCGGCCAAGTTATCAGACATAGCTGACTCTTGTCTAGACATTGTAGTGGAGATTAGGTCAGTTCCATTTTTCTCATCCTAAGGTACAGTGTTAGTAATTATTATGATTGCTTGATTGACAGCTTCTTAATCTGAAAATGCCTTCTTTTTGATGAGAAAATGAGCAGGTCTAAACGAGGCTTTGGTTGAAGATTTTTTTTTCATGCTATATGCAAACGTCTCAGTCCTTAAAGCCAACAGATTACAACCCCCACCCACCCACCCCCCCTCCACCGACATGCTGCTGTCATGTTAAATGTAGCTTGCAGCTCCAGAATGGAGAAGAAATAACTATGCCAAACGGTTCGAACAGGGCGTGGCTCGCGGGGCGGTCGCCCGTGCCAGGCGGTCGCCCGTGCCAGGCGGTCGCCCGTGCTCGGGCCCGCTAAATGCTACTTGTAGCTTTAATTATTATTATTATTTTTCTTCTGCCGGAAGAATCGCATTTTTGAGGCCTTTAACATACCCCAAAACTCACCAAATTTGGCACACATATCAGGAGTCGCGAAAAATTTCGTATTTTATGAGAAATTGGCATGGGTGCACAAAAATGGCTCGACAGCGCCACCTACAATGACTTTTGTCCCGACGCCCCGCATGTGCTTTAACGTACAAGCTTGATTTTTTCAGGGCATGTTCATCAGATGGAAACCTACAAAAAAGTCTGTAGGTACCAAGCTGTCAGTCGCACAGGAAGTCTGATATATTGATGTCAATATTTCATTTTTGCTTCATTTTGGTCATTTGCAGGGCTCGTTCTAGAACGAACTCCTCCTAGAGATTTGTGAATAATGACTCCAAACTTTGGTTTTGTAAACTAGACACATGTCCGATGTCAAATTGCAAAGCTTTTAAGTTTTTACGGATGTTTGTGACCGTGGCGGCGCGTAGAAATTCGACGTTGTTTCGAAAACACGCCATGAAAAGAAAAATGGCCATTACTCAGCCATGCATAATCCAATCTGATCCAAAATTGATGTGCATGATTGTAGTCTGACTCTGAACACATCTGCAGTGAAAGAATCGGGAAAAAGTGTAGCGCCACCTGCTGGCAAGAGGAAATGACATGTTTGACTTGGAGCATCACTGCTCCAAGTAGGATGAGCAGACACACCTGAAAATGATGTCCACCTGTTAAAAAGCCATTGAAGTTTACTCTGACAAAAAACCATAACTTTCAATGCGGGGGTGTGGTCGTGACAGAGCGGCAAAGTTGGGCGTCTCGCCATGCACACAAAAGTTGCTCTCACGTGCACATTCCTTGTCCAATCTCACTGAAATTCAATGGATATGATGAGGCTTCCATTCTGAACCCATGGATATGACAATTCTGGACGAGCTCCATAGCGCCACCTAGTTATTGAAAAACACAGTTTTTGTCGCATTCTTCCCTATCTTTTCTCTGCGCTTCGTCCGACGTGCATGAAATTAAAACTGGAGATACTCAGAAGGGTCCTCTCTCATCATCTAAAATTTCATGGGTGTACATCTGACGGTGCCTTCATAAGGCCCCCCCAAACAGGAAGTGGTCAATTGCACGTACTCATAAAACAAAGCTTCATAGCAAATCAGCCGTTTGTCTCAGGAAGCTGAGATTTCAGAATTAGATGCCTTTAATAACCTCCAGCTTTGATATGTAACACAATAGGGTCTGTGAGAAACTTCATCACTTGATTTTTTTAATTAAATTTTGGACTAAACAACTATTATTATAATAACTTCTGTTTGGGTTATCAGTACCAACAATTCCACTTTCATAGGCATTTATGTGCTACTGCTTCCTAAAAAAATTCAGAATAATTGAAGTTACAGGTGACGTCTGAGAGAGCCGTCCATCCAAAAAGGTCCGAAAACGTCTTTTTAGGCAAAACTGCAAACACCTATTTTTTTTCATAACTTATACTTCAAATATCAACACAAAAAAATAGATAACGGTAGGGATCTGTGTTTGCTGCCTTCCATATTTCTTTCAGACTTCTAGGTGAAACAGATGCATTTTTTATAAATATTTTACATCACAAAATCTGTGCTTTTTCCGTCTGGACTCCAAACAAGTGTGTTTTATTATAACTTATGTTTCAACTATCCACACCAGATTTTACAAGCATATACCTGAACATGTCTGAGTGGTCCCTGGATATTTTTTACAGATATAAAATGAACTGGTCAGTCCTAAGATTTTTTTAACATCTTACATGTCAAAGCCTCTCTCAGTCTGTTCTGCTGCAGGAGTCGTGTTACAACCCCGCCCCCTCCTGCTGCTCCCTGCTCTCATGTAAATCAGCAAGCAGTGAGCAGCAGATGAGGAGTAAGAAAGTGGGCAAAGACAGCCAGTTATACACTGAAAGACTTCTTCTTTTATACATCTTTAGTATTAATCATTGTTTTTTTATTAATCCAACATGCAATTAACTTTAAATTTTATCTTTTTTTTTTATAAACAAAACATATCCAACTTCAGTACACTGAAGCAACATAGGATAATAAAGATCTCTTTTATCCTTTTTTATCAATGCTGCAACTTTTTTCCCTTTCTATACATCCAATGAAATTTAACTACAACAGCAACAAAAAACACAACTGATAACAAATTTCTCTAAAAAATGATGTGCATATACATAGCACCTTTAAACACCAAACAAATAACAAATCCTCCCAATAAAAGCACAAAAAAATGCAACACAAAATGTAAAACACACACACTCAAATGTTAAAAACACACCTGTTAGCTGCAAAAATGTCCATAAGTCAACATGTACGCAATACAGATAGTGTTCACACATCCACACTTGTGACTATCAAACCAACTAGTGTGAAATATTTCATTCATTCACACAAACTATTAGTGCAAAGGTGAGCTAGCACCTGTGCTCAGGTGAGTGTTCATGTTCTTCTAAAATGGATGGTGGAATGTGAAAGAAGGAGGGAGAGTGACCAGCCACCCCCACACCAAGGCCCCCGCTGCAGCAGCCGCGGCAGCCAGAACCCCCCAACACCACACGGCAGCAGGTAGAGAACATCCAAAGTGGAATTCTAACAATTGCCAGTACAACCTTTAACAAAAGAAGCGTCAGCAACTTCTCTGCATTGCAGAACATTTAACAATGCATTGCAAGTGTCTTTGGACACTGACGATGGGTCATCAGACATACAGGAGCAATGCCCTCATACTTTTCAAAATCACCCTTGTATCCAAAATATCCCACAGAAATTGTGGCTGTGCTGAAACTAATCTATATCCTACAGAGGCAGATCTTAACCATTATTTATGAATACAATAATCATTATGCAAAATGCAATTAACTTTAAATGTTATCTTTTTTTTACAAACACAACAAAAACCAACCTCAGTACACTCCTACAGATGTGACATAGGATGATAAATATCTCTTACATCCTTTTTTATAATCAATGCTGCAACTTCTTTTCCTTTCTATACATCCAATGAAATTAAACTACAAATCAAGAAACACAACTGATAACAAATGTCTCTTAGAAATGATGTGTATATTTGTAGCACCTTAAAAACACCAAACAAATAACAAATGCTTCCCAATTAAAGCACAAAAAATGGAACACAAAATGTAAAACACAAATTAGAAATCGACATTTTAAAAAGATCATTTTTTTCAGCAGCTTTTTAAAAGAAATCACCGATTCAAACAACTGTTTGGTTGCTTAGAGCTCTAAATATAAAAACAATGCTTTTACAGCGGGGGAAAAAAGTATTGAACACGTCAACATTTCTCTCAAAAAACATATTTCTAATCGAGCTATTGACATGAAATTTTCACCGGATATCGGCATCAACCCAAGTAATGCACACATAGAAAGAAATCCAAACATTTATGTCCATAAATGAAGTTATGTGTAATAAAGTGAAATGGCACAGGGAATAAGTATTGAACACATGAAGAAAAGGAGGGGTAAAAAGGTCTGGCAAGCCAAGAAAGCAGCTGGACTTTGTCAGTATTCAGAAGGTAACCTGCCCCCTATTAGTGCAAAGTAATATCAGCTGGTATAGTCCTGATGCCTTTTAAAAAGGTTTCTCACCAGCAAGGTGTTAGACAAGAAGCATTGCATGATGGGTAAAAGCAAAGAGCTGTCTAAAGACCTACGCAACCTTATTTTGCAAAACACACTGAAGGCATTGGTTACAGGCGCATGCAGCTGAGGTTGTCTATGATTTTCACAATAGGAGTCATTATGTGTCCAGAGCCAATCACTTCTGCACATAAGGCCTGCTGGTGAATGAAGCAGCAGTAATGCAGACATTTTGGAAAGTCTGGGTCAGCTTTACAGTGAGTGATGAAACCTGTTTGTCTATTGATCATAGCAGGAGCCCCGTCTGCAGTCACTGCTACCAGCTTTTCTAATGGTACCTTTTTCTGCACAAAAACTCCTTCACCATGTTATACATTTCATCTTCTCTTTTAGTTGTCTGTTAGGGCAGTTGTGTCAAGAGTTTATCTCTTGATGTTAATATAAACCAACAGCTGCGCTGTACTGCTGCTTTCCACAGACTCATCACACCGGATGCTAGACTACCTGCACTTCGCAATATCCCGGTCCAGCTAATCGGCCAAGTTATCAGACATAGCTGACTCTTGTCTAGACATTGTAGTGGAGATTAGGTCAGTTCCATTTTTCTCATCCTAAGGTACAGTGTTAGTAATTATTATGATTGCTTGATTGACAGCTTCTTAATCTGAAAATGCCTTCTTTTTGATGAGAAAATGAGCAGGTCTAAACGAGGCTTTGGTTGAAGATTTTTTTTTCATGCTATATGCAAACGTCTCAGTCCTTAAAGCCAACAGATTACAACCCCCCCCCCCACCCCCCTCCACCGACATGCTGCTGTCATGTTAAATGTAGCTTGCAGCTCCAGAATGGAGAAGAAATAACTATGCCAAACGGTTCGAACAGGGCGTGGCTTGCGGGGCGGTCGCCCGTGCCAGGCGGTCGCCCGTGCTCGGGCCCGCTAAATGCTACTTGTAGCTTTAATTATTATTATTAGGGCCCGAGCACGGAGTGCAAGGACCCTATTGTATCTGTTAGGATTATTATTATTTTTCTTCCGACGGAAGAGTCGCCTTTTTGAGGCCTTTAACATACCCCAAAACTCACCAAATTTGGCACACACATCAGGAGTCGCGAAAAATTTCGTATTTTATAGGAGATTGGCATGGCCGCACAAAAACGGCTCGACAGCGCCACCTACAATGACTGTTGTCCCGAGCCCCCGCATATGCTTCAACGTACAAGCTTGATTTTTTCAGGACATGTTCATCAGATGGAAACCTACAAAAAAGTCTCTTGGTACCAAGCTGTCAGTCGTACAGGAAGTCTGCTATATTGATGACAATATGTCATTTTTGCTCTATTTTGGTCATTTGCAGGCCTCGTACTAGAACGAACTCCTCCTAGAGATTTATGAATAATGACTCCAAACTTTGGTTTTGTAAACTAGACACATGTCCGATGTTAAATTGCAAAGCTTTTAAGTTTTTACGGATGTTTGTGACCGTGGCGGCGCGTCAAACTTGGAGGTCATTTCGAAAACACGCCATGAAAAGGAAAATGGCCATTACTCAGCCATGCATAATCCAATCTGATCCAAAATTGATGTGCATGATTGTAGTCTGACTCTGAACACATCTGCAGTGAAAGAATCCGGAAAAAGTGTAGCGCCACCTGCTGGCAAGAGGAAATGACATGTTTGACTTGGAGCATCACTGCTCCAAGTAGGATGAGCCGACACACCTGAAAATGACGTCCACCTGTTGAAAAGCCATTGAAGTTTACTCTGACAAAAAACCATAACTTTCTAATCAGGGGTGTGGTCGTGACAGAGCGGCAAAGTTGGGCGTCTCGCCATGCACACAAAAGTTGCTCTCACGTGCACATTCCTTGTCCAATCTCACTGAAATTCAATGGATATGATGAAGCTTCCATTCTGAACCCATGGATATGAAAATCTTGGACGAGCTCCATAGCGCCACCTAGTTATTGAAAAACACAGTTTTTGTCGCAATTATCCCTATCTTTTCTCTGCGCTTCGTCCGACGTGCATGAAATTAAAACTGGAGATACTCAGAAGGGTCCTCTCTCATCATCTAAAATTTCATGGGTGTCAATCTGACGGTGCCTTCATAAGGCCCCCCCAAACAGGAAGTGGTCAATTGCACTTACTCATAAAACAAAGCTTCATAGCAAATCAGCCGTTTGTCTCAGGAAGCTGAGATTTCAGAATAAGATGCCTTTAATAACTTCTAGCTTTGATATGTAACACTACAGGGTCTACGAGAAACTTCATCACTTGATTTTTTTAATTAAATTTTGGACTAAACAACTATTATTATAATAACTTCTGTTTGGGTTATCAGTACCAACAATTCCACTTTCATAGGCATTTATGTGCTACTGCTTCCTAAAAAAATTCAGAATAATTGAAGTTACAGGTGACGTCTGAGAGAGCCGTAGATCCAAAAAGGTCCGAAAACGTCTTTTTAGGCAAAACTGCAAACACCTATTTTTTTTCATAACTTATCCTTCAAATATCAACACAAAAAAATAGAAAACGGTAGGGATCTGTGTTTGCTGCCTTCCATATTTCTTTCAGACTTCTAGGTGAAACAGATGTATTTATTATAAATATTTTACATCACAAAATCTGTGCTTTTTCCGTCTGGACTCCAAACAAGTGTGTTTTATTATAACTTATGTTTCAACTATCCACACCAGATTTTACAAGCATATACCTGAACATGTCTGAGTGGTCGCTGGATATTTTTTACAGATATAAAATAAACTGGTCATCTGTAAGATGTATTTTACCTCTACATGCTCCAGCCGTTTCCTCAGTCTGCTCTGCAGCAGGAGTCAAATTTCACTCCCCCCCTCCCCCCCGCTGCCTGTTCATATGCTAATTACCCAGGACTGTCAAGATGACAAGAGTTTAGCCACACTGAAAGACTGCTTTTTCATTTGTTTTGCATGTCTTTTATACATTTTTACTACTAATCATTGCTTTTTTAGTCATCTAAAATGCAATTAACTCAATATTTTATCTTTTTTTTTTTTTACAAACAAAACATATGAATGTGCTCCAAAACAAAACACAACTCTCAGTACAGTTCTACAGATGTAACATAAGACAGTAAATGTCTCTTTTATCCTTTTTTAATCAATGCTGCAACTTATTTCCTTTCTATAAATCCAATAAAATTGAACTACAACAGCAACAAAAAGTACAACTGATAACAAATTTCTCTAAAAAATGATGTGTATATATATATATATATATATACATAGCACCTTTAAACACCAAACAAATAACAAATCCTCCCAATAAAAGCACAAAAAAATGGAACACAAAATGTGAAACACACACACTCAAATGTTAAAAACACACCTGTTAGCTGCAAAAATGTCCACAAGTCAACATGTACGCAATACAGATAGTGTTCACACATCCACACTTGTGACTTCAAACCAACTAGTGTGAAATATTTCATTCATTCACACAAACTATTAGTGCAAAGGTGAGCTAGCACCTGTGCTCAGGTGAGTGTTTATGTTCTTCTAAAATGGGTGGTGGAATGTGAAAGAAGGAGGGAGAGTGACCAGCCATCCCCACACCAAGACCCCCGCTGCAACAGCCGCGGCAGCCAGAACCCCCCAACACCACACGGCAGCAGGTAGAGAACATCCAAAGTGGAATTCTAACAATTGCCAGTACAACCTTTAACAAAAGAAGCGTCAGCAACTTCTCTGCATTGCAGAACATTTAACAATGCATTGCAAGTGTCTTTGGACACTGACGATGGGTCATCAGACATACAGGAGCAATGCCCTCATACTTTTCAAAATCACCCTTGTATCCAAAATATCCCACAGAAATTGTGGCTGTGCTGAAACTAATCTATATCCTACAGAGGCAGATCTTAACCATTATTTATGAATGCAATAATCATTATGCAAAATGCAATTAACTTTAAATTGTATCTTTTTTTTACAAACACAACAAAAACCAACCTCAGTACACTCCTACAGATGTGACATAGGATGATAAATATCTCTTACATCCTTTTTTATAATCAATGCTGCAACTTCTTTTCCTTTTTATACATCCAATGATATTAAACTACAAATCAAGAAACACAACTGATAACAAATGTCTCTTAAAAATGATGTGTATATTTGTAGCACCTTAAAAACACCAAACAAATAACAAATGCTTCCCAATTAAAGCACAAAAAATGGAACACAAAATGTAAAACACAAATTAGAAATCAACATTTTGAAAAAGATCATTTTTTTCAGCAGCTTTTTAAAATAAATCACCGATTCAAACAACTGTTTGGTTGCTTAGAGCTCTAAATATAAAAACAATGCTTTTACAGCGGGGAAAAAAAGTATTGAACACGTCAACATTTCTCTCAAAAAACATATTTCTAATCGAGCTATTGACATGAAATTTTCACCGGATATCGGCATCAACCCAAGTAATGCACACATAGAAAGAAATCCAAACATTTATGTCCATAAATGAAGTTATGTGTAATAAAGTGAAATGGCACAGGGAATAAGTATTGAACACATGAAGAAAAGGAGGGGTAAAAAGGTCTGGCAAGCCAAGAAAGCAGCTGGACTTTGTCAGTATTCAGAAGGTAACCTGCCCCCTATTAGTGCAAAGTAATATCAGCTGGTATAGTCCTGATGCCTTTTAAAAAGGTTTCTCACCAGCAAGGTGTTAGACAAGAAGCATTGCATGATGGGTAAAAGCAAAGAGCTGTCTAAAGACCTACGCAACCTTATTTTGCAAAACACACTGAAGGCATTGGTTACAGGCGCATGCAGCTGAGGTTGTCTATGATTTTCACAATAGGAGTCATTATGTGTCCAGAGCCAATCACTTCTGCACATAAGGCCTGCTGGTGAATGAAGCAGCAGTAATGCAGACATTTTGGAAAGTCTGGGTCAGCTTTACAGTGAGTGATGAAACCTGTTTGTCTATTGATCATAGCAGGAGCCCCGTCTGCAGTCACTGCTACCAGCTTTTCTAATGGTACCTTTTTCTGCACAAAAACTCCTTCACCATGTTATACATTTCATCTTCTCTTTTAGTTGTCTGTTAGGGCAGTTGTGTCAAGAGTTTATCTCTTGATGTTAATATAAACCAACAGCTGCGCTGTACTGCTGCTTTCCACAGACTCATCACACCGGATGCTAGACTACCTGCACTTCGCAATATCCCGGTCCAGCTAATCGGCCAAGTTATCAGACATAGCTGACTCTTGTCTAGACATTGTAGTGGAGATTAGGTCAGTTCCATTTTTCTCATCCTAAGGTACAGTGTTAGTAATTATTATGATTGCTTGATTGACAGCTTCTTAATCTGAAAATGCCTTCTTTTTGATGAGAAAATGAGCAGGTCTAAACAAGGCTTTGGTTGAAGATTTTTTTTTCATGCTATATGCAAACGTCTCAGTCCTTAAAGCCAACAGATTACAACCCCCACCCACCCACCCCCCCTCCACCGACATGCTGCTGTCATGTTAAATGTAGCTTGCAGCTCCAGAATGGAGAAGAAATAACTATGCCAAACGGTTCGAACAGGGCGTGGCTCGCGGGGCGGTCGCCCGTGCCAGGCGGTCGCCCGTGCTCGGGCCCGCTAAATGCTACTTGTAGCTTTAATTATTATTATTATTATTATTCTACCGGAAAAGTGGCCATTTTGAGGCCTTTAACATACCCCAAAACTCACCAAATTTGGCACACACATCAGGAGTCGCGAAAAATTTCGTATTTTATAGGAGATTGGCATGGGTGCACAAAACGGCTCAACAGCGCCACCTACAATGACTTTTGTCCCGACGCCCCGCATATGCTTCAACGTACAAGTTTGATTTTTTCAGGGCATGTTCATCTGATGGAAACCTACAAAAAAGTCTGATAGGCCCCACCTGTCAGTCGCACAGGAAGTCTGCTATATTGATGTCAATATGTCATTTTTGCTCCATTTTGGTCATTTGCAGGCCTCGTTCTAGAACGAACTCCTCCTAGAGATTTATGAGTAATGACTCCAAACTTTGGTTTTGTAAACTAGACCCATGTCCGATGTTAAATTGTGAAGCGTTTACATTTTTACGTTTGTGTATGACCGTGGCGGCGCGTCAAAATTGGAGGTCGTTTCGAAAACACGCCATGAAAAGGAAAATGGCCATTACTCAGCGATGCATAATCCAATCTGATTCAAAATTGATGTGCATGATTGTAGTCTGACTCTGAACACATCTGCAGTGAAAGAATCTGAAAAAGTGTAGCGCCACCTGCTGGCAACAGGAAATGACATGTTTGACTTGGAGCATCACTGCTCCAAGTAGGATGAGCCGACACACCTGAAAATGACGTCCACCTGTTGAAAAGCCATTGAAGTTTACTCCGATAAAAAACCATAACTTTCAACGCAGGGGTGTGGTCGTGACAGAGCGGCAAAGTTGGGCGTCTCGCCATGCACACAAAAGTTGCTCTCACGTGCACATTCCTTGTCCAATCTCACTGAAATTCAATGGATATGATGAAGCTTCCATTCTGAACCCATGGATATGACAATCTTGGACGAGCTCCATAGCGCCACCTAGTTATTTAAAAAAACGTTTTTTGTCGCATTCCGCCCTGTATTTTCTCTGTGCTTTGTCCAACGCTCATGAAATTAAAACTGGAGATACTCAGAAGGGTCTTCTCTCATGATCTAAAGTTTCATGGGTGTAAACCTGACGGTGCCTGCACAAGCCACCGCCAAACAGGAAGTGGTTGATTGCATTGCAGTCAGATAATTAAAAATTCATAAAAAATCAGCCGTTTGACTCTGGAAGCTAAGATTTCAGAATGAGATGCCTCTTAAATATCTCCACCTTAGATACACAGCACCCGCATGGGTGCACAAAAACGGCTCGATAGCGCCACCTACAATGTTTGTTTTTGCGAGCCCCGCCATGTTCTTTAATGTACAAGGCTTGATTTTAACAGGGCATGTTCATCAGATGGAAACCTACAAAAAAGTCTCTTGGTACCAAGCTGTCACTCGTACAGGAAGTCTGCTATATTGATGTCAATATGTCATTTATGCCGTATTTTGGTCATTTGCAGGCCTCGTTCTAGAACGAACTCCTCATAGAGATTTTGGAGTAATGACTCCAAACTTTGGTGTTGTAAACTAGACCCATGTCCGATGTTAAATTGTGAAGCGTTTACAGTTTTTACGGTTGTGTATGACCGTGGCGGCGCGTCAAAATTGGAGGTACGTTTCGAAAACACGCCATGAAAAGAAAATGGCCATTACTCAGCGATGCATAATCCAATCTGATTCAAAATATATGTGCATGATTGTAGTCTGACTCTGAGCACATCTGACAGTGAAAGAATCTTGAACAGGTGTAGCGCCACCTGCTGGCAACAGTAAATGACATGTTGGACTTGGAGCATCACTGCTCGAAGTAGGATGAGCCGACACACCTCAAAATGATGTCCACCTGTTGAAAAGCCATTGAAGTTTACTCTGATAAAAAACTATAACTTTCAACGCAGGGGTGTGGTCGTGACGGAGCGGCAAAGTTGAGCGTCTCGCCATGCACACAAAAGTTGCTCTCAAGTGCACATTTCTTGTCCGACCTCACTGAAATTAAATAGATTTGATTAAGCTTCCATTCTGAACCCATGGATATGACAATCTTGGACAAGCTCCATAGCGCCACCTAGTTATTTCATAGGGCACATATGTATTTCATAACTTATTTTTTAACTATCAACACCAAATTTCACAGACATACATGTCCAAATGTTCCCCGAATATTTTCACAATCATACAATGAACTGCTGAAGTGTAAGGATTTATTTCATTCCACTTGTTTTAAACAGCCTGTCTTGAGGAAAATAAGCAGCAGACATTCACAGCAGCACAGCTGTTACAAGGGTGTCAAATGTCACCCCCCCCCCCACACACACACACGCAGCTAAGGGGTCAGGTTAATTAGCAGAACAATGCTGACCCCTTCAATTCAAGGGATTCAAGGAGTATTTATTTCACATTTTAAACTAACAGAGCAGTGTCATGAAAATGGAACAACAGTAAGCAAAATAAAAAATGAAAATTGTTAGAACAATAAATAGAAATAAATTGTGCAAACAGTGCAATTTTCTTCTATCACCATTCATTTTAACCATGTGTCTGAGACTGTAATTATACTGAACCTTTGTGAAAACTGTTTTACGTAGCCCTTGATTGTATAGAAATTGGCATACAAGGTTCTATTGAAATGGATTATGGAGAACTTTATGTTTACAATATTAAATTGATTCTCTTTATAGTATTATCACTATAGAAAAACATTTATTTCAGGATCAATATCAACATCTTTCAGATCTTTATCATTGGTGTGAGATGCTGACAGTTCTAGTTCATCATACTGTGCTATCTTGTCTAACAGATAGCCGTATTCAACTTGTCTAAGGAAAGTATTTGATTCCGTGATGTAAAGTCCATATCTCACTCATAGTTGTATATATCAAGGTTTTGGTGTCCTGGTATAAGGGTGGTTGGTCAACTTGTTATTCCTTTGGTAAACAATATCCCCACTTTGTCTTACTGCTTTTAATTCTGTCAGTAAACAAATTAAATGATCTCAGCAGGTCCTTCAATGACAGCAATGAAATACACAGGAAAGTTTTTCAAAACAGTAACAATAAGTCTTCATAACAGTCTGGAGTATATGCAAATTGGTATTATAAAACTTCAGAAGTAACTTTTCCAATATCTAATATTGTTTTCACTCTCCAACCTTTTGGTCAGCTTTACAGTGAGTGATGAAACCTGTTTGTCTATTGATCATAGCAGGAGCCCCGTCTGCAGTCACTGCTACCAGCTTTTCTAATGGTACCTTTTTCTGCACAAAAACTCCTTCACCATGTTATACATTTCAACTCCTCTTGTAGTTGTCTGTTAGGGCAGATGTGTCAAGAGTTCTTCTCTTGTGGAAACGAAAAGCTATGCTCTACTGTTGCCGTCCACAGACTCAACACACTGGACGTTAAACCACCTGCACCTTGCAAGATCCCGGTCCAGCTAATTGGCCAAGTTATCAGACATAGCTGACACTCATCTAGACATTGTAGTGGAAATTAGAAGAGTTCAATTGTTCTCATCCTTAGGGTCAGTGATAGCAGTTATCATCATTGCTTGTTTCTCAATCTGATAAAAACCTTCTTCTCCTTGACGAGAAAATGAGCAGGTCTAAACAAGGCTTAGGTTTAAGAATTTCTTTCATGCTATATGCAAATGTCTTTGTCCCTAAAGGCAACAGATTACAGTCCCCCCCACCCCCCACAGGCTGCTGTCATGTTAACAGTAGCTTTGAGCTCCAGAATGGACAAGATAGAACGACGAGAACGGTTCGAGCGGGGCTTTACTCGTGGGGCGGTCACCCGTGCCAGGCGGTCGCCCGTGCTCGGGCCCGCTAAATGCTACTTGTAGCTTTAATTTTTATAGTTTTTCTCTTACATGTCCTTTCCCAGATATATGCTTTTCATACATGAAAATAAAACATTAAATGTTGGTTTTCTGCAAGAAAAATGTATATATAACTCACAGGGAAATTATGCTTTCTTTATGTGCTGTTTTTATTTTCATTATGCCATCTAATTAAAATAGGCTACTACAAAAAAAGCAAAAATAAATATGTTTGATTACCTACAAATTTTTTTGTTTGTTAATACTTCATGACATCATAGTAAAATATATTCGCCGTACAAGTATTCTACAAGAACGTTTATGCTAACCTATAGAAAATGTTGCAGCAGTATATAAAAAAACATGCTTTTTATGTATGTATTTTTGCAATGTCATGAGTGAAAGTCACAATTACATGAAGTACATCTTGAAGTGGCATGACTTGATTTGGCATTATATTATATTAAACTGGCACAACACATACTGCCTTATTACCACTTAAACTAATTTCAACAATTACAACTCCCCTCCCATTCACATAAATGCAGTTCTTCAATTTCTATAATACTATAAATATATAGATGTTAGCCAAACCTTTTCATTTTAATAGACTTGATTTAAAGCAAAAAATGAATTCAGTGAAATACCACTAGTATTTAAAGGAAAAGTAGGTAGACCCCATATGTGAATGTCTCAAATTAATCAATTTCTGAAAAACAAAACAAAACATTGTAATAACTGGTGCATAAATGACATACCTTTGATACAAGGCATGTATTTCTTTGTTTTTGTTATCCCTGTGCATGATCACTTTTTAAGACACACCCAGCAGCCAATCAGAATCAAGAATTCACCCGGACAATGGTATAAAATATTTTATTGCTTAAGTATGCATAAACTGTCTTTAAGGAGTTCAGGTGTAAGGTGTTGATTTGTCTTATTTTTAGGGGCATCATGAAGATGGCAATCAGAGTGAAGACTGAGAGCAGAACCTCTCACACAAGCTCAGGTTGGACAAAACTACATTATAACTCTCTATTGATCTTCCATCATCACTATCAAACTATAGATACTAATTCTCTCTCTTGTTCTTCCTTTATTCTTTTTTAATTAATAATCAACTTGTTCTTCTCTCAGAATAGTGAAGATGCAACCCAGAAAGATCACAGAGATGTTGACATAGGAAAGAAGAAATTAATTTTACACAACTTTCTAACTCTGTTATTAACTTTTGCTGTTTTACTGCAAATTGTATCTTTGTTGTTCATTTGTGTTACACTTAGGAAAGTGATAAAGATGCCATCCAGACAGAAGAGCAGACAGGAGAACCTTTTAAACTGACACAGGTGAGAAAAAAACTATAGTATCCACAGACTCACTCTCTCACTCTCTCACTGTCAAACATTAACTTTTCCTTTTTAAGCAAATCTTCTTTTTATCTTTTTTTTTTTTTAATAAATAACAAATCTGCGTTCCTCCTAGGATCTTGAAGATATCACACAGAAAGCACTGCCTTTTACACCAGCACAGGTGAGGAAAAACAACTACAGCTTCATACACTTCTGTGTCCGAGTATTTACTATTTATAAATTATTTATGCTGTTCATTTGTGTCAATCTTAGGAAAGTGATATCGCTGCCAATCAGACCAAAGAGTTTCAAACTGAACCTGTCGTACTGGCACAGGTGACACAAAACCGCAATAGTTTATTGTCTTCTCTTTCTCTTATTCTATATTTAACTGTTGATTTGTATCCTTCTCAGGAAAACACTGATGCTACCAGCCAAAGACAAGAGGAAAGAGCAGAAACTTTCACAATGGAACAGTTGAGGCTAACTATAACATTCACATATGAGGCTGTTTAATGTACTTAAACATTTTGTCAGTTAAAAAACCTCAACAAAATACTGTCATACATTTTTATGGTGTATTGAAGTGTCCATGCTCTATTTATCATTTCTTTCTTTCCATGTGTTGTTGCTTCTCTATTTGTTATGAGTCAACAGGAATAAGGTCATAACTTGATGCATTTGGAACAGCATAAGTTAATGTCTTTTTATGATCATTTTAGAGACATGCCTCTCAAGAAGTTGATGTCTACTCTTGCGGACGGAAAGAAGAGCAAAGCATCATCTCGATTCTGTGCTTCGCAATGAGACACAACGCTACCGGTGTACTGGTGGAAGATCTGCTGAAACTGGTCAAGTTACATTCTGCCGGGACTAGTGCAGTTCCAACAAACAAGTATTTATTGGAGAAACCGTTAGCTGTATTGCTGATCAGTTTGAGCGTCATTATTACTGCAGAGTTTGTACTAAATACATTGGTCCTTCACGATCTCAAGAGGATATTCTTAAATCTGACTCATGTTCCTCATCCACAGGGTCAAGTTAACAGGAAGGACATTTTTCCTTACTATTCTATTACGGATAAACTGAAAGATATTCTTGAGAACCAAGGGATGGATGATCTCTGTTTTTGTGCTGACGAAAGTGATGGGGCTTTAATAAAGGATATAGGTGATGGCACTTTATATCAGACCCTAAAATCAAAAAATGAAGATGATTTTCTGTCCCTTACATTCAACTGTGATAGTGTACCAGTCTTTCAGTCCTCTAAATTCAGTATTTGGCCAATACTGTGCTGTGTTAATGAGATACCCCCTGAGAGTAGAGATAAATATGTACTTTTATGTGCTTTACGGTTTGGATCCAAAATGCCAGACATGTTGTGCTTTTTCAAACCATTTGTTGAGGAGTGTGTCAGTCTTTCTGAAGATGGTTTAGAGTGTCAGCAACTTAGTGATCATTTACTGAGACACATTAAAGTGCACACATTGTGCTGTGTGTGTGATGCAGTAGCAAGGCCATTGCTACAGAATTTTAAACAGTTTAATGGTGAATATGAGTGTGGAGTCTGTCTTCACCCTGGGGTGCAAACAATGAAAGTAAAAGGAAACACAAGGGTTTACACATGTCCTGATGAAAGACCAAGTGACAGAAATCAGAAAATTACAGTAAAAATAGGACAAATTGCTGAAAGAGAAGGGAAGTCCATACTGGGCATAAAGGGCCCATCTGCCCTTACCCACTTAATAATGTTTGATCTGAACTGTGACAGTCTGGGTCTTGGTTTGGTTGGAGTCAACAGCTTTATTTTTC
The DNA here is from genome assembly GCA_023969325.1 of Oryzias curvinotus. Taxonomy (NCBI): domain Eukaryota; kingdom Metazoa; phylum Chordata; class Actinopteri; order Beloniformes; family Adrianichthyidae; genus Oryzias; species Oryzias curvinotus. The sequence goes on from CM043706.1 coordinate 27,031,169, forward strand.
ACAGTCCAACATGTTTTCAATTACAACTCCATCTCCACACTGAGCAATCACCTCTGCTTATATAGCCTCGCCCCGATTGGTTCAAACCATTACCGAAGGGATGCGGGGTTAACAGCAAAACACCCCCTTTTTAAAATGGTTTCAGCTGAACATTCAAAATGGCTGCCAAGCAGCTTAACAAACATTTGTCCAAATATGCCCTGGTGAGGAAGCAGGTGAGCAGTAAAACAGGTAAAATCAAGTGGACACACACAAGTAACAAATGCCACTTTGTTACACTCCTCCCCCCCTGAACTAGACACAGCAGTTCAAATCTCCATTTTCCTCGACAAACAATCTGCAACAACATTACAACGGCCAGGTCGATAATGCACTGTAAAATTACAAGGATGTAATGAAAGGTACCACCCAGCAAGGTGTGTGTTGGCATTTCTCATGCGGTTCAGCCATTGCAGGGGACGATGATCTGTCTCCAGGATGAAGTGGCGCCCAAGCAGATAATATCGGAAAGACTCAATGGCCCACTTCATGGCTAGACATTCCTTCTCCACAGTGGAATATTTTAGTTCTCTGTCCAGCAACTTACGACTCAAGAATGCCACGGGTCTTCTATCCTCATCGACCTCTTGAAGAAGAACTGCTCCAAGACTGACTCCTGAGGCATCAGTCTGTAAGATGAATGGCTTGCTGAAGTCCGGTGTATGAAGGACCGGCTGTGTGCAAATCGCAGAAGGCGTTGTTGCAGTTATCTGTCCAACAGACCTTTTTAGGGGCCAATTTCTTAATCAGATTTTGCAACACCACTGACCTCTCCGAAAAATGGGGGATAAACTTCCGATACCATCCCGCCAACCCAATGAAGCTTCTCACTTTCCTCTTTGTGGTGGGAATGGGAAGGAACGAATGCCTTCCATCTTATCCACCTGAGGCTTTCTTTGTCCAAACCCAATGACGAATCCCAGATACTCCACTTCCCGATGACCCAAAGCGCACTTTTTCGGGTTGATGGTTAATCCAGCAGTTCGAATGCACTCCAAAACATCCTTAAGATGGGAGACATGATCACACCAGGATCGGCTAAACACCACAACATCATCGAGATATGCAGCAGCAAACTCAGTCACATCTCTCAAAACATAGTCCATGAGCCGCTGAAAGGTTGCTGGTAGAACCATGAAGCAGCCTAAAGCAACAACTTTACTGGATGTTTATCGTTATGGTAAGGTTCAAGTGTAATACAAATCTCAAAGGGCGGGGCCTGTCCACACACACACATCCAGATGTTATAAACACACCTGTTAACTGCAAAGATGTCCACATGTCAACATGTACACAAAACATGCACACAGATAACAATACAGATAACGTTCACACACGCTTACTTATGCCTTTAAACCAACTAGTGTGAAATATTTCATTCATTCAATCATGCAAACTATTAGTGCAAAGGTGAGCTAACACCAGCAGCAGCAGTGGCAGCCAGAACTCCCAACGCCACCCGGCAGCAGGCAGAGAACAACCACCCCCCGGGCGACCACATCCGCCACCCAGGCCAGGGCCAGCAGGACTACCACGAGGCCCCAGAGCCAGAGAGCAGGGAGGCATGGGGGAAGAGAGCGCCGCCCCAGCCCAACCAGGGGAGCAGCCCCCCCGCCGCGCCGGGAGGGCCCAACGCAGGGCCCCACCCGAGAAGAGTGCCCCCACAGCCCCAGACGAGCACCTCATCACCACCCAGGAGTTCTAGGCATCCCCCCGCCCCAACCCCAGGTACGAGCCAGGACCCCCCAAGGGAGACCTGCTCTGCGCTCTAGGCAGCCACCCACCCGGCCCACGGTTGGTCCAGGAAGGAGCAAGGCAGGGGACAGCCAGCCCCGCCCAGGAGGGGGGATCCCTGGAGAAAAAGGGGGCCCGCAAGGGGTGTTGTAAACATGAGAGATTGGCTTTCATTGATAAATGTTACCGTTTTATAAAACGTTGTTTCCAGTTGTTCCCAGAATTCCTTATAAAACTCTGCAGGAAAGCCGTCGGGTCCTGGTGCTTTGTTGTTAGGCATAAGTAACAGAGCTTCATGAAGCTCAGACAACGAGAGCGGAGAGTCTAAATTTGTGATTTGATCTTCCTTTAACCTGGGCAGGTTTACGTTGTTGAGAAATGAGTTGATGCTTTGTTCTGATGGATTGATCTGGGGTGTGTATAAGTTTTGATAAAAGTCTTTAAACGCATTATTAATTTTTACCGGGTCATGGGTGACATTCCCTGTTTGGTCCATAATAGAAGTGATTGTTGATTTTTCTTTATTAATTTTAAGCTGATTAGCTAGAAATTTGCCAGATTTATTTGAGTTTTCATATCTTTCCAGTCGAAGCCTTTGTATCTGGAATTGTGTTTGTTTATTGATGATGTCATTTCACTGCAGCTTTAAATTTTTCAGGTCGCCCAGAATGTGTTCCTGTGCAGAAGCAGCATAAGAAGTCTCCAGGGTTTTGATTTTATTTTCTAATTCTAATAAATCTGCTTTCTCTTTGCGTTTTTTATGAGATGAGTAAGATATGATTTTCCCTCTCATGACTGCTTTTGCTGTTTCCCAAAGAAGACATGGTGAGATTTCAGAAGTATTGTTGAATTCTAAGAAGGTTGCCCACTCTTTTTTAAAGAATTCAATAAATTCCTGGTCTTTTAACAGAGACGTATTAAACCTCCAGGTTGAACCTGAGGGTGTGGGTACTTCCCTTGAAATAGTAACAGAAACTGGTGCATGGTCACTGATAATAATTGGATGAATGTTGGAGCTTTTAATTTCTTTCAAAAGAGATTTACTGACTAATAAATAATCTAAACGAGAGTGTGAATGGTGAACTGGAGAGAAAAAGGTGAACCCTTTAGTGTTTGGATGACATGAGCGTCAAGCGTTGCAGAGACCCAGATCATTCATGTACTGCCGTAGGATACATGCAGACCTCCATGTACGCTGGTTTGCTGCTATGCTGAGTCTGTCAAGTTCAGGGTCCAAAACAAAGTTGAAGTCTCCTCCTATAATGATTGTGGAGTCAGAGTGAGCTGAGAGTGAAGTGAAGAATCTGTGAAAGAAGGAAGAGTCGTCAACATTCGGGCCGTAGATACTGGCTATGCAAAAGTCCTTATTCTGAATGGATATATTAATGATTACAAATCTGCCTTCTGGGTCAGTAACTGTATCCTTATGAGTAAATGTAACGTTTTTATTAATCAAAACTGCAACCCCTCTTTGTTTGGAGTTGAAACTAGCAGAACACATAACTGGATACTGGGAACAGCACACGAGATGACCAGCTGATAAAGATAAATGGGTCTCCTGCAGTAGAGCTATAGCTGCATTAAGATCATTCAGGTGATTTAACACTTTCAGTCTCTTTGGCCCAGAGCCAAGTCCACGCACATTCCAGCTAACGATGTTAAGACTGTTCATAACTGTTCTAACCGGGAGAGTGCAAGGCTAAATAGTGCGTGTGCCCGTCCGTGTGCGCGTGCCCGCTGTGCGTGCCTGCTACACCGAGAAGCGCTGTGCGTTGTGGGTGAACGTTTCTTGGCTGTGAGCTGCATGTTGCGTGCGTCCTGTGTGAGCCTAAGTGAGGTTTTTGCAGTTTATCAACGTGTGTGTGCGGAATCGCGTGTGCATGCCCTTATGCGCGCGCGCCCGTTCCGTGCATTAATAAATACTCACCGTGGTTGTGTTGACTTTACCTGATTCACATATGAGGAAAGGGGAAGGGGGGGGAGGGCAAGGGAAAGAGAAGGGAAAGGAGAAAGAACAAAAAACAAAAACAATGAAACAACAACAGAAACATAAATGTGAGAGAAAAAAAAGACCGTTTTCCTGAGAGGTGTGGATTATTGATGATCAGATTATTTCCTATTCGATTAAATAAGTTTGCGGGTTTCTTCTGGGCGGCGCAGATGTCAGTGCGCCTCTGAAAGCCTTCAGCACAGCTAGGGTGTTACCTCTGGGTCCCGGAACAGCTTGACGTTCACAAAAAGTTTATCAACGGCAACCACCGCACGGGCTCCAGCCAGACAGATGCTTCCTCGGGGAAGCAGGATTTTCCGCCGGCGGAGGATCTCGCCTGGAAACTGGTCGTTAACGCTGTAATGCGTTCCTTTCAGTTCCCGGCCTCGGCTTTTTACCAGCTCCTTTTTTTTATAATGTTTAATTTTAGCAACAATAGGACGGGGACGCTGATTGTCCGGCCTTTTTCCTCCGAGCCGGTGAACCCTGTGGAAGGAGATCTTCTGGACTTCTTCCTTGGGGAGCTTCAGGTGGGCCTCTATGAAGGACTTCACAATGGTCTCCGGGTCTTCCCCTGCCTCCTCTGGAATCCCCGAGATCACTAGATTGTCCCTCATGCTCCTCGCCTGAAGATCCAGGAGGGTTTCTTTTATGGATCGGTTTTCCTCAGAAAGACGAGCGGTGTCGTTGCCCAGGTTCTTCACGGTCTCTCTGAGTGCCTGGTTCTCCGCTGCGAGCTCCTGCACCTGCTGCTGGCTGAATTCCAGAGACTCTTGCAGAACTTGGAATTCCTTATGGAGGATCTCCAGCAGATTTAAACTGGCAATCAACGGCTGGAGAGCTTTTTATCAATTGAATCCAGGATATCGCTCATGTTGCTGCCTGGGGAGGAGGCAGCCCCCAGGGAGTCTTCGGGGCGGCCGGTTTGGTGGATGGAGTGGCGGTGTTGGATCTCCTCATGACGCAGGTATTGAAACACTCGTCGATGTAATTCTCCAGATCCTCCAGGTCCTCCAGGCTGACAAATGCTTGACAAACTTTTTCAGATTTTTTTTAACTTTCTGGATTATTTAAATATGGCGGTGTAATGAAATAAATCAAAAATGTTTGTTCACAACTTACGCGCCGCCAAGTAAACTCACCACACTCCTTTCGTCGGCTCTCGCGATGCTACAGCATCACGTGGTCCAAACACTTCTCACCTTCTCTCTTGCCACCGGCACCCTGACTGTCTTTTTAGAAGAACTTTCCATCCCATAGCAGACTCTGGTCGGGGTTCACAGCTGCAGACACGCCCCCTCTGCGAGTTCATGCTGCTCTCTTCCTTCTGCCCGCTTGCCCTACCTGACGGTGTTAAAGGCACATGATAGTTATTTTACTAAACTACAGGAAGCCGCAGCTCAAGGATGAAAGCTGCAGGTTGCCGACCCCGTGTTTTAGTGACATTTTTAAACTTCTTAACTGTTTATTAAAGTAAAATTATGTTTGGCTTCATTGCGCATGCACCAGCTGTGCAGAATTGGCCCTGCTTTGAGGATAGACGTGGGATAATGCACCATGAAATGATGTTTTGGTAGCAGCTTTTTGTGTGGAAACAAATGTTTGAATAACCTGTGGTGTTCAGCAATCAGGTGTTTTAAGTAAACAGTGATGCCTTTTGATAGCATGGGTGAAAATACAACATTCACTATTTGAAGCAACAGTAGTAGCAAATACCAGCGCTGATCACTTGGACAAATTAATTCTCCAAAGATGAGTGGTAGATTTCGAAGTAGACACCAGGACTGGATAGGCATGTATCTCCAAGTAATGCGAGTCCTCCAACAGTTTTTCTGTCAGTGGTTTGTTGTTTTGTTCCATGTACCCATAGTTAAAGCTCCTAATTCTCCTATTCACTTCATTTAATGTTGTGTGCTGTGCTATTACGTCCAATAGAACCAGCTTCATTTCATACTGTGTCACTCCCTCCAAAATAACATGCATAATATCAACTGAGAAATTTTCACGTCTACTAAAGTACTGCAATGAATTTAGAATGCATGACTGTTTTGAACCCAAAGGATTAGCTGTCTTAAAGTCATCATAGAAAAGTTGAATCTGAAGAGCATTACTCTGCTTTGCAAATAGAGGATGGCTAAAAAAAAAATTCTCCATCAGAAAAGTCTTTAAGAAGATTGTTTGCTTGAACTTGACTTGGCCATCATGTCCTTGATTTTTAGGGTGACTGTAAAGAAATGTAATGTTTTTAAAATGGATATATAAATAAATGTATCTGTATTAACAACCTGATCATAGAGTCCTGTAGTTCTTGCACAGGGTATCAAATCTGGAACCAAGTACATGTTCTACTGGATCTACCCAGCCCCACTTCTATGCAAAATATTAAGTTCTTTTAGTTTCAGAATTTAGTGCAACAGAAGGCTCTTCCATTTTCTCAAAACATTGGTCAATTTTTAAGTCAATGTCGGTTTTGACAGATTCTTTTAAAGACAGACTGTTTTTATAGATTGTTTTGCTTCCTTTTGAATATCATTAACAATTTCTTCCATGGAAATGACCAAAGAGTTGATTGCTGCTTCACTTACACCTGCCATTTTAAGTTCAGCTGCTGTTGCAGCACAACTATGTACAAGTGGCTTTTGGAGCTGGGGCCTGTGGCACAAAAGTAGGATAAGGGATTAAGCCAGGATATCTTGGTGATCCTGGCTCAATTGATCCCCAATCCGGTTGCACTAAAGCTGGATAGGGGGCAGGAGGATATGTTATGGTATAAATTACCATGGAGATTTATTCTGTGGAGCTAGCCTGCTCCAGACCAGGCTAAATTCCAGGATCTATTTAATCTCATCCCTAATCCCCCAGCAGTCGCCACAAATGGAAACCAATAGGTATTTCACTACTCACTATACATTGTTATCACATATAACTAGACCCACTGTCATTATTTAAACGTTTGTGATCATTAATTTCAATCATTTTGGATAAATAATGAGTTGTAGATGATGTTGCTATCATTAGATAATTTACAGTTTCCCATAGACTATAAGGCTATATATAAAATGATAGAATATTAGGGCCACAGAGGGAAAAAAAAGACAAGTCATAATATTGTAACCAGTTGTTTTAAAGGAGGACAGTTGTTAAAATAACAGATGTGGGGCATAATTGTACTTCAGTATGGTTTCATAAACAAAGACATGCTGATGTGCCAGAATATGAAGTATCACATTGTCATAACTATCAAAACTGTAAAAAGAATATTTTGCTTTTCTGCAGAAAGAACCAGCCTCATAAATTTATGACCTACTCCTTTTTCCTCAGTGGGCCCCCAGTACTCTGCCATATAAACAAATACACATTCCATATGAATATAAAAACACAATGTGTAACATTGTGTTCCTTTACTGAATAAGGACAAAACAAAGCAGGTAAACTTTATCACTGTGGCGGTGTGGCCTTTCTTCTTAATTATGTCTTTTACCCCCTCGTATGCCTCCATGAGGATTTGTGCTTCCGACGGGGAAAAGTGCGTGGCTCTAGTTGCCATGGTAAATCAGTTAATCTGTGATCTGTGGCGGGGTCTATTTGAGTGAGCCGTGAGCGCGCACCTATCCAGGATTGGTTTCACCTGGCTTAATGAATCCGTGTCTGCTCATCCTGGCTTGGTCTTTGTGCAACCAATTAAGCCTGGACGCACATGTTTTGGCTTCATTGAGCTCAGCTGAGTCGTTTATCCCGGATGTCTTAATTCTACTTTTGTACAACAGGCCTCAGGACTGAATCAGAAGAAGCACTTGTGGAGGGCAAATCATAACTACTTAACAAAGACTTCAGTTGTTGATGGACATTCACCAGGATCATAAAAATGAGCATCATGTGCTTTATTAAGATGCTTTCTGAACCCAGAAATGTACCATAAACTAGGGTTGTGCCGATGGACGATACCATCGTCCATCATGATGGGTGACTGACATCACGATGGAGAGACACCATCGTGATGCCACGCCCCCGCCACGCTGCGAGCTGCGAGTCGACACCATAAGCCGTGGTTACATGAACAAAATATCTTGATCGGATCATTGGTCGGATTAGAATCCAACCGTGTACATGAGCCCAGAAAACCTTTTTCAGAATATAAAAAACGTTCCCATGGGTGACACTTAAGGTCGGAATAAATCATTCGCACATGCGCAGTAGTGTTTTCAAACCGGAAGAGAAGATTAGTTCCGCCGAGCGGCTACATAGATAGATATGGCAGCTCCGTAATATACTAGATGATCTTCTAAACGTGCTTTTATTAATGTTACGGTTATTATGAAGCGCCTGTTCGCTCGTTTTAATTGTAATCCGTGTGGTCAGTGCTTTTTCTGTTGAACGGAGCCGGAAAGAAGCCCGTATTAGCAGCATGCTAACAACACGGGCTAACAACATTAGCATGAACATAAAATGTATCCATGCAGGAAACGCTGCAATCTGCATCTTAATATGTGGGAATAACATCAGCCTTTATTTTGTCAAGACATGACTGGACACAAATCCACGTGATTGTTTGAACGTTTTTTTAAGGACTGAGCGACATTTCTGCTTTGAAGCTAACACCGCTCCTCAGCCGCTGTATGTGTGCTGGCGCTCCGAGCCCCGACACACACTTTTACCGGGAGACCCAGTTCTCCTGAGATCGGTAGCTCGCTCACGTAGAGCGGCGGGACGGATCACAGTCCTAAGTCTCCCACACGTAACGAAGCACCCCCCGCCCTTCCCCTCACAGCTGTAAGTCCGTCTGCTCTGCTAGAGATGCGGTCGCTGCTCCACTGGTCCACCTGACTAATCAAGTGCAGGAGGAGTGGAGTACTTCTTTTCTATTCTGTTCTGTTTGTTTTACCTTTTTAAAGTCACTTCCCTCAGTTTATACTGGATCATCACGGATGAGTCATTATCTGGGAGATAAAATAAATAAAGTAATAAAGTAAAATAACGAATAATAATTATATAATAACGAAAAATTACCCCCCCCCCCCCGGACGATATCATCGTCCATCCCGATGGTTGACTGCAAACATCGTCAACTGCCAATTTAAGGGACATCGCCCAACCCTACCATAAACCTGAGCACAACCAGCCTGACCAGATTTTAGACAAACTTTCCTACCAGACCACAGCCCATGCATCACTTTCAAGTGCTTAGTCAGAGAGTTTGCATTTGGGTAAGATTTTTTACAAAGGAAACAAAACATTTCAACTCAATGTCACTGTCACCGGCTGGCCTTTGAGCAGTGGGCGTGTAGGAAGTCCTCAGAGGTCAGGTTAAATTAGTAAAGATCTTTGTTTCTCCAACACATTCACAAACCAAAGAGGCCCTTGCCACTAAAATTACAGGTGGTTTAAATACTAATCAAGCACACCCTTCCTGGAGGGAGGTTTACTTTTCCTGACATCTACCATTCATATAAAAAGGCTAAATTCTTTATTCTAAACTCCTTAAATAAATTCTAAAATCCAATTCATCTTTATTACTCTAATTTAAAACAACAAGTAGAAACATTAAAACAACAAATATCTCCCAAATACAATGACTTCCCCCCTCAGGCCTCTGAATAGATTCTCCCGGAACCTTAAATATAGCTCTGTTCCTAGGGGAAGGGTTTTGCTGGAGCACACTGGGGAAGACAAACACAGGTGAGTACATCTTGCAGTCACACCTTACCTAATTATAATAAAGACTAACATTCCTTTCTTCCAGGTAGCTGCCAATTCATCTACACACCACACAGGAAAAATAAAATCATGCAAACCCCAATAAACCCTTATTCAAACCTATAAAATGTGCCATTTATTCCCATTTTAAATGTTACTTTTTAAAATGTTCTGTGCCCATGTACCATATCTAGAACTTTAATGAAGTAACGCAGGAGATCTTCATTACATTTCCTTCCCTTTCTCCCAAAAGACTGCACCTCTCAGTCCATCATTCTTGACAAGCAGTCCGCCACCACGTTTGATTTTCCTGGCTTGTAGTGGACCGTGAAGTTGTATGGCTGCAAAGCCAGGTACTATCCTGAGATCCGCCCTTTCGCATCCTTCATCCGGTTCAGCCACTGCAACGCCCGATGAATCGTCTCCAAAATGAAGTGACGTCCCAACAAGTAATATTTAAGGGTCTCAATAGCCCACTTCATCGCCAGGCACTTGTTCTCCACTGTTGAGTACCTCGTCTCCCGGTCCAACAGTCTTCGGCTTAGGAACACCACCGGTTGTCTCTCCTCATTCACCTCCTGGAGAAGCACTGCTCCAAGGCCCACCCCTGATGCGTCTGTCTGCAGTATGAATGGTTTATCAAAGTCTGGAGTATGTAACAGTGAATGTGCACAAACCGCTTCCTTTAGTTCCTTAAATGCTCTGTCACACTCATCTGTCCAGCGGACTTTGTTGGGGGCAGAACTCTTTGTTAAGTCATTCAACACTGCTGCCCTGTCTGAGAAATGGGGAACAAACTTTCTGTACCAGCCCACCAGTCCAAGGAAACTCCTCACCTTCCTCTTTGTTGTAGGAATTGGGTAAGAATGGATGGCCTCCACTTTTTCCCTATTTGTCATCAGGTTTGGGAAAATCAAACCTCAAAGCCCAAATACTCCACTTCTTTTTGCGCCACAGCACACTTCCTTGGGTTGATTGTCAGTCCAGCTAACTTGAGTCGTTCCAACACCGCTTGAAGATGAGTCACATGGCCCTCCCATAAATGAAATGAAATGAAATGAAATGTACACCACCACATCATCCAGATATGCTGCAGAAAACTCAGACACATCTCTCAGAATATAGTTCATCAGTCTTTGGAATGTTGCTGGCGCCCCCTGAAGACCAAAGGGCATGACTTTAAATTGGTACATACCAAAAGGTGTTCTGAAGGCTGTTAGCTCCTTTGCCTCTGGTGCTGGAGCAACCTGCCCATAGCCTCTACTCAGGTCCACTGTTGTGATGTGAGTCGCTGCACCCACTTTCTCCAGAAGGTTATCCACTCTGGGAATTGGGTAAGGATCAACATGGACACAGAGTTTAGGTATCTGAAGTCTATACAAAATCTCACTGAGCCGTCCCTCTTTGGCACCAAAACCACAGGGCTACACCACTCGCTGTTTGAAACCTCAATGATCCCCAGTGACAGCATCAGATCAAGTTCTTTACGAAGCGTCTTCGCCAATCGCTCGGGTATCCGGTAGCTCTGTTGTCAGCTAGCAGCCTCTGTCTTCAGCTTGATCTGGTGCTGGACCAAAGACGTAAATCCTGAAGTCTCCTGAAAACGTTCTGGATCCAACAGTGGTTTAATCATTTCCTGCTGCTGAGGGGAGAGATGGGACAGATCAACTGCAAAAGATTCTCCGGAGCTCATTGGAAAGAATTGTTCTTGTGGCTCTTCATCTTTTGTCATGGTAGCAAACAGTTGCTGTCGGACAGACTCTTAAAAGACTTTTAGCAAGTTCACATGAAAAGTTTGTTTCTTTTGTCTGTCTGGCATAAACAGTTCATATGTGTTTTTACCAACTTGTTTGGTGATCTCATATGGGCCATGCCATCTCGCCAGCAACTTATTGTCACTGGTAGGGAGCAGCAGCAAAACCTTTTGGCCTGGATTAAGAGCTCTGTCACTGGCTTTTTGGTCATACCAGGTCTTTTGACGTATTCTCCTGTGCAAACTTTGCCATCTCCTCCTTAGAGGGCGGAGAAAACAGAGAAATGCGGCTCACCAGTTGCCCTCTCACTGATGAGCCTTGGTGTTTTGCCGGACCGCTTCTTACGAAGTGGCCGGGTCTCCCGCAGTAAAGACACAAGCCATCTCTCATGCGTCTCTGTCGTTCTGTTGGAGATAGCTGCCCCAAGACTGCCTGCAGGGGTTCCGGAGGAGTCTCAGAGGACGGAGCCCAGTCATCAGGGTGACGATGGGTAGGAACAGGTGGTGTCGTTTGCTGACGTTGGTGACATGTCGTAGGACCAAGAACGACCCGTTCCTGGGTTCTCTCTCTCATGCGTCGGTTGATCCGAGTCGCAAGATCAATCAGGGCCTCCAAATCTTCAGGAACCTCCCTTGCTGCTAGCTCATCTTTTAAGGAGCTAGAAAGTCTTTGGTGGAACACATCCACAAGCACCTCGTTAGGCCAACGAGTGCTGGCAGCAAGTGTGCGAAACTCTACTGCATAATCGGAAACAGTGCTGGACCCCTGGGTCAGCCGGAGGAGTTGAGAAGCAGCTGTTCGGTGAGACTTGGAGGGGTCAAAAACAGTCAAAAGCTGAGTGGAAAAAGCACTGAAGGAACAGCAATGGGGCGCCGCCCGATCCCACTCAGCCAAACCCCATCGTTTTGCTCTTCCCATCAAAAAACTTAGGGCATAGGCGACTTTGCTCTTTTCAGATGGAAACTTGCTGGGGTTGAAATCAAACTGAAGCCGACACGAAACAAGAAACGGCTTGCAATCTTCAGCCGTGCCATCAAAGAGTTAAGGAGAACCAAGTCTTATCTGTCGGGGTGAAGGCTGCTCCAGACGTGTCATACGACCATGAAGCTCCAGCAGTTCAGACATGCAGCCATGCAAGTCCTGGACAAGTGAGGCAATCCCGCCAGCGGTTGGAATGGCTCCATCTGCTGGAGGCAACGGAACATCACGAGCCTGAGAAAACTGCTGGGTCTGTCATGTTGGTTGGAGCGTAATGTTACGGTTTACAGCTCAAGAACCCAGATGCAGAGTAATACTTGATACAAAGGCCAAGTTTGAAGACTGTTTAATAACAGTAGACCAAAACTAAGGTGTAGCACACAAAACGCTCCAACAAAGAGATACAAAACAAGGTGGCTTAAATAAAAAGAAACCCTAATGAACTAACAAGGTCCAGCTGTGGACTCCAGCAGGAAGCACAGATGAGTGGGCGGAGCCAGAGGAAGAAGCCACAGCAGACCTGCACAAGATCACAGAGTGAAAACCAAAAACAAAACAAGCAAACCGTGTCAGACATCTACCATTCATATAAAAAGGCTAAATTCTTTATTCTAAACTCCTTAAATAAATTCTAAAATCCAATTCATCTTTATTACTCTAATTCAAAACAAGTAGACACATTAAAACAACAAATATCTCCCAAATACAATGACTTCCCCCCTCAGGCCTCTGAATAGATTCTCCCGGAACCTTAAATATAGCTCTGTTCCTAGGGGAAGGGTTTTGCTGGAGCACACTGGGGAAGACAAACACAGGTGAGTACATCTTGCAGTCACACCTTACCTAATTATAATAAAGACTAATATTCCTTTCTTCCAGGTAGCTGCCAATTCATCTACACACCACACAGGAAAAATAAAATCATGCAAACCCCAATAAACCCTTATTCAAACCTATAAAATGTGCCATTTATTCCTGTTTTAAATGTTACTTTTTAAAATGTTGTGTGCCCACGTACCATACCTAGAACTTTAATGAAGTAATGCAGGAGATCTTCGTTACAGTCACGTTATTTGCACATGGAAAAGAAATACAACTCTACTTAACGCAGCATCCTAGCTCTCAGCTCTGCAACTCTAGGATTTACTTTGGTTGCATTAACATCTATCTCATGATTGGTTGTCTGCAGAAAGTTATACATATTGACCAGATCTGGGTCGTATGAAGTGCCAAACACAAAGTGTTAACTTATAAGTTGTAGGCGGGGCTATTGACACAGAAGTAACCCTCTGCTGATGTCCGATCATCCCTTTGTTTACGCCCCCTCCCGCAAGCTTACAGTCCTAACAACCCCAAACAACAAAAATAGTGAGCAATATTGAACCTTTCCAGGCGCACATTTTAGATCCAGATTCCAGCTCAGACAAGTATAATGAAGATGTTAAAGGATCCGTTTGTCTGCAAGTAGACGCATCAGAATGGAGCAGAGCAGTGAGACTCTGGCCCACCTCATTTCATGTGATGCGTCACAATGGAGAGCTTTCTCAAACTGCTTTTTGTTGTCTAAACCTGATTCATCCCGATTTGAGTGAATACTCAAATATGCAGTTTCAAACATGCCCATCATGAGAAAAATACTGCAACATGTTAACACCCAAACTTTGATTTTTATTTTAATGGGGGACCCACTCCAATGAAAGCTATTTTTTTAAATGTAGCATTTTTATGATGACACGACATTGTAAAAAGATTTAAGAATAAAACTGCATTTCTGAGTTTTTATTTTTTCAAATTGGGATGAATCAGGAGCAGATGAAAATATGTCATTTGAGTGTCCTGATTGGGATTGTTACCTAAAAACAGTGAATGTGTTCTTTCTTGAGAAATTTCATTTATGTTGGTATTATGCAATGTTTTTAGCCAACAGAGCCTTTTTTCTACAGTTTTTCATATAAATCATAGTTTTTACAAAGTTGCTTTTTTAGAAAGGATGTTAATAGTTAATAAAAAATGAAGTAAAACAAAACCTGACGTGACCTATTGTGTTAGCAGTTCGCTGTAAATCAAAATGTTAAGGAAAAAAATAAAAATAAATACGTTTATGATTGATGTTGTTGATAAAGCTTTTCTACTTTTTTTTTCAATAAAAAAAGAAAAGATGCCATTTGAGAAACCCTCCACGGGAGCAGGATGCTTGAAGAACGGTCCCAGCAATCCTCCTCAGGAACAGATAGGCTGGAAGTGGAAGTGCATTGCATGAACAATGCTGCAGGAACTCAGCTGGCGTGGCATCTAATAGACAAACTGAAACATGTCAAAACTCTGGGGAGAACCAAACTGGTGATACAACAGAGCAGATGACCTGACAAGGATGAACAGAAGATCAAAAACCTCCTTATCAACTTCTGTCTTTGAGTCATCAAACCCTTTCAAGTACAAGGTTGGGATGTTGAACTTTTTGGCAGCTGTGAACACAGCAAGATTATGTTTAGAATACAGCACAGAAATTAACATTGAATTAAAAAGCAATGAAAAGGAAAAAAAATCAGTTTGTTTCACAGCTGACAGCTAATCCATAGTTGACTGATTCCTGTAAAGAAAAATGCTGGAAATTATGATGTTTCCACTCACCACTTTCCAAAAAGGATTTGTAGGTCAGATGTCCTTCAAAACAGATATATTTCTGCATTCACAGTGTTTCACACACACAGCTTGCATCTTGCTGGTGTGAAAAAAAATGATATACTACAAAATAGAAAAAAAAACATTACAACACCAAAAGGTGCCAAACATAAAATTTATTTAGATCTTTCTCCTCATTGAAATAGATTAATAGATTTTACAATAGTGATGGAAAATATACAGTTCACATTAGCTGCCACAGCAATATTGCTAAATTTGCAGAACTGCTACCAAAAACACTGACCGCAATGCATTGACTTCTACGTAAACGGCTAGCAGGTTTATTTTTTGGAAGTTTATTTATTTTTTTGTCGGTTTATAGATGAGTTTTTGGTATGGGAAATCGTGACTAGGATCTGGAAACACGGACCGCTATATCAAAGAATAAACTCTGCAGGAGAATGATAAGAATCAATAATGCACAGTGCGCACTTCTCTTGACCAACAATGAGTGATTTTGACAACCTACAGTCTCTGTCACTGTTTTGCATTCGAGAAATGGTGGCTGCCCGCGCACAGCAGCTAAGGCAGGCCGTCAATTTATATAAATATGGGAAGGACCGTCATACTTTCAGCGTGTGGTAAAAAAAAAAAAGAGAAAATAAAATATGATGGGCTCCAAAACATTAGCATTAGAGGGAGATGAAAAGATGTCATTTGAGTGTCCTGATTGAATTTGGCGGACCTGATAAATAAAATCGACATATTAGTAGGAATTATGGAGCTGGTCGTTTCAAAGTAGCAGGCTTACTAAAAAAGAGAGAAAAAAGGGGGAAGGGTAGGCACCCCTGTTGCAGCAACGCCAGTGTACACCGGTTTAAAAACGGCGACAGAATTATCTTGTGAAAAAAGTTATATATTTAAATGTATTTAACGGAACGCAGTACGACACCAATATATAAAAAACAGCTTAACTTATTTAAAATGGCTACATTTAGCTGAAGTTCAAATGGTTGAGGCTAACCGTTCGCAAACTCCCGCTCGAAGTTTTCAACCTCCTTACAGGCACAAACACGGAAGAATAGCGGTAGTCCACTACACAGAAAGTTGAGTGGGCGTGGTCTTGCTGGTTTACTCCAAAAATATTTCCTCTACGTTTTTACACTGACTTTAGCAGCCAATTGAAATGATTTTAGTCTAAAACGTGTAAAAAATTACTCAATTAGAACAAAATGATGGTAACTCCAAAAAAAGTACTCTGTCATTTTTCCTGTGCATGAGTGGCAGCACTGGCTTTTGTACTACAGTTTTCCAGTTCTGAAAGGACTGCTTCATGTGCATGACTTATCTGTTCTGCACTAAATGCAGAACAGATAAGTCATGCACATGAAGCAGTAGTGTACTTTGTTAGAGTGCAGTAGCTGGAGTAGAACACATGACATTCAATGGTTTATTCACTTCTGCATTGAAGCAAAAGTATAATGCACTGGGGTCCTTTGTGGGTCGGTCAGCTTTTATATTTGAACATTTCCTGAAACAAGTAAAAAGTAGTCAAGCTGTATCACAACAAATATGCAAACGAGCGGTGTTAACCCGTGCATTTCCCCGTTTAGCACAGCAGTTTCTAACTAATGCACCTGCAGAGGTTAAAGATTTCTGCAATGAAATGAGAAAGGACAGCAGCTTGTTAAGATTAAGAAGTTTATTGGGGTGACTGCCCTTGGTCCACCAAATGTGAGCTTGGTATCTCTGGATGATCAAGCTGCTCTCCACTCAGTGAGAGAGGTTCCCACAAATGCTGTGGTGAGTTACAAGAGAATTGCTGTAAATAGATTAGTAATTCAGAAAAAGAAACAAAAAAAGAAACAACTCTATTGTACTTTTAAAGGATGGGAGTATTTTTAGAGTCTCATCCTTTATTGGCATGGGTGACCAGTCTTCATATGCCATAGGAAACTATGGTAAATGCACAATCCAGACGTTAATCAGAGGTTCTCATGTCAGAACTGAACTGAGCTACATGTCAACTGTTCAGTTTCCCACTGGCTTTAACAAAGCCATAAGTGCTACTTAGGTAATTAGACCATGTGTGTATATTTAGTGTTTACAGTCCAGCTCAATTTTATGCAAGCTACTGAACACATATTACTGTAGACAATAACTAATTGATAATATTTTCATTTGTTCATTTTGAGGTTCCAAAAGTATAAATTTCTGTCTTAAGTATTACCAATGTAACTAAAATAAAATATCACCTATTAGGGCAAAGATAAACAGCACATGCATTCTAATGTAAAACATTTTATACTTCATGTTATCATGTCATGTTATTATTCTATTCCAATAGTCTCTAAAAATAAATAAGTCTTTCTCTAGTAACACATTAAAGAATCATAATAATAATAATTCCTACTAATAATAATTACTTCCCACATGCATTTTCAATATTTCCTTTGTTGACACAATATCACTACAATAACACTACATTCAGGAACATCCATTAGATGAGAGAGAATGAGCAACCTTGTTTTTGGAAAACCTAGCAATTGCAAAATTTTAACTTTCCATATTTTGTGTCGTTGGACTTTTTTTCAAATGAGACTAGGAACTGTTTTTTGGGATACTTGTAGGATTACTTTGTCATTACAAGTTACTCATCTCATAAAAGTTTTATATTACATGTCTTCTAAAAATATTGAATGTGGAGCTACTATCATATACGTTTCTTATATATTACCAAACCATACAAGTTTCATTTTGTCCAATGTTACTTAAGGATCTTATATGGTTTGACTTTCTTATGCTTAACTTACAAGTTTCAGATAAAAGAGACACAAATCCTAAAAGAATCATCTGTATGGGCAATGACGTCACCTGCACGGTTCCGTTCTCTCTCTATTTCTGTCTGCTTTCCAGGTTTTTGCTGGGTGGTCTAAGCCCTTCACACCGGCGCGTACTTGCTCCTTTTTCTATGCGCGTTGCTACGTGTCTAGACTGGGAAGCAGTTGCGTGGCTCTGCAAGGAGGGCAAGATGATGCTGAGAGAAAAAGCCTGACTTCCCCCCTAAATGATCGAAAGGTCCCGTCAGAAGCGAGCTTTTCCTAACAAACTTTACACTGTGTAAGAGCTGGAAAGGTAGACTTAAAAGGCTGGAAATGGAATTAAAAGGAGTAGCGTGGTAGTTGAAATTTCCTAGCCTGGAAATTCACCTCAGCGGGGAAGCGGGGAACTCTGTCGGAAAATCACAAACGTGCGTGGTCCCAGGGGAACATTGCGCCGGTATTTAAATGAGGCTTTTTCCTGGCATTTGCAAGATTCGCTTCACACATTTCAGAAGAAGCATCACTGACACCAAAGCCTCAATCCCCGTGTGTGCGCGCGCCTTTCCTCTTTAACAGCTGGTGCATCACCCCTCTGTCGGACGGAACCACCCCCCTCTCCCTCTCTTTGCCTCTGCTCTTCATCCACACTTGCATACCCACTCCCCTCCCTCTCCGTCTCTGCTGGAACGCACGTTAAGGGAAAACATCCCCCCTTTCTCCGTTTTTGCGGCTGCAGAACGGAACGTAAAGCTGCACGCGCGGTCTTCTCTCCCGCTTTCATTTCCTGCCAGACGGAGACTCCAATCAAGGTAGGAGCAGCGTTGGCATCGCCGTCTTATCTAAAGTGTTGGCGGGGCACTTCCTCACTTGTAGATACGCTATGCAAGGTGCATGGCATGCCACGTTGATACAGCTGGCGGTTCTGGCTGGCTGGGAAAAG
This sequence comes from Oryzias curvinotus, assembly GCA_023969325.1. Lineage (NCBI taxonomy): Eukaryota > Metazoa > Chordata > Actinopteri > Beloniformes > Adrianichthyidae > Oryzias > Oryzias curvinotus. Next base: position 27,049,742 of record CM043706.1, read on the forward strand.
TGGGGCTGCACATCGTGGCTCACTTTTTTTCACACACGAGTGGAAGGGTGAGAAGAAATCAGTTCATTTCACTTTGACTCAGCCGAACCGGACAGCTGTTGAGCAGAGGGGCGTGCCCTCCCCCGGACAGGTTCGAGAGATGCCGGGATGGTCCGGTCAGAGCAGGGAGGTGGTTTGCTTCTTTGCAAACATCCAGCTGCTACTTTTGTGTGTGCGCGCGCAGCAGGGTTCTCGATTGCGTTGAGGAGCTGCCTGTAGAAGAAGTGATAAACAGAGATGAAAGGAGACGCTTTGGCGAACCCCGTTCCAGGAGGCATCCGCAAGTAGCATGCGCGCTGGCACAAGTTGCCATTTTCCACATCAAAGTGTCAGTTTTTAAAGATTTGTTTTTTTCCCAGACGAGGGAAATATAGAGTCTGTAGGGTCTCTGTCTTCCTCACGCCCATTTTCATTTATTTGGCAGCAGCGCCGCGCGCGCTTGGAGACGGGCAAAGAGGAGGGGGAGGACACAGAGATGGGGCATTGAAAAGGAAATGGAGGCAAAATAAGCAAGCGGAAGGTGAGAGGAATAAAGCACAGGGACAGAGATGGCGCCCTCAGCCAGCCTTTCTGATATACGGATTGATTTATTGCATCTCCAATGCGCACTGACTCACAGCTCCGGGGGGTCCCGCGCGCTCTCCTCGCTATCATCTTAACCACTGATGAGGCTGCGCTCCGACTCTTGGCGACCACCCTCACTTAGAGATGACACCCTGTCACACCTCAACACCTCTCCCTCCCTCCCCAGTCCAACCTGCAGGGCTAATGAAGTTGCATTTAGATGAACGCTGCTGCGAATGCATTGATTGATCCAATGTGACGAGCAACTTAGTGGGCATTTAGCACTAAAATGGTAGAATCTGAGTGTTTGGAATTGCTTTCTCAAGCACACATTGGTGTGTGCTTAACATCACTGATGTGTAGATTCTGGCCGTGCAGAGCAGGGGAGGGTGGAAGCCACCCTCACGCACGCAGGCTGTTGGGAAAGTGCCCAGTTCAATCAAATTTAAAGGCTGATATAAATAGAATCAAATAAAAATAGTCATGTCTTTTCCATACAAGAGAAACATTTTCTCATTTAAAAGGCCCACTCTGATAAAAAAATTATTTTGAGCATGTTCCTGGTGCATTTTTTGTAAAGGTAAAAATTAGCAAAATGTACAAGTTGAAATCCCACGCACAGGTAAAAGAAAGAAAAAGAAAAACATGTGGCAATACTTATGGTAAATAATGAGGGAACTTGCAAAAATCTTAACTTGTGTGTACAAATGTTCTAATGTAAAACACACACAAAATGTTATTTAAGGATTGCGGGAAAATGTAATTGCAAGACTGTGTTGAACCAAGCTGGGGTGCTCCTGAGAAGTGCTCCAGAGACAGAGTCTTGATCTCCTGTTGTCTGATTGGTTGACTCTAGGGTTGGGCGATGTCCCTTAAATTGGCAGTTGACGATGTTTGCAGTAAAACATTGGGATGGACGATGGTATCGTCGTGGGTGGGGTGGGGTTCGTTATCATATAATTATTATTCGTTATTTTACTTTATTACTTTATTTATTTTATTTCCTAAATAATGACTCATCTGCGATTATCCAGTATAAACTCAGGGAAGTGACTTAAAAAAAAATAAATAAACAAAATAAAAAAGAAGTATTCCGCTCCTGCACTTGATTAGTCAAGAGGACCGGTGGAGCGAGCAACCGCGTCTCTGACTGAGCAGACGGACTTACAGTTTTGTGTTTGAGGGGAAGGGAGAATGTTTTGTTACGTGTTGGAGACTTAGGACTGTGACCCGTCCCGCCGCTCTACGTGAACGACCTACCGAATTTAGGAGAACTGGGTGTCACGGTAAAAGTATGTGTCAGGGCAGAGCGCGGAGCGCCAGCACACACAGCAGCTTTAGAGCGGAGCAGAAATGTCGCTCTGTCCTTAGAAACCGTTCAAACAGTCACGTGGATTTGTGTTTCCAGTTGTGTCCCGACTAAATAAAGGCTGATGTTATTCCCACATATTTACGTGCAGCCAAGATGCCGATTGCAGCGTTTCCCGCATGGATTTATGTTCATCAAAGCTAATGTTGTTAGCCCGTGTTAGCATACTGCTAGTAGGGACTCTAGCAGTGTCCGTTCTTCAACAGAAAAAGCACTGACCACACGCTTGGCAGAACTAATTTTCTCTTCCGGTTTTTAAAACACTACTGCGCATGTGCGAATGATTTATTCCGACCGAAAGTGTGACCCATGTGAACGTTTTTTATAATCTGAAAAAGTTTTTCTGGGCCCATGTAGACTGTTAAATTCTAATCCGACCATTGATCCGATCAAGATATTTTGCTCATGTAACCGCGGCTTATGGTGTCGACTCGCAGCGTGGTGGGGGCGTGGCATCACGATGGTGTCTCTCCATCGTGAGGTCAGTCATCGTACCGATGGATGATGGTATCGTCCATCGCCAAAACCCTAGTTGATTTCTGACGAGAGCGCCTCTTTTCCACCTCCCCTCTGCCCCTCAGCCCCACACACTGGCACAGGTTAGCTTTGGTACAAATATCTTAGTGCGCCATATGTCAGGGAGATGCTGAGACTCCCAAAAACTAACTCTTACGGAAGAAAATTGAACCTACAAATAGAGATTTTTTCAACATAGTCATACAAGTACGTTTTCCCACCAACCCTTAAAATAAATCTTGTGTGTAAAAATGTTCTAATGTGAAGAAAACATACACACACAAGATTTTGTCAGGCAAGTTCCCTCATTATATACCACAAGTATCAATTTTTGCCACATAGTCTTCTTTTTCCGGCAACTTCATTCAGTTTACTTTAAGTTTTGCGAGTAAAAAACACAATCCTTGCGTTCATAATTTTTCTCATGATGGACCATGTATATAGAGAAAATTCCTCTTAAAATTAAGTATTTCTTTATTTTGTTTTTTTTTTTGTTAGAAGCAGATGAAAAATGCAGTTTGAAAAAGATTAAACTTGTGACATAGAATATACACTGGGCGGGCCACAGGCTCTCCATTCTAATGCATCCACATCAGATGAGTAAATCCATTTACGTTTTCGTTTTTCTCATCTGAGCTGGTACCTGGATCAAAACTGTATGGCTGGATAACTCCAATATTGCTCACTATTTTTGTAAGACCAGTAATGTTAGTTTAGGGGTGTGAGGCGTAGTGGGAGAGCGTGTAAACAGATGATGGGAAGTGAGGGCTGGATCACTGTACACAAACAGTCCCACCCACAACTCAAAGGCAAATTTTAATGAACCACTGCTGCTCTGCAGAAACTATGTCCTAAAAACAACACAGGTTTTTTTATTTTGACTAAAAATAAATAATAATTGAAAGATCTCAGGGAACGTACTTACAACAAATCAAACGTAGTGGAACTTTAATGACAATAGCCGCGTTTACATGGGCAAAATATCTTGATCGGATCAATGGTCGGGTTAAAATTCACCCGTGCACATGGGCACAGAAAACCTTTTTCCGATTAGAACAAACGTTCCCATGGGTCACACTTTCGGTCGGAATAAATCATTTGGGCATGCGCAGTACTGTTGAAAACCCGGAAGGAAGTGTCCCGTTGTAAACAAACCTTTGCTGTCACATACATTTATGCAGTAGCTCGGTAATATATGAGACGATCTTCCAAACTTGCTTTTATTAATGTTATGAATATTATGAAGCATCTATTCGCTCATCGTTTTATATTTAATCCGTGTGGTCGGTGCTTTTTTGTGCAGGGGGAGCTTGAAGCCAGGGTTAGGAGAGGCTATAAACACGGGCTAACAACATTAGCTTGGCTGCACGCAAATGTTTGGGAATAACATCAGCCTTTATTTTGTCGGGACACAACTGGAAACACTAATCCGCGTGATTGTTTGGACAGTTTCTAAGGACTGAGCGACATTTCTGCTTTGAAGCTCACACACCGACCCAAATGTGTGAGCTGACGGGCCGAGCTCTGCTCTGTTCTCGTGAGTCCTGCAGCCGCTAACCCAGAGCGGCGGGTCGGCTCGCAGTCCGAATTCTCACACATAACAACACAACAAAACGCACATGTAACAAAGCACATCATCACCTTCTTCCTCATATGTGCTCATTATATTCTATATTTTTCACATACGCTATGCTAATGTTGTCTTTCCACCCCTTGAAGTCATTGATAACATCAGCATCTCTACAGCTGCATTAATCTTTGCTCTGCCTTTTTATCTTGCTGGTCTTCGTTAATACCTTCAATATTACTCTTCATTCCGCTTTGCTGCATACCCCCCTCCATGGTTGCTTTTTATCTTTTTTTTTTTCATTACCATATATTCTCCTGGTCTTATCTACAAAAATCTTTATTTGATTTCAAAGCATCATCCTTATCACTTCTGAGATCAACATTTCAAGAATGCCAGCCTCATCCAAAGGCCTGATCTTCCTGCATGTTTTCTGCATGTATCATGGGAAAGAAGCCCCTTAAAAATGATTTAAAATTATTACCCCATTGCAGATTTTGTTTAAATAAGCAAAAAAAGAATAATTAAAAAATCTGTCAATGGGGTAAGAAAATAGTCATACCCAGAATTGTTATTTAAAGAAAAAGAATTGTAGTCACTAAAAGATGTTTTGTCAAACTAAGATTATTTTTCTATTGAAAACATTCCTTGATCAGATTATTTTTTTTAGAGGACAGAAAAAAAGTCAAATTTGCTTGAAACAAGGGTCTATTGAACTTTCTTAAGATTTGCTATGGGGGTGGGAACCATATAGAAAAGTGTTAAGGCCCGTACACACCGGGACGAATTTCGCGCGCGATATTCGCCGACGTTTAACGCCTCGTGACTAAACAAAGGGCACCAATGTGAGTGTGCACACCGACGCGAAAAACGCCACGCGTCAAAGCGTCACTTTTTAAAAAACACCTCGGGTTCGTTTTTTTGGTTTGACGCGCTGCGTCAAAAACTATACAACCAATGAGAATGGCACTTTTGCACACGTGTCTGGAGCTTCTGAAGTTACAGTAAAACACAACTTGGGGGCGCTCAAACACAAAACTGCCTTTCTGAGCACACATACCAGCAAAGAAGATAGACGCCAAGTAGCGTCTACACTGCCGCTAAGAAATAATGACGGACATTCTAAAATATCCCCGAAAACGCTCATGATACATTTTCAGCTCTTGTACCAGTCGATAAAACTCACCATGTTCTTCTCTTCTCGTAACTATGGGATGTACCCAACATCGGCGTCTTTTCCGGCGTCTTTCATCATTCAACAGAACAATAATTTCTTCATCATTGGAACTGGAGCTGGAGCTACTGGTGCTTGAAATACTCATGTTTTCTTTGTATGATTCTGACAAGCGCGTAAATACTGGCTCTCTTCTTCTGAGTGAAAAGCGACCACCTTGTGTACAGGAGTATTTCTGTTTTACATCAAGCGCCATCTAATGTCAGGGAATGAAATTGCATGTTGGCTCGGCTCATCGTCAGCAAAAATCGCCTGGGTGTGAACACAAAAGACGTGGCGAAAAATGCTGGCGAATATTCGTCCCGGTGTGTACGGGCCTTTAAGGTAATTCTAGACTTTTTACCACTATCAGTAAGTGTTTAATCAACTCTGGTTTCTGCAACCATGGCAAAAAGGGCTTTTTGTGTGGTGTCATTAAAAAACTTGTCTAAAAAAATAATAAAATGAATCAAATTTTTAACGCTTTTCTGTTTGGCCTGTCCAAAGGATATAGACAAATTTAGTTTCTGGTTATATTAACATTGTATTGATGTTAAATATGGAATTAAATATGTGATTTGAATGTTTATCATGAAATCGTAGATTAAAATCGTAACAAGTAAGCCTTAAAAATAAATTAATGGTTTCCAGGACAATATGCAGGACAATCATGGAATGTTGGTTACTTCCAAAGACTCTGGAATGACTTTCTAAGTAAAAACTGGGTGGAAAAGTATTAACGACCAAACTATTAAATGATGTAAGGTTCTTTTTCTTTTCAAATGGCTGCCTGTTGGGCTGGTGATCCTGAAAGGGATTCAGCAGATCTGGAAAATGAACGGATGGCTACCTGTTGGGGCTGCATGGTGGTGTAGTGATTAGCATTTTTATCTCACAGAGAAATGACCCCTGTTCAAATCTCAGATGGGTCCCTTCTGTGTGGAGTATGCGTGTTCTCCCCATGGACAGTCCAAGACTATGCACTGTAGTTCTCCAGGTGAATCTGACTTGTCCCTACTTGGGAATGTGGTTGTGTTTTGGTGTGGAAACTGCAATGGACTGGTGACCAGTCCGGGGTGATACACCTTTACCCAACAGTGGCTAGAATAGGCTCCAGCAACCCAATATTCCCAAAGGGGTTACGCAGATTCACAAAATGGACAGATGGATGGATGGACGGATGGATGGACAGATGGATGGATGGATGGATGGGGGGCCTTTTGCTCCCCTCTTTATTCTGTTCTGGAAACTAAATATCAATAGGGTCGAAGCTCTGTACGAACAAATGTGAGAACTGAATATATTAGGAATATATTCCTTTTTTTTCCTCATGGGACAGAAGCTTGTGTAGCATAATTAAAAGTAAAAGTCAAAACCAGGAATACTTTTTCATTTTCAAAATGAAGCTGCATTTTTTTGACTCAAAATTAAAATGTAAAAGCAATCCGCCAAAATGCTTTTTCATTTTCTTCCTCAACACAGCTGATTCTGTCACTTAATTAAAATGAAAATGAAAAGGGTATTTGACATTTCATTTTCAAAAGGTTCTTGTCATGGTACCTCTGTCAGACTCCTCCCCCTCCCAGCTCTGCTCTGCTCCTGACTCACAGCTGTGACTACTCACCTCATCAAGACACCTGCTACTAAAGGAGGCCCAGTTCCAGCATTCTTCACCAGTTTGTTAACCCTGATGGTTTATCTCATGCCATGAGCGGCACTTGAGTCTGACACCACCTCGAGCAGCAGCTTCATTCCATTCATGCTGACGCCTCCGACCTTCAAGGGCCTCAGCTTCCGTGCTCCTCAAGATCTTCAGCCACGCTCCTCACCAAGAGCTCCAGCCACGCTCACCTACAACACTGCTTGGACTAGTAAAGAAAATAAACTTTCTACTTACCAACCACTTGCCTGTCTCCTCCTTCCAGGTTTCAGCATCTGGGTCCATCTCGTGTTCTGATCATGACAGTTCTCTGGTGGATGTGTAGCAAAACGCATTTAGTAATGTCTAATTTGACAATTAAACTAGATTAACAGAAATGTGTTTTTATTTCCTAATTGAAGCTGCATTTTTTGACTCAAAATTAGAATGAAAAAGCAACTCTTCAAAAAGTTTTTTCATTTTCTTCTTCACTGCATATTCTGTCACTTAACTAAAATTATAAAGAAAATGGTATTGGACATTTCATTTTCAAAAGGATCTCTGGTAAATGTGTGGTAAATTTCATTTAGAAATGTCTAATTTGACAATTAAACTGGATTCACAGAAATGATTTTTCATTTTCAAAATGAAGCTGCATCAAATCACTCAAAATTAAAATTCAATACTTCCAAATGCATTTTCATTGTCTACTTAAGAACCGCTTATTCTGTGTCATAATAAAACAAAATTGCAAAGAGGGGATTGCATTTTCATTTTAACATCCACCCTGCGAACACTGTCGCAGGGTGACCTAGGGTGACAAGGTGACTGGCTTGTGACCTAGTGTTAGCGGCAGGGGAGATGGCTTTGTGACAGTTTTGCACTCCTTCACACCGCTTCTCGGGACTACGTAGCAACATTTCGCCTTATGCGGTCCGGACTTGGGGACCACAGCCTCCTTTGGAAGCCCCGCCTTGGACAGAGCTAAACCCGGCCCGCTAGTCCAGAGACAAACAAAGCTAGTCCTGGGCAGCTTCGAAGTGCAGGAGGAGGAAATGCTGCCACGCAGACCTGAGAAACTCTAAACCATCATGTGAATTTGTGTTTCCAGAACAAAATAAAGGCTGGTGTTATTCCCACAGGTTTACATATAAGATGCTCATTGGGTCATTGCCCGCACGGAGTTTCAAGTGGCTAATGTTTTTAGCACATATGTTAACCTGTCTTTCTGGTCCTTTTAGTGAAGAAAAAAGCGCTGACCACACAAATAAAAAAAAATATGAGCGAGCAGGCCCTTAATAATTATGACTAATAAAAGCACATTTAGAAGATAGTCTCCTGCAGCTTCCCGCTGAGTGCGTGTTGGTACAACCAGCAAAAGTTTAGCATGGTGAAATCTGCTAGCTGCTGATGGAGCTCCAACTGTTCTCGAAGAGCAGAATCAGCGCGAAGCTGCAGGAGACTATCTTCTAAATGTGCTGTTATTACTGTCATGATTATTATTTAGGGCCTGCTCGCTCATATTTTTTTAAATCCGTGCAGTCAGTGCTTTTCTCTTTGCTGCAATGACCCGAAAGACAGGTTAGCATTAGGCTAATATGCGGTAAAACATAGGCTGTGGAGGTACTTAAAAATCCTTGCGGGCAATGCCGCAATAAGCATCTTGGATGTAAATATGTGGGAATTACATCAGCCTTTATTTTGTTCTGGCCACCACTGAAACACAAATTCATATGATGGTTTAGAGTTTCTCAGATCTGTGTAGCAGTACTTCCGCCTTCAGCAATCTGGAGCTTCGGATCGCAGGGTGTTGCGCTCCGCTATGCAAAGGTGGCTGCCCAGTCCGAAAACAAAGCTTGTCCACTAACACAAGCTAACACAAAGCTACACTGCTGCTCCTAGCATGTGTCTCATAGCAGCCAGACACACGGAGATAGCACTGACGTCATCGCCCCGCCTCCCCTCTGGAAATGAAAATTTGCAATTTCGTTTTAATTATGACACAGAATAAGCTGTTTTTAAGTAGGAAATGAAAAAGCATTTTGAAGTATTGAATTTTCATTTTATTTTTGAGTCATTTGATGCAGTTACATTTTGAAAATTAAAAACCATTTCTGTGAATCCAGTTTAATTGTCAAATTAGACATTTCTAAATGAATTTTGCTACACATTTACCAGAGAATCTTTTGAAAATAAAATGTCAAATACCGTCTTCATTTTAGTTAAGTGACAGAAGCAGTATTGAGGAAGAAAAGGAAAAAGCATTTTGAAGGATTGCTTTTTCATTTTAATTTTGAGTAAAAAAAAATGCAGCTTCATTTTGAAAATGAAAAAGCATTTCTGGTTTTGACTTTTACTTTTAATTGTGCTACACAATCGCTTCCATAAGAAGCAGTGTAAGTCAACTGATTAAATACCTGAGGTGAAGGTTCCATGCTATTATTCTGATGAAACCCATAAGTCTAAACTGGAATGTCACCTCAGAAATCTTTGAGTTTCAGTACAGTGACAGAGTTTTCAAAAATTAGTTTAGATGAGTTTCTCTCTATTTTTAGGCTGTTTATAATTCATGAGTTGCATCTCTGAAAATATCTTTTCCACAGATTTGCAATTGTGCTGAGTGTGAACTATTAATTTGTGTGCAAGTCTTTTTTTCAATTTGCTGTTGTGTGCAGTTGTAAAAGTTTAATTGAAACCTTTTTGAATAACTAAAGGACGAGTCAAAGGTCTCCTTTACTCCTCTTCTCTCCAAGTCTGCTTTGAAATATGAGACTCTGTCAGCACGCAGAGGTCTATTAATGCCTAGAGGCCTCTGAGATCTCATTCATAAATCTTCTGTTGGGCGGGGGGCGGACAGGCTTTCCTCTGCAGTCAGACTTGCAGACCAGAAATGTAGAAATTTTCTGCAATTTCGATATGTAGACAATTCTCCTGAGAAAGAATAAAAACGTGTCATTCAAAACATCAGCAGACAAAGGCAACAGTCATACTGAACAGTTTTAACTGGTCAAAGCTGGAAGTAAGACTGTAAATTAAGACAAAGTGTAAGTGTTTTTGTGCCTAGAACTGGATCTTTTGTGACAAATTAGCACTGGGTGTTTTTTAGTGGTACAAAACACATAAGAATGCCAAAAAAGTACACTGTTTTCCACACTATGGAGTGCACCACATTATCAATGAATGGTCTAAATTTTTGAACTTGCCATTTCTAAGGCAGACTAAACTATAAATGCATATTAAATGAGACAAAAGAGTCTGAAAAAGGTCCGTCAGTCATTCAGACTAATTACCTGCATTAACAGTAACTCTAGAACTTGTTTTCAACACGCTACACTTTAGCTACGTTAGAAGATTAGCAGCGTTAGCCCAATCCTAACCCTAACCACATTTACCACTAACTGTAGAACCTATTTGTAACATGCTACACGTTAACCACGTTAAAAGCATTAGTGTATGTACAATACCTGGAACCTCCAACCTTGTTTGAAACAAATAGATTGATGCCTCTAAAACAAACACTATGACTATTCTAACTCCTAACCTAGTTAGTGATGCGTAACAAAAACACAATCTGACACCGCTACATGTTAGTGTATTCGCAATGACACCCTACCTTGTTTGCAGCATAATTAATCTATAGAATATTTAAGGTGCTCCAAGTTTTAAGGTGCACTGTCATTTTTTGAAAAAAGATCAAACTTTTAAAAATATTGTAAATATATTTTAAAATATTTTTAAATATATTTTAAATATATATTAATCAGTAAATTCATTATGCGGTTCCCAATTATTACTTTTTAAAGTTAAAAGCAACAAAAAAAAATATTCAGGTTTTTCAAAACAAAATGTAATCTATTTAAGCATATATTGTGGAAAACATGGTAATTAAGAGGTAAAAGAGAGAATGTTGGTGGAAATGTACATCCAAAGACAATGAAGGATTTGAAGTAACATGTTTTTCATGCATGTATTCTTGTTGAGGTCTTATTAATGTACTTTAGTTTATTTCCATACACCTGTTAAAATAAGAATAAAAAAAAGAAATAGGTAATATTTAAGAAACATTTTTGGATTATATTCAGCCTCACAGTTCAAGCATCCGTGACTTGGGTCAGTAAAAAAGTCTCACTCTGAATTAACATAAATTCTATTTTATCGTATTTTTTTTTTTTTATAATGAATTATATTTTATTGTAGGAAAATATGAGAGTAATTCATTATATGGTGTGACAAATGAGTATTTTTGTATTTTGTTTTCTTATTGTCTCAGCAAGTATTCAGTTGCCATGGCATCATGCTCACATGTGTTTGTGCAGCTCTTCAGGAGCACAAATAATTAAGCAGATCATTGAAGTCATGCTGCGATGACTTTAACACTTGTGTGTAATTGAACATCAGTATTCAAGCGTACAGCCAGGAAGACTGCAAGAATTATCCTCTCATGCACTGGGCATCTCATTTTTTTGCATGTGATATTTGTGTAGCCCAAAGCTCTGATCCCAAATGTCCTCGTAGAGATGGATTAATCCTTGGGAAATCTGTCTCTGTTAAACTTGATCTGTTCATACCATGAAGCAGGAAGTGACTGATGATAAAAACACAACAACGAAGGCAATGCAGTATTTGATTGGACCCTCACATTTCATTGCAACTGGCAAAATAGACTTGCTGGGCCAGCTTTGATTGATAATTTTTTCATATTTGTGGTTTAAAATTGATATTAGTCTCTGCCTAATTTTTTATTTTGTAAAACTACATTTTCATGTTTACTTAAAAATAAAATATTTTGAAATTATTCGTTCATTCATTCATTCATCTTTTAAACCCATTTTGTCCCTTTTGGGGTCACGGGGCTGCCGGAACCTATCCCGGCCACTGGTGGGCAAAGGCAGGGGACATCCTGGACACGTCGCCAGTCTGTTGCAGGGCCACAAATCACACACCCATGAACAATCATATTCACACCTAGGGACAATTTAGAGTAACAAATTAATCTTTGGCTTCCTCCCACTGTCCAAAAACATGCTTCAGAGTCCCTGGAGAAAACCCACACATGCACAGGGAGAACATGCAAACTCCACACAGAAAGGATCCTCATTGGTGTACTGTTTCAGGTCCCCCAGCCAGGACTTGAACCGGGGGCCTTGTTGTTGTGTAATTAGTTAAAAAAAAAGCTGAAAATTGTAGGGAACATATTTGTTTACATGGCATATTGCAGTCTCTGCCTTGGAATATAACCTTAACATGAAATATCCAGCCCAAACTGTGGGCTCAGGTTTGACACATTTTAGTTAGGCTACAATGAAATTGGATGGCTTCAAAATTTTGGTAGCTGAATTGATACTTCTGTAAAGACAAAGATTATATATAATTTAGATTTAAAATTTAAGATAAACATTACAATAAATTTATTTTTTACGTTCATGTTTACTTCTGTATTTAGGGTTTAAACCAGCAGCCTCCTAAATAGCACATGTACCACATTTGTTTGTTGCACTGGATTGTAAGGCACATCATCAATGAATGGTCTATTTTTGAACTTGTGTCAAAAATAAGGCGCACCGATTTATAAGGGGCATTAAGCAAGACAAAACAGTCAGGATAAGTCCATCAGTTTGTCAGACCTAATTTCCTGCATTCACAGTAACTCTAGAACTTGTTTTAACACGCTACACGTTAGCTGCCTTGGAAACATTTTAGCCTATTCACAATACCGGTAACTCCCAACTTAGTTTAAAAGACTTAAAAAACAGACTGATACCGCTAAATTAAACCTTACTGTGACTATGCAAACTCCCAACCTTAACGTAAAAAAACACAGTCCGACACCACAACATGTTAGCCATGTTTTCACTCAACACCAAACAAAACAAAGAGACAGAGAGCCATGTACCTCCTAAAATCACTTTGACATCAGTAGGCAGAATCATAATTAATCCAGAAACTGGATTTTGATTAAAAAATAAAATGGCCTGCAGCTTTTAAGTGTGACTTATAGTGTGAAAATATGCTAATTCTGGCTCAAAGAAAATAAAAATGCAGCAAATATTAGAAAAGGTAGCAAAATCTTACAAAACTGTAAGCTAATTTAATTTGTAGAATTATGTATTGAGTGTATCGTCCTATTGACAGTTGACAGCTGGAGACACTGAAGTTGATAAAATAAAGAAAATGTCCATTCGCACATAATTTTTGAAATACGTGCGGCCAGTGCTAAACTTTTTTCTTGGCTGCACAGACCCACAGAAAGGGTTAAGGTTCGGATTATAGGGTTAATCCACCAAATGGTTCCTGAGAGCAGCTGTTTCTGCTGCTCACCGTTCCTCCAGGGGATGGATCAAATGTGATAAACACATTTCACATACCTAGATGAGTGACACATAATCAGACTTTAACTTTAAATATTCAGCCTTGGACTCACTTAAAATATGTGCAGGCAATGCAGCAGTGTGCATCTTGGCTGCATGTATTACGTGCGGCCAACATGAATTTCCATAAGTTTTTGTGCTAGTCGTACAGAAATACATGTGAACAACATCAGCCTTAAAAAAAAAAGAGTGCTACTTACTTATTACTTACTTATTATTTCAAGCAAATCTTTTAATAAATAAAACAAACAAAGAGATATAACATGGTGCTGTAATCAAAGTAGACATAAACTGTTCAAGCAGAGCCGACGATGAGCTGATACAGGTGCCGGGATGTTATAAAGAAGGACTCTGAAATGAAAAAAAGTTCTTTCAGGAGCAGCGGTGCCTGAGAACATAGCAGTGTAGAGATGTGCAGCAGAGTGCGTTAACACCAAAGCCCAGACTACAAAGCTATTGCCGGATGGAATAGTAAAAAAAGAAAGCAGCACTAAACTGTTGACTTAGGGTGAATTAATACCTAAAACCTCACCTGAATTCTGATGCAGACCTAATACGCAATTTGTGGTGTGAAAAAACATTGATATTGGTTTATTTGAGAGTAAGTTCTCTTGTTTCACATGGCGGGCTGAATACAGATGACCTACTCAGTGAACTGCAGAAGAGTATTAAAACAAGTGCAGCAAAGTTGCATGAACTAAAAGCCTAGGTGCTTTGAGTAACCCTTGTGCTATCCTAGGCACTTTAATATTGGGAGTTGGGTCATCCTCACAAGACAGTACGCTGAACTTTTTTTCTTCAATGATTTGTGATCTTCACTGGTGTTCATGGATTACATGAAATCGTCTCCACCTTTATCCACCTTTGTCATGGTAGTAATAACACGTCAATGTAAGGGTGGGGTCATAGGATAGCACAAGGGTTAAGGAACCACTTTAAATGGTCAGAGCAGTCCAAATAAAAGGCCTGCGGTCCAGATGCGGTCCCAGGAGTTATCGACTGCACTGTGGCATCAGTGGTCTTTTATGCTGCCATGCAAGGGCCCAGAAGTCTTAAATAGTCCATGTTTACACTGACAATCAGAAAGCATGACTTTTCAGTTCTGTATCAATATTAGAAATGTATCCAAATTAAAAGAAAAATACATTGCAACATTTTTTTCTTTTCTAGAAAACAAATACAAAGGCTAGGATAGGACATGGATGATAAGCAATTCAATTATTTAAAACTTAAAATGTGTTTGTAAATAAGTTTGTACACTGTAAAAGTGTGTTGGCTTTAGATGGTCTTTTATTTGGCTTCTATCATGAGATTTCAAATTCAAACAGCGATAAACGCTGTCCGGTGGGACTGCCCTGCCGGGGGGAAAACTGTCATTCTGTTTACTCTTTCAAAAAAAAGAAATCACAAAGCGAGAAAAAAATGGATACATGTCACATAGGCAAATGTGGAAAATTAAGTAAGCAGGTGCTTATTGACATTTATACAATGATCTGGGTGAATATTCGATTCTGATTGGCTGGAGAGTGTCCATCAGTGGTGAACCTAGAACATTTTATATGGGGTCGGGAAGGGGGCAGAAGGCTTTGGAAAAGTGGCAAATGAGAACAGCAAAGTGGATGGTCACTACAAATGAAATCTCAAAAATCCGTATTTAAAACAGTTTTATTATTAATATCAAAGCAGCACTTCTTTTGGGTGCTATTTCTAATGCTTAAAGTAGTTGTATTGATGATTTCTTAATCTCTGTCAATAATGATACTAATATTGAGTGAAAAATTGGGGGCAGCTGCCCCTCTATGGCCCACTGTACCTCTGTCCCTAGTCTCCATTAAATTGCCTATATCAGGGGTACTCATTACATTGATCGCGATTGACCGGTCGAACTTCAAGGACATGAGGGTAGATCACAGGCCAATTAAAGATAAATAACCAAAAAAAAAAAAAATATATATATATATATATATATATATATTTCTTCTTTCGTCAGTGAATCTAAATCCTTAGCGAGAAGTACGGGACATCCTCTGATACATACGTCACTGCACATGGGTGTTTAAATACACTGAGCGTAAAGTATGTCTGTCATCAGAAAGTCGCTACTTGCCCCACGACACATCAAGTCCCCGGCAGAAGACCACTCCAGCCCACTGGAGTGTTTATTGAGGCCCGGATTGCCCCGTGCGCCTCCGCAGATCCCGCATGATGGATCCGACCCCACCAAGACAGCAGTGTTTTCCTGTAGGAAGCGCTTCTGGAGCGCAGCTCACAGAACCAGCAGCGCTTTAGAAATGCCTTAATGCTTACAGCAGAGCATCAATGCGATAGTCACTGCTTTCTGATTTTGTAATAAAACGCCTGTGAAATAATAGATAATAGTAAACAGTCTTGGCACAGATTGTTTCTCTCCAAGCACCGCTACTACTGCGCGCCCCTCTGGCAACGCATCGCGCACGAGGACTGGTCTAATGAAAAAAAATGGTATAAATAAAGATTTGTCTGCGAGCCACATGTGACCATCAAAAGAGCCATATATGGCTCGCGAGCCATAGGTTCCCGACCCCTGGTTTAAACAGTATTTTAGTCCCAAAATACTATATATATATATCTGATACTGGTCACCTCATTGGGCATAATCTTTTTCATCTCTGTAGAATGGTCAATATTCTACAAGTTGGGTTTCACGCTTGGAGCTTTTTTTAATCACCAAACCAGCAGCAGTGGAAACTGTGTGACTTTGTCAATTGTTCATTTTTGAAAGTGTGGAAAAGTAGGTTTTTGCTTCAGTTGTACTGTAAAAATGAGGGAAAATAGAAAAGGCACTGACAAAATGTAACAGAAAAAATATACTTAAACTAACATCTCCCCTCTTTGCTTTTTCTGTTTTATCTTTCTGTTATGTTTTTCCATGTGTTACTGTGTGCATCAAAGTGACATGTTTGTTTTCACTGTGCATGTCTGGATATTTGTTAACTAATGTTTCTGTGGTTTTCCCTGACTTCCTTCATTCTTCTTTCCTGCTTCCTTCAGCACAAATACAAGAGACAACAGCAGAAAGAGGGAGGATGGGAAGGGAGACAGATGCTTTTGAATGTTAACTCTGCTGTCTGCAACAATAACACCAATGCACTGGAAGGACAAATCTTATCGCTGGCCCACTGTTCATTTGCAGCCATTGTGAAGACCAGACTGTGGCTGATGGCAATAAGCTAGGAAAGAAAATCACAGTTTTGCTGTTTTTTTCAAAATTATGCAAAAAAGGAAAGAGGAATGTGTGGAAGAGGGACTGCCATAGGGTATTGCGCAAACTGTCACAGCAACATGGACTTGATAAAATACATCAATTTATTTCAGAAATGCTGTAGGCTTTTCTGTATGCTTATTGGATTAAAGAGGACACACTTTTAAAAAAACATTTTATTTTGTAAATGAATAAAACTAGCAGGTGTGCAGTGATGTGGCTGAGACTTATAATTTTTAATCTTGAAAAGAAATATACTTTTAAAAAGTAAGAAAGAGAGATGGAGCTCACAGATTTACCATCACAACCATGTCTGTAGTGTATTTTAACATTATAACTCCTGAAAAAACATTCCGTTTATCATTTCTTTAGATGTGCTTGATATAAAAATAAGTCACTGTTGCCGACAACAATTGCCCAAAGATTAAATGCCTTATGCTATGTTCACACAGCCCTCTGCAATGCGCATTCAAGCGCCCACTTCTAATGAAGACTATGTAAATGAGTGTTTATTCAAACAGTAAATGAAGCTACAGAAGCTGAATCGGAGAGTCACTCATTCATCACCTCTCTTTTAACAATGGAAAGGCACCAACTCCTTTGCAAACCAAAGCAAACCAATGCTTTTGAACGACTGAACCAAACATTTGACAAGAAAAAGGAAAACCAAGGTTGCTTTTATAGAGTCTAATAAAATACACACAGCAAAAAGATTCAAACAACTAAACAAACCTGATGAAGTTTTAAATGTTGAAGAAACAGCCTTTTCCTTCCTTTTACCCTGCACATGAAACACTGGATCAAGCTTATTGAAAGAAAACACATTATAATTTCCCACAATTCCCTGTCATTGCAACAGAATGAGTAGTGTCTCATCATCCTAATCAGTTCACATTAACTGTCATTCACGGAGTTATGCTGAAAATGTGGATTTTAGCAGGATTTCTAAACATTGTGAGGAATTTTCATGCATCTGTAGCTTTTTCTCTACTTTTCTTATGTAGACACGGGTACGGGTCAATCCCGGTATGGGTGTATGTGACAATATCCTAAGTTGACACAGTCTGCTGTAATCATAAACTGCAAATTTCAGATGAAGCAAGTTCAAATAAAGATGAAAAACATCTGCATGTAAAAAAAGCTCTTCTGAGCTGTCTGGATGAGCTTATATAGCAACACAAGGACTAATGCACTGCAATACAAAGAGCTACATAAAAATGTTCACTGTAATGTGTGAATGGCCTTTACTAAAACCTTTTCCATCAAGTAAAGTACTAAAATGGGCTTTTTGTCTTGTATTTTTCAGATTTACACTGTAGTTTAATGTTGTTTTAAAATCATTGCCTATATTGAACTTGGAACTTTTTTCTTGGGGTGTGGTAAAGGTAGAGCAGATGACCTCTGATTGGAAGGTTGCAGGTTCGGTTGCCACCTTGTGTTGAAGTGTCCTTGGGCGAGACACTGAACCCCACATTCCTCTAAGTGGTTATAGGCTTGTGCCAGTGTTGGGCAGCGGATCCGCCATCAGTGTTTGTATGAGTGTGTGCGGGTAATTGTGACTGTAAAGCACTTTCGGCCTTGAATTAAGGTAGAAAAGACCTATGACCTATTTAAATGTACGCTATTTACTATGAAGCCAAGAAACACTGTTTGATGCAAAAGAAAATATTTGAGGTTTGACTTCACTGACTGACTTTCATTCATTTATGGCTGAAGGGGTGCAGCAGGTGTTTCCCCCTTCAGTGGATCTGTTAAAGCCATCTTTTAATCACACATCAAAATCTTGAGTTACACAGGGCATGTGTGGCACATTCAAGAACACGTTGAACGTGGGTTTTTATACGGGCTTTTAGCATATTGCATTCACACAGGTCTGTTGCTACCCAATACTATAATAATGTTGAAGTAGTGCAAATCTCATGAATCTTGCTCGAGGCTTTTTCTGTCACAGCTCTATTGCGAAATATTTAAGATTTGATGCCTTACAAGTCTGACCAGTTACAAACCGCAATTATTAATTTGTCCTCCATGATCAACATTCAAACCTTTTGTACTTCCATGTTTTGAATAGGACACTACTCATGCCTCACTACCAAATCTGAGTGAGTCCCTGATTGGTCAAAGTCTGAACTGGTTGAAGTTTTAGTGCGCGTTCAGCGGACACATGATTAGTATGTAAAGTCAGAAAACAGACTTACAAACTTGCGTAACAAAGTGTGAAGGTGAGAGTTTTGAATTTAGAAGGATGAAATGGGCATATGCGTGTGTTTACATGTAGTTTTCACTGGAAGCGGTCGCTCGAACGTGTATTTCTGAGCCCAATGGGAACATACCATTGGGCAAGACACTGAGCTCTTACAAGTTACCTAATAAGGAGCAAGAAGTTTTATTTGGCGGTGAAACATCAGTTGTTTTGTGGTTGCGTTTTTCTCTTTAACCCCAAATATGGAATTCCCACAACCTGTTTCCAATACATCACCAGAGTCAAACTCAATCATTGTGGTGGTGTTGATACAACTTATTCCCACAGTGCTTAGGGGGATGTGATGTATGTAGCAAGGATATGATTTAACTAGAAGAATTAGTGTGAGCTTCACAGCAACTTGGAAACGTCTTGACCTGTCTTATTCTCAAGGCAGTGCTTGAACATTTTAAAAAAAGCCCCTCTTGAGTAGTGCACCCTAGTTTTTACTTGCCTCCAGTGGGTTTAGGTAAGTAAAACAGCCTCAGGGGTGTATGAAAAGTAGTGTAAAGGCCTTCTGAGCACAGCTAAACCAGTTTTGTCTAAGGTTCAAAACAGTGCCTGACCTATGTTTTGAATGCTTTGAAACCATTGGAAAAATCTCCATGTTATTTACAACAGTGGTCTGAAATCTTTTTTAGGCCACAGACTGGTTTAATGTCAGACAGTATTTTAGTGGACTTCTCTGGAAGGGGCAAAAGTGTAATTGTTTGAAGCCTCTAATTCTGAAAATCTTTTTTTTAATTAAAGTGCTACTACATAAAGTGTAATTAGAAAACAATCCTTTTACAGATGATTAAGATTCAATGAAACAAAGTTGTTGATTTGTAGAAGTTGTTTTTGATTTGTAAAAATTCTCTAAAAGCAATATTACAGTTTTTTTCTTCATAGAATGCTGTTACAACACTAAGAACCCAATTCAGGCTAAGATTATATTTCAGGGCAAAATTATTAAAATCATATTTTGTTTTCAATTAACTGCTGAGTATTTTCTGTGTTTGCGATTCTTTGCAGAAGGCTCCCTAAGTTAGCATTGCTGTAGGGAAGTTCTTAAATGTGCCAAAATTACAAGTTTCCACGAATCCTCAACTTTATTTAATTGAATCTTCATTCTCTGAAAATCTTTGCGGCCAGAGTATTTGTTGGAACTATTGAAACGTAAAATGGATTTTCCCTTATACATCTAACTGGAGGCTCACAACCGGACACTAACTTCAACTGCGACTGACTAACATAAGGCGTGACGGATAAATATAGCAGAACAAAGAGACACAACCATCATAAAACTGGTCATTTCTAAATGTAATATTGAACTTGAATCCAAAATGTTTTGCTACTCTATTATCAATGTATGTGTAACAAAGAGTCAACACATACAGTATACTTCCAAAGTGGGAAAAACTGTCAATAAAGCCATATTCAGAGGAAGACTTCTGGTTTTGGTCTGTCGATAGCAGATTTCTTTTAATTTCGAAGTAGAAGACTCAATGACTCTTTTATCCTAAAAAAAGAAAAAAACTTTCCAGAGATGTTTGTTTTTTATTGACTTTGTTGTCTTTGGACTTTTAATTCAGCGATGGAAGCAGCTTTGTAACTGACTGTCACACGACCGTGTGACATATGTCCTTACGTCAGTAAGGAAGTCACGGACGGATGTGGTGCACAGAATCCAGTTGTTTTCCATAGTAAAACTTCCTTTAGGATTAGAAAATAAACAAAACAGAAATCATTTCAGTTACCATAAGTAACAGGTATCAAGTGACCCATGGATTGGTACTGTTCCATTCCCCCCTAGAGGTTGAGGGGGATGGAAGGCAATATTTTAACCCATTTTATTTGTTTTGCATGACACCAGAACAAATATCCAGCCTTTCTAGAGTGCACATTTAAAGCACGTTCATTTACCGCACACTGATATTTTCAAAAGTTATTAGCTTTGATTTAAGTATCGCAAAATTTGATGACAAAAGAAATGCAACAGGAGGTATAATCAAGTCATATAAATAACTAACTCTCTGATATATTTTCACTAATTTTGCTCTTACTTCTGCATTAATCTATTTCTTTTCTACATTAAATGCAGCAAAAGTAGCAGCTTAAATTTTTCTAACATCCCGAGGACACCACGGGTTCCAAAACCTTATATCTTCATGCCACACTTTAAAAATGTGCTTTTCCGCTCTTGAAATGGTCAAAAATTCAAGTGTGAGTGTTCCATTTGCGTGAGCACAGACTCCGGTCTGTGTTTATCTGATGTCTCCATCTTGGGCATGACAATCTACTCTTGGGTGGCTGTTGCTGTTACAGTCACAGCAGATGCTATGCTCTAACAAATCCTCACATGCATTTTAACATCTGTTGTAGTGACCTGTTAGGAGTGCTTTTGTCGGCCTTTTTTGTCAAATCCTTGAAATCTCATAGATCACTTCACACTGAACCAGAGGCTCAACAAATATGGCCTCAATCTCTACTGGGACTATTTGACTGAACAGATAAACTCATATTGCTAAAAGATTGAGATTTCAATGGCTGTATTTTGTATTTGTAAGCACATTTACATTTCTATGGCTCTGAAAGACTTGGCGGTGTTGTTGAAATATGTGAAAGCTGACCTTTTTGCAGTTCTTTCAGAGGCACCAGTGAAGGGAGTATCAGATGCAGGTGCTGCAAAAATTATTCTGAAGTGTTCACATGAGAATAAGCGACAAGGGTTTCAAAAGGAGAGAAGAAAGTCTAAAGAGTTTGAGGTTTGCATTTTTATAGGATTTTAATTCATTATTTCCTTATTTTCGCGCATTTTGTTTCAATAGGATAATTTGGTGCATGTATGGTAACTGTTCTGTTTCATATTTTTAAGGATGCCATGGAATCCCGATGCACGTTTCACTGAAGTGCAAATCACACCCACAAATTGCACAACCTAAAAGGCATATTTTTTATCACGACAATTACAAAAGCAAAAAAAAGAAAGTTAGTCTGATCTCAGTCTATTTGGGTTTTTCTTTCCAGGGCTCCAGACTGCGACCAATTGGTCGCATTTTGCGACCAAAATTTGAGAGTGTGCGACTGAATTTTACATCCAGTCGCACATGCGCGACCAGTAAATTTGCCTCCCCCACCCTACGTATTTTTTTTTATACATTAAACGTGGAAGGGGCACGTCAATGATCAATTAAATAATCAATGAGACGCGAGCGCACACGCACGCAGGCAGACACACACACTCGCGCACATACTCATGAAACGCGAGCACACACTCGCATGATGCCCGTCTGTGAGGCGGCCACTGCGTGTGAGAAGAATAGGGAAAGCTGCTGTAAGTGGCTAGAATGTGTGGAGGGGGAGGGGCCTAGAGACAATCGAGCGCGCGTTAACATCTGTGGGAAGGAAACGGAGACAAATATCATCACAACCTGACATGTGCGTCTGAGCTATGAGTAAGTGAACTATTGATTCATTCTTCCGACCTGCGGCTAGTGTACCAGTGACAGAACTACAGCAGGGGTCTCAAACTCGCGGCCCGCGGGTTATTTGCAGCCCCCAAGAGGATATTTTGCGGCCCCTGCCTTAATGTTACTGCAGCCCGTCAGTTTTAATGAATGACACTTTTTCATTGTCGTGCACGGAGCTGACCAACCAATCACAGCGGGGTATATGACTCTTGGGGGCGGGACAATGACAGGGCTTGAAAGCAGGACACCTGCTCGTAATTTTCTACATACATGCAGTCCGTGCTGAACTTTTCTCTGGGTCACACAGAACCGGAGGAAGGCTAAGTTTTGGTTACGGTTACGGCGGCGCATCAAACGGTTTATGCACGACTGTTACGGCAGCACAGCGCTCCCGCGGGAGTCGGGTCCGCTGAGGAGCATAAATGTCCCACACCTACATGCGTGACAGCTAAGGGAGCTTGGACCCTCGAGCAAAAACAACATTAGCTTTAGACACACTGAAAATACGTGGGGAAAATGCAACGATAGACGTGCCTGAGATGAACCGGCACCTCGCCTGGATCGTTGGTGGAGACCAGGCCGGGGGGGGGGTCTGCAGCGAGACTGAAGGACAACAGGAAGTTGGAGTTGTCCTTAACATTCAATTTAGTTTTAATATTCCTCTCCCCCTTTGTGTGATCTGTGTTATTATATATTTTATGATTATTTTAATGTTTTGTAATGTAGCCTTTTTTAATCAATAGGTATTTTAAATTATTTTAATTGATCACTCAACTACAAAAACCATCAGGACACATGTCCCATAATGCATTGTTTTGTAGTCATCTGGGCAGCTTTCAGTCAGTTCAGTACTAAATTTCCAGCTGTGTTCGCTCAGGTTGGGGCCTTGATCCCGCCCCTTTCTGGTGACATTTTTGTGATGATTGACAGGTGATGTTGGAGCAAAAACAAATATATGTCTCACACCAGGTGATCTGCGCAGCGTTGCGTCGACCTGGGTGATCTAAAACACGCTTATTGTGCATCTTGGTTGCACTTATTTGGTGTCACCAAGATGAATTTCCATCCGTTTTGTTTACTATTTGTACTGTCATGACAGTGATGGTTCTGTCAGTTTAGCTGTTGTTGCATCTTCAAAAGTGCAGGATAAAATGTGACACTGAATGTGAAACAGCACATTGTAATTTCTGCATCTATTATTAAAGTATTTATTAGTAATACAGGGGAAATTAGTAGATTTGGTTTGCATGTTGATTTACGGTATGCGCACCTAAATTTTCTGGTTGTGCCCCTAAAATTTTCAGTTAGGGGCCACTGTGCTCCTGGTGAAAAAAGTTAGTCTGGAGCCCTGCTTTCATTAAAAAAAACCCTGCTATGAGAGAAGGAATTTGTCATTTCAGTCTTAAACATTAACCTAATTTTTATGATAAAGGTTTCAACAGGGTGAGGGTGGGGTGAAGATAGCTTTACGTTTTTCTTGCTCTTTACTCTAAATTCTGATAAATACTCCTAAGCTTCAACTGGAGTGCAGTTTTACAACAATATATAAAAAAAACATTGAATTGGAAGTGCTTAAGCTGTAAGATCTCAACTAACATGTCCATTACCTTGTGCATGGCTACATATGTGTACATCAGAAGTTTGATAATAGACACCTAGAAATTGATAAAACACAAGAAAAGTCTTGTTAAAAAAAGAAAACAAGACAAAATCAAAACACAGAAAGTCATTAATTAGTTTCATACCGGAAGCAGTTATGTGATATCAGTTTTCTCTGTCCCTGTCAGAATATTCTTCTTTCTGCTGCCAGAAAGAAGAATAACTACTAATCTTAGAAGAACCATGTAAAATGGAACCACTTAGCTTGTGTTCAATCCAAATTACTTAAAGGGTTGATGTTTCTAGTCTGACTTGTTTATATGAAATTAGGAAATGTGGTTGTCTTTTGACCATCTTTGTCCCGTTTCTGTTCCGGTTTTTGACATCTTACAGGGCTTTACAGCGTTGTAAATAGATGTGTCTGTTTATACAGTTATCAATGTCTAATGCAGATCTAACTTCAAATGCAATGGCTTTTTTGTTGTCATTCTAAATCCAGTTCTGAGCTAAACTGTGTCTGTCAGTGTTACGTCCTCTGTGTGCAAATGGAACTCAGTCATTCAAGAAGCAGAGATGGAACTGGTTGTTTTCTTTCCCCTTAACGCCAGGCAAGTGTTGCAGCGGGTGTTGTTATGGCAACTAAACTCTTGTATTTTACTGGAATGTACTCACCAGCACCTAACTTAGATACCTCTTTTTAACTGTTCGTTCATTGCAACATTGCTTATCAGCATCAGAAGGAACCCTGTATTTTTCGGCTTTCAGGAAAATTGTCAAAACCAACAAAGTTCTTGGGATCCATTTCTGCACTGCTGTTGCTAGCATCTGGGGGAAAATCTCTAATTGCTGTCACTAAAATGAATATTTCATGGATTAGACAATACTTTCCAATCTTTGAGACCAGCAGTAGTTCATTAGAAATTAAAAATCTGAGTGTGGGGTGGTGTCCACCCTTCCCATTTTAAACATTCTGCTCCTGTTCACAACAATTTAAATAGAGAGATACTCAGAACTGCAATTTTGTGCGATATTTACTCAATGTCTTCTATCAGGAGAAAAATTCCACAGGGGTATGTTTAAAAACACACAAACCAAAACAAAGAAAGAGCAATTTTCATTAGAGTGGGACTTTAAACAATCTTACTTGAGCCTCTATGACTGCAGCTTGCTTAACATTATTAGGTGTCTGAAGTAGGATCCAGCATGGCCTTTTCTATTGCTGTGGATTACCTGATTTGAACTTTTCTGATGTTTACTTCAGATCTCAGTGGATCGAGTATTTCTGGAATCCTTAGATCATCCAATCATGTGCTTCCTCATTAAAATTCTCACTTTAAATCACTTTATCTATACCTAATATGCTTGTCCTGTGCAACCGTGCCCTGCGCTACTGTGTGTTTGCATGATTGGACAATAATATCAGTGAAGACTTAAAGAGGTGTGCCTAATAAAGTGGGCAGTTAGGGTAATTCCTAACACACAGGAGATCATTTTATTCCCAACTGTGCACTTTATAAAGCCCATAAAATATTGATAGCTTTATCGATTTGTAATTTACTATTTCCATTAAAAATGAAGGGGAATTTTCCTTCTTTAGAAGATAAAGATTGGGACAGTGGGTACCAGGCCACATTGAGAAAAAAAACACAACCTACATTTTTTCCATTTTATTTAAAAATGATTCTGAAGAGAGTTTTATTTTGGAAAAGTACTGGATTCTCTCCACCACATTTGACTCATTGCTGAGTCACATGTTGAAAATGCATCCACTACTTTCTTAAAGTGGCTGCACTGACTGTTGAGTTGAAACACCCAAGCCAGCAAAGTTAAAAAGAAATGTATTTGATAGTTTCTTTTCACAGGAAAGAGCCAGCAATGAAACAAAGAAGAGCCTTCAACTTCATTTAAAAGACAAAAACCAGGGGTCTTTAATCCAAATTAAGATTTATTGCTGCAGTTGCTCCTACGTGCCAATATAATAATGCCTGATATTTAGCAACTGTGTGTCTAGTGTTACTAGAATGATAATAAAGTTCATCAGACAGTGAATTTAAGCTTATCACTATATTTAGAAAATACCTATTTTAGTGACCGTTTTTTTTTTTATTTAAAGGGCCCATATCATGCAAAATCAACTTTTTTGAGCTTACAATAATATTATAATGTAAAACTCTCACAAAAAACAACCTCAAAGTGGTAATTTGATCCATTTGCGCATCTCTGACCATTCCTCTAAAACCTGGCATCTGAGCACCAGTGAAAACCTCAGAGATCATGTTATTATTGTTGAGATCACGGTTAACTGCTGCTATCAATGCCAAATTTGTGTTTTACTATAATGTTGATGTTTACACTACATGGTAAAATGTTTTGTTAATGCAATCGCATTGATTATTAATCAATGTATAGGTTGTTTAGTTATTTTGCCAGATTAATTATGCACTGAAATGCACTTTAATTCAAAAGCTATTCCATTGAATGGAAAAACACACTTAATTGTCATTTCTCATGTGCTTTGTTCAAGTGCTAATGACTCACTTAAAAGTTTTTAATATGAACTAAATTACTATGAACTAAATTACAATGAATGGAATTATGAACTGAATCACAATGAATTGAATTATGAACTGAATGTGTATTGTACAATACTGGAACTTTAAAAGACAGAATCTATTCACCTAACTGTATCTTGTGTGCACACAGTTTAATTAATTTTTGGATCATATGGGTGCTGTTCTTTATCCAGGTAGAGCTGTGACAGTGTTGGATTTTTGATCACCGCGGTGATGAACCACCGGGGGCGCGGTGTTGCGGTTAACCGCAGCCCCCCCCAAAAAAGAACAAAAAATCAGTAACAACTAACTACTATCTAACTAATGAACTAACCATGTAGGTGTTGTAGAATGACTGTGTGTGAGCGCTGCATCGTGTGTAGAACTAGGAGGAGGAGCACACGCGTGTGTTGGGGGTGGGTGTTGATCCCTCTGCAGCGGACAGCTCTCTAGCTGCATGCGAGGCAACATTTAGTGATTGTCATCGCACTTTAACAGCGCGCGTTCATGTTTGGTGTTACAGAGTGACTGAGAACAGTAATAACCCCCCCCCCCCCTCCCCCGCCAACACAAAATCCTCCGGCGGGCGGCCGTGTCGCGCACTTAAGAACGCACGCAGCTTGTAATGGAAAAGAATGCAATGGAAATGAATAATTGGAATGCAGTTAATTTGTCGTATTTCCTCATGAGATGGAAACCTCTGTTGTAGAATGAGTGTGTGCGATTCTGAAAGCGCGCTCCTGTGTGTGTAAGGGAGCCGTGTGCAGCGCTAAAGGAGACAGCGAGAGCGCGCACGAGACAGTGACAGGCGCCGTGGGAGAAAAGGAGAGAAGAGTCTGATAGAAAGAAGGAAAGTCTGAACACAGGACTAGCAGAAAAAGTAAATTATTAGCAAACATGAATGTGTTTAATGTGTTTATTATAGTTCCAATCACGGACCATATGCTGAACTAAAAAAAAAAAAAAAAACAACGAAAAAAAAAGTGCGGTGATGCGGTGATGACCTCATCACCGCGGTGATGCGGTTATCGTCACAGCCCTATATCCAGGCCATATTTAGATGGTGAGCTAAGCCCGAACCAGAAAAGAGACCAAGCATTGGAGCCTACCTAGGAACTTCCGTCATCCTATTGCTCAGTCCGGGCTGGTAGGAGGCTCCTGTAGGGCAAAAATCCTGTGGGACTTCCAGATCCAGACTGATAGAATGACAATGGTGAATCAATCAGACATCATACAAAGAACAAAGAACAGAGGAAAGCCACTGTGGTGTATGTGGCAGTGCCAAGCGATGGGAACATCAGGAAGAAGGAACATGAGAAACTGGAGAAATACCAGGGACTCAGAGAAGAACTGGAGAAAGCCTGGAAAGTGAAGGTGACAGTGGTGCCTGTGGTAATTGGAGCGCTCGGGGAAGTAACCCCCAAGCTTGAGGAGTGGCTACAACAGATACCTGGAAAGACCTCAGACCTCTCAGTCCAGAAAAGCGCAGTGCTAGGAACAGCTGGAATGCAGAACCCTCAAACTCCCAGGCCTCTGGTAGAGAGAAACCACCCACAGAAGGGTGAAAGGTGCAAGTTTTTTTTTTTTTTATATACACATATACAGTGTTCACCCGCTTATTCGCGCTTCAATATTCACAGTTTAATGTACGTATGTAAAACTTAGACAACTCAAGACACTTGTATGAATGTGTATGTATTGTGACCGAGGAAGGTGCTGCATGATTTCCTGAGGAGAGGAGCGGAGATGAAGAGGTCGCCGGCCTGTCAGCTTCCTTGCCGGTTGCTAAAGAATATTTAACAGCGGGCAAGAGCTGGTTCCACCGGTTCCTGGGTCGCTACAACCTAAATTTGTGCCCCTGCATGGAGAAATGGCATCAGCTGACTCAGAACCAGCAGGAAAATGTCCTGATACGCTGAGGAAGATAAATGCAAGTATAATTATCATCTGGATGAATGAATGATGAATGAAACTGGCCCATTCTCAACGGATGAAGGAGAAAGCACAAGCTCCTGGTTTTAAGGCACAGAGTGACATTCCTAATGTGCTTTATTAAGTACACTACAGTCAATTGCTCTGACTAAAAAAAACTCTTCCTGTTGAGCAATATTCCAGTGTTCTTTAATAAATGTTTTACAAAGCATCAGAAATGTTTCAGAGGGGTTTTTGGTAAGAAAAGGATTGGTGACGGACATTCTTAGGCCACAGGGGTGGGATGGTGGTTCTCCGTATTCTGTTTGTTTAATGGAAAAATAGCTTTTTCTTTTTAGAATTGCACAGAGGAATAAAGCAAGAAGGTGAAAATGTGTGCCATTTTAACAAAGTGTTTGTGTTGTTTAAAGGGAAATTACTTTTTATTTTTGTCTAAGGGTGTGTTCAAAATGACCTTTGACATACAAATGTACTAAAACAGTTACTTATAAATTCAGCTGACCTTGGCATGTAGTGTAGTGCAAACCAGATTTCTGGGATTCTTTCTGACATTAAAAAGAGTGAGGGAACCTCAGCGTGAGAGCGTTACATTTTAACTCTGCCTTTTTGTCAGGAAAAGGAGGAGAAACACACGTAAGAAAGTGTGTTTATATGACATTGTGTCAAACCTGTGTTTTGGGAGTCTGCATGTGATCCCTCATTTCCATGAAGATTAGGATGATGATAGAAGAGAGATATGAAAACGTCTGTTTTTTTCTTCTCTTTCATTTTACTGCCGTTTTGTGTGGCTGTGAGCATTAATGTCACTCCTGTTTCCTGTCTGGATGTGACTTTACCTCATCGCAGCTGGTGCCTCAGCTGGTGACTGTGAGCTTTAAACATCTCAGCAGCAGGAACAGCTGCAGAGCTGGAACTAATTTGACAAAGATCTGCTCAGTGAAGATGTGCTTAGTGATGCGATTGCCTTTTTAAAGGCTGAGTGTCGAAGTACTCATGTTCTCTTCAAAGCCTTGTAGTGGTATAAGAGAACTAGTCTAAGTGACTCCTCCCCCCTCGCTTTTCTAAAAGGATATACCCGCTGCAGGTTCCAGGAAGCCAAAATCCCAAAGACTTATTTTGAAAACTAAACAGTCATTACCATATTTTTTGGACAATAAGTCACTAGTGCCAAAAAATGCACAAAAAGAAGCAAAAATAATATATAAGTATCACTTTTGGCATATCAAGGCACAGAAATTGGAATAGATAACAATAATAGACTATATATATCTGTACGCTTCACCATTGTAACTATATTTAGCTTCTCAAAACAGGAGGAATCTAGTATATTAGCGCAACATATGAACGATAATGAGATGATCATGGCATAAAGAACATGCAGGTCAACTAAACTCTATATCACTTTAAATCCCTAAATCTGTGAAATTCTAAATACATTGTTTGCTTTTGAACAATTCACATATAACCACATGTAAGTCCCACTTGGGTATAATGTTTGAACTTTTTATCTATATAAAAGACACCTGTCCATAACCTCAAATAGTCACACTTCAAACTCCATTGTGGCCAAGACTAAAGAGCTGTCTAAGGACACCAGAAACTAAATTGTTGTCCTGCATCAGGCTGGGAAGACTAACTTTGCAATAGGAAAGCATCTTGGTGTGAAGAAATTGACATAAGAAATCTCAAAGTGATACAAGACCATTGATAATCTCCCTCAGTCTGGGGCTCCCCGCAAGATTTTACCCCGTGGGGTCAAAATGATCACAAGAATGGTAAGCAAAAATCCCAGAACCACACAGGGGGGACCTAGTGAATGACCTGCAGAGAGATGGGACCAAAGTAACAAAGGCTACCATTAGTAACAATCTACGCTTCCAGGGACTCAAACCCTGCAGTGCCAGATGTGTCCCCCTGCTAAAGCTTGTACATGTGTAGGCCCGTCAAAGAAGCATTTGGATGATCCAGAAGAGGATTGGGAGAACGTCCTATGGTCAAATGAAACCAAAATAGAACATTTTGGTAACAAGTCTACTTGTTGTGTTTGGAGGACAAAGAATGCTGAGTTGGATCCCAAGAACACCATACCTTCTGTAAAGTTTGGGGGTAGAAATATCATGCTTTGGGGGTGATTTTCAGCAAAGGGACCAGGACGACTGATTGGTGTAAAGGAAAGAATGAATGGAGCCACTTATCGTCAGATTTTGAGTGAAAACCTCCTTTCATCATCAAGTGTATTGAAGATGAAACATGGCTGTGTCTTTCAGCATGACAACAATCCCAAACACACTGCCCGGGTAATGAAGTAGTGGCTTCGTAAGAAGCATTTATAAGTCCTGGAGTGGCCTAGCCAGTCTCCAGATCTCAACCCAACAGAAAATATTTGGAAGGAGTCAAAAGTCCGTGTCGCCCTGCGACAGCCCCTGCTCTAGAGGAGATCCGCATGGAGGAATGGACCAAAATACCAGCAATAGTTTGTAAAAGCCTTGTTACAGAAAACATTTGACTGCTGTCATTGCCAACAAAAGGTACAGTATATAACAAAGTATTTAGTTGAACTTTTGTGATTGACCAAATACTTATTTTCCACCATAATTTTTGAATAAATTCTTTAAAATCAGACTACATGATTTTCTGGATTTTCTTTCTCCCCATATTTTGTCTCTCATAGTTGAGTATACCTATGATGAACATTACAGGCCTCTCTCGTCTTTTTAAGTGGGAGAACTTGCACACTTGGTGGCTAACTAAATACTTTTTTGCCCAACTGTATTTGTCAGAATAACCATTCTTGCTCTGATACTTTTTGTTTTTAACATGTTCTTGCTAATACACATTTTTAATAAAATTTCTTGTGTAGTGCAAGTTATAAAGTGGCCAATCAGATGCCTCAATAAATGTATGTGGTCTCACGTCAAATGTTCGAAACATTTGGTTGAAAGATTATCCCGAGCCCACTTTCAAGAGGTAGGGGTGTGACATTCCAATAAGCTCAATCCTGATTGTTGAGAGCAATTCTCATAGAAATGTTGACCCAGACCAACTCGGACAAATCGCTGCTTACTAATGTCGTTTGGTTTCAACATCGCGGCATCTGAATCACTGAAAAATGGAAAATGAATTGACTTCATTTAGTTTGGAGCCAGAAGTAAGACGTTTTCTATGAGTGACATCACACTCACTTGGCCCAGTTCTCGTATGGTCTCGTACAGTTATCATAAAGGCGGCAGTGGCCCAGGCGGTTGAGCAGGTTGTCCAATGATCGTAGGATCGGCAGTTTGGCAGCTCCCCCCCAGGCAAGACACTTCCCCTTCCTTACCTCCAGTGTGGCTCCACTGGTGTGTGACTGTGCATGAAAGTCCTGGTGACGGTCAGAGGGTGGGAACTGGTTGCCACACCTCTGTCATCACCAAGTGTGAATGAGGAGTGAATGAATAATGGACACAATATAAGCGCTTTGAGCGACTGGAAAAGCAGAGATAAATCTAATCTCTTATTATAAAAGTACACAGAAACAACTACCCAGCCTCTGAGGAAGTTACAACCTGCAACATATGAACACAGTTGAATTTCATGTTTTATTATCTTGGAAACATTTTAATGATTGAATATAAAAAAATGCCCTACCTATTAATAAAAAAGGATCATTTGTTTTATTTTGCAAGTTGAGAAAAATAAAGTAGCGTAAACAAACAAAATTACAAAGCATCTTAAAAAGTCATGGGTAAAATAAACTGCCATTTTTTTCCTTCTAAGAATATCCTTTTAGTAAAAAGAGATCACAAATTAAATGTTTTAAGGACAGCAAGTGAAAAAAGAAACATTATTAATTTCAACACAATTCTACAATATTTCTGCTCCAACTGCATATTGAACTTTGTCTCGCTTGCGTGACTACAGATTTTCAGCAAAGGCAAAAAAAAATCCTTTAGAAGAGATATAGAAGGCTGGATCACTGAAGGCAGT
Organism: Oryzias curvinotus; assembly: GCA_023969325.1. Lineage (NCBI taxonomy): Eukaryota > Metazoa > Chordata > Actinopteri > Beloniformes > Adrianichthyidae > Oryzias > Oryzias curvinotus. The sequence continues at coordinate 27,082,001 of CM043706.1, forward strand.
TTGTCAAAGCAGCAAAAACATCCCCAGCATGTTCTTTGTGAGCTCCAGCCGCCTGCACAGTAAGGTGGGCTGAAAACTGCTGATTGCAGCCCCACTGTTTAGCAATCAGCTCACACAGTGTTTTACATTAGGTAACACACGTCTTGTAGAATATATGACAAGAATAATTCAGAGAGAACAATACTGGTTAAATAGAGGTAGCAGTCTGGTGAGCCAGTATAAGAGAATTTGTGGTCTCTCTGCAGCACTCGTTTTGTCTTTGACATGCCAGCAATTAAGAATGAAGAAGACTGAATAGGTAATTAGAAAACAGGAAACTCAACTAAAAGAAAATGGCTCTTAGGTGTGAGATGCACATTTATGCTAAAAGAGAAATATGGAATGGGGTTTCTGAAGTAGGAAATCCTGCTTCTAAGATGTCAGCAAGTGGCAGATGAGATTCATATTAAATAAACAGAAAATTAGAAAAAAAAATACTTGAACATGATTTTTAGTTCATAATGTCAATATACATGAGCTGGAATATACAAAATAATAACTTGTGACAGTATTGCTAGACCAGTGTTTTTCAACCTTTTTTGAGCCACGGGACACCTTAACCTTAAAAAAAAAATCCTGCGGCACACTGGCATCCAAAAATTAAAAAAACAAAACAAAAAAGGAGAAACTCATAGTCTGTATTGATCTACAGCCCCTCCACAATCTCACATGCATTTTTGAGATAATTGTGGCAGAAAAAGCTGGAAACTGCAGCTGTTTTTTCTAAAAGATGCAATAAAAGTTAAGTTAGAAGATTTGAAAACAGTTTGAGGTGTGTTCGTTGGTTTCAAGACGTTTAACAACAGATCTCCTTGTGCGCTGTCACTCTCACAACCCAATGCATCATGGGAGATGTAGTGCATAAAACGGCCGGAGATCGCTTTTCAGAGCTTCATTGTTTTATTCACTTGTTCCACGGTCTGATACCGGATTCTATGGAAAGCTACACCGCTAAAGACGAGCTTTAGCTGGTATTTTTGTGGAAACTGAGAGACTTTATGAACTAAATCGGGACAAGGACTTTAACTACTTCTGATTGGTCAGACTGATGACATGTGATTAAGCCTTCAAGAATGATTGGTGGAGACAGTTAGAGGGGCGGGACTTTTCCAAAAATACAGCCGACACTGCAGCTAAATCGCAGTACCGTCATTTTTATCAAAATGTCTTTAATAAAATAAAATAAATGCAAAGAAAAAGTATTTTACGATCTTTTATATTCCTAACGACTCAGTGTTTTATGAGGGTTTGTTTGGATGAACACAGAGCTGAAATCCTGGAGATGGGAAATGTTTTTGGATCAGTTAATGAGGGCAATTTCCCACGGCACACTTGACCATCTCCCACGCTACACTAGTGTGCCGCGGCACACTGGTTGAAAAACACTGTGCTAGACGATGTGTGACAAGAAAACCAGTGATGGATGTTTAATGACAGAATTGTTAAAGTCAGACCTCAAATGTTTCCTATTGCAACTATATTTTTAACCTACCTTTTTAGTGGATTTTTCAACAGTTTTTTTTGGGTTAGTTGTTTTTTACACAGCTGCATCTTTGCTTTGACAGGTATTGAGCTTTGCTTTCAACCCAGCTTCTGTGTCAGAAGTGGCCTCCGGCGGGTTATCAGTCCAAAACAGTCTCCTGACATTTACTTAAAAACGCTAAATTCAACGTTCCAAAATAATTTTTGTGTGTTGTCTTGTAGAAATTGTCACATCATAATTGAACTTGCTTTTCATTGAAAGGCTATCCGAGCATTCAGATATTAAAATTAGCAAAGACCTTTTGGTCTTTAAGTCCTCATTTTATTAAACAGGGAGATGATAACATTAGATGGTTTTGAAGTATAATTTAAAAATACAGTTCAGTGCATTGACCATGATTCTTATTTTCTGATTACTTGTTTTTATCATTGAGGTTTTACACGTTTAAAGTCCTTTATATTTTACATATTTTACATATATTACATACATATCCTTTATATTTTACAAGAAGATCAAAGGTTTTGATAGTATAATAATGATAGTATAACTTTTATTATGTTGGGAAACAGGAATTTTCTCATAATGTTGACAACCCTTTACTGTTAGTAAAAAAAAAAACATGATAAAATACACAATAAATAAAATTTTATGTTTTGGTTACTTGGGGGTGAAAAACAGGTCTACTTAATTTTTTAGAAGAATTGGCAAAAGTAAACTGTAGGATCTGCTTGGGAACTGAAGTTTTTTGTTAACCACACCCGATTCCTAATTTGCTCATATTGAATGATAACCAGATCAGTGGCCTTTTGGTAGAGTGTCCGCCCTGGGACTGGAAGGTCGTGAGTTCAACTATTGGACTAGCGTCAGATAGTCTTCGCCACGCACTCTCTGTGTCTCCTTCGTTGTCCCTGTCAGTGTCACTCTCATCCTGAGGCAAATTCCCTCCTGAGCTTGCGCTGTCCTCTCCGTCACGCAGCAGACCGGCTTTTCCAAAAACCCGTTTGTGATGGTGGATTTTTTCACACTGCTTTTAACGATTGCTTTTAACTTGAAAGCTGCGTCATATTCTAGTGGCGGTCACGTCCACATTGGGTCTAATAGCAGCAAAGGATTGCGGGATGCTGCCAAAATAGGGCTGAGCATGGGTGTTTCTTTTTGTTGCACTATGACTGAGGGGTCTAAGAGCAGAAGTCACTTCCATGCTGTTTGGCTGCTTGTGGGTGTGTCAAAGTAAATAGGCTTGATGCTGGATATGAGAGTATGCAATCAGCTTCGCTCATAGCCTCCTCCTGACACTGTTTGGAGTCGAGAGGTGTATGGTTCATGGATAGATTGCCATTGTAGTCAGTAATATGAGTGACAGCTCGGATGACTGACAGCTAGAACCATCTGCTGTTCTTTTTTAATTTCCTGCAAGCATCTGTTTATGCTATTCATTTTCAAGGTGGGAATTTACATTAAACTTGAATTCCCACTGTCTCACGCCTACCTTTTCTGTCTACCTTTTCGGCTGTTAGAAAAAATGCATAAATTAGCTGTATCCTTGAATAAGCCGCAGGGTTGAAAGCATGTGACAAAAGTAGCAGTTTATAATCCGGAAATTACGGTAATTGTTTCTTTGTGGCCAGTCAGAGTGTTGAGCTGGATGTCTTGGGTGAGGAACCGGCTCCTGCCTAAACCCAGGGGACGACTTTCTAGGGCAGAAACTGCTACCTGCGACTTGCAGGTAGGCAGGGAAATATGGTTAGCATGAGTAAAAACTAAATCAATGAAGATACCAGCTGTGCCCGAGTCAATCATGGCCCTTGTCTTTATAGACTGATTGTAGACTGAGGTAAAGGTAAAGGTAAACTTTATTGTCCTCAGAGAGGAAATTTGTTCTAGGCCACAGAGCTGCAAACTGTTACCACATACATCAACGTTCACTCATCACATACTTGATAAAAGGGCATAAAACGATTACATAGTATTATGTAATCGTTTTATGACTGTATTGTATTTTCAGGATAGCTGGTGTTGCTAAAGTAGGGTTGGCCTCACTTACCAACCACACTGTGGACACTCAAAGCATGTTGCTCAAAGGTGACCTGAATGGCAGCAATAGAGGCAGAGGTTGTCTCTTTCCTCCATCGTCAGGTGGAGCCCAGCTGCATGGATTAATGGTCGTGAATCGTTTGTTCCAAATTAGGAGGAGGCACCCCTTGAGGTTGTGGAGTTGTGTTTTCTGGCTTTCAAGATATTGTACAGCTGAATGGTCTGGGTGATCAGCTGATCAAGGTCCAGGTTCTCATCTCAATAGGCTATCTCATGTTGAAAGTCAATAGAAAGGCCTTGACGGAAAGCGGTTTTGAGACTACACGAAGACCAATGTGTCTGCACTGCTAGGGTCTGGAATCTCAGGGAATAAGAAGCAGCAATGTCTTTGCCTTTGTTGACATCCATGAGCTAGTCCCCAGGGTCTGTCAGTGTAATGCTAGAACACATTAGGGAGTAGCCTTGTAAAAGACTCATATGAATGAAATGGCAGGGAACCAGCGGACCAGACCGCCACTAGCCATTTTAAAGCCTCTCCGGACAGCAGTGAACCCCAAAAAAACCCATAGCCTCCTAAGTGGGATAAAGATGAGCCTGTTGGTGTAGAAACAACTGGTACCTCAAGAGAAAGCCGTTGCAATGTTCAGGTTTTCTGTTAAACCTACCTAAAAGTGAGAGCCGTGGGCCAACCAATGGGGTCAGCTGCCGCCATCAAGCAGTGGAGCTGGCGACTGTGCTCCAGAAGCATTGCCACAACCCCAGCCGGACTTCTGGTGGTTAGAGAGGAAAACCAAGATTTGAATCCTGAAACTCCCGCTGTTATTTTAAATTTCTTTTGAAGGGGGGGAGGGGGTAGTCATTCAATGCGTCAAAGATATCTTTCACAGGCCACTAGGTGTTTGCAAATTTCTGTACGGTTTTGAGTAGTGATGTGGTGGGAATGAAATTAAGGTAAAGTAAGAAGGAAGAATTGCAAAAACAATCTGGTCCTGAACTGCTAATCAAAGTAAGAAGATCATCAAAACAGATTAAAACTTGAACCACTTTTGATTTCATTTTTTTTGTTCCATAATGCTATATTCACATATTCATACATTCACATATTCACACTGGGAAATCATACATTTTTCATGAGAATTTTGAAAGTGGAAGCCTGAAACACGTGCGTTTACATTGACCCTCATTGGAAGTGGCTGCTTTGAACGTGCATTGCAGAGAGTGGTTTGAATGCAGCCTAATTGTGATGAGTTGTCACATAAACATTTAGAAAATCACATCTTTATAGACCTTGGATGAGCACTGCTGTTAAGAACCTGTATCTGTGCATGCAACTTGACACCATAATTTGAGCTGCGGCTTTGAATTTCTTCTACCCGTGCTTGTTCTTCATCTCATGTCTGAGTGTAAATCAGTTTTGATCATAAGAGATTCCAGCTCTGTTTTCAGCTTCTGTCATAAGTTCCTTGTTCAGGTTCTTTGTTCGACTCTTAATTTTGCATCCGAGCTGTCCAGCAGCCCACTTTATTTAATTCTGCTTTTTTAAACCAACACAGGTGACTTGATATTTTATTCATAAATAAGAGTTTACTTTTTTAATTACAATTTATACAGACACACAGAAGGAAAATCAATTCCAAGCGAGTGTCATACTTTGAAATGGACCTTGTGATCAAATCCTGAGAGGTGGTTTATAGATTTTTTCTTTTTCTTTTACTAAGTTGAATGAGCCCAGCACTAAATAAACTGTTGCTTTGGTAAACACAAAATAGAGCCTGGATTCTGCTGTTTATATCTCATCTTGCCACATTGATTCACTCTAGCTGCAGTCATTAAACCCAGCGTGGGCCCAGTGTTTAGCTTTTGCTCAGTGTTCTTCACCAAAAGCTTAGCAAAAATGGCTGAGACATTTAATTAACAATTTAAAGATCTTTCGTTGCAGTTAAACTCTGAGCAGAACATGAGTAAAAGGTGATCTACATCCTCCCAACAAGAGGAGCTTCAGCCATACATACCACCATACATGCAGGCAGCCACTGTCTGCCCACTCACTTCCTGTTTCTTATATAGGGACAGACACAGCTGTACCAAATCCCCAATCAGCAGGCATGCACCTGTCACAGGCAGACCTGCCGGTTACATTTACATCTCCCTCCTTTCCTCACTCCATCTTCTTCTACGACCCACAACTACTCAATAGGTGCACCGGCTCATAGGGCGCCCCCTGCTGGCGGAAGAAAATGTATGACTTTTAAGTGCGCCTTATAGTCGTGAAAATACGGTAGTTTTTAACATATTTATTTCATTTACATTTTTTTTATGAAAACCTCTCTTTTTTACAATTCTATGCTTAATTCTTTAATTTACCTATTCCTATAACAAATAAAAATGTTAACCAGGCAAGAAAAACAGTCATATTTTTTCTTAATTATGCAGAGTAGCTCAAACCATAAAGATCTGTGATCTTTAGCTCATGTTCATGCTGTTTTTGGAACAAAGTCAATTTTAGGAATACAGTTTAGTTGATGACATGACTCTCATTATTTGCTCAGATCTGCTGCATCATTATCTCTTGCAGAAGTTTCATCAGAGCCACCATCAATTAACATGCCATTTCGTTATTTGGATGCAGTTATTTAGAGTGAAATGTACTGGGTCCCTGTAACATTTTTTAGACTAATTGTTCTGGTCAAAATGGCTAAAGACCCACTCCAATGACATTGTTTGTTGTGTTTTTAACATGCTCTTGTGGCACTTTTCTCATGATGGAGGACATATATACATTTTTGAAGTATTTCTTTTTTCAAATTTTGCCAGTGTGCCTGTGACCATTTGACATGAGCTTGCATGGTTTTTAATGCCTCATGGCTTTTATTTAGTCATCTCTCTTTGTTCCTTATATATTTTGTAATGAAATGAATTTTGATGACCATAGAAAGTCTGCTTTTGCAAAAGCAGATTTGAGATATATAAATAATACTTTTGTTGGTTTGTACTTGTTTCCTTTTTTTATATCCAGAGACCAAATGCAGTTAACTTATGAGGCTGTGAGACTCTAACATGAGTAGAGGGATGAAAGGGAATCTTGTAAATCTGTGTTAGCACTAGACTGTCTCTCTTCATTTCACCAAATGGTCTCAAGCTGCCCCCAACACTTATGAAAAAAAAAAGTTGGATGGGAGAGTGAATAAATAAAGGTTTGAAGTCTGAAAAGTTTCCCTGCACAAGCTGAGCATGGTTCTGTCCAAGGTGCTGAAAACCCTCACAGCCAGATGACCTTAGCCAGGGGTTCTCAAAGTGTGGCCTGGGGGCCAATGGCGGCCCGTGGGAAGATTTTTTGTGGCCCTCAATAGAAGAGAGCCAGAGCAAGTTCCTCTGAGGAAAAACGTTGTGTTTGTGAGAAGAAAATGCGCTATCAAGCTGGGTAGACAAATGCTTACTTTGTCATACCTAATGGGCTGGATAAAGTCATGTTTCCTGATTTGTAAGCAGGTAAATGCAATGCTTAAAGTATTCAACATAAATCGTCACTATGTTACAGATCATAAAAACTATGACAAATTTGCTGTCGAGGAGTGCAACAATAAGCTCAAACAACTAGAAGGAGGCTATGCTGCACACTAGATGTTCACAAAAACTGCTAAATCCAGTGAAGCTGTGACAGAAGCTAGTTACCTTGTGGCTTTGGAAATGGCCCGGCGTAGCAAACCCTTAACACTAGAACGTCCAGGATTTTACACTCCCCCTGCAACATCCAGAGCGCAGCAAAAAGGCTGGGTGGCTCAAAATGACTAATTCAACAGCCTACAGTTAGCCACCTTTCATTTGTAAATGCAGTGACAAGGAGTTTGTGAAAAGAATGTATGCTGAAAGTAGCTGACATTGTTTGTCAAGAGCAAAAGAAAAAAGAAATAAGTCTATCATATGAAACAAATTCTAGACGAGTAGAGGATCAGGGGGTGTTCCAGAAAGCACGTTTAAACTACCCTGATTTTAACCCTGAACTCTGGCTGAAATCCGCCTGAACTTGCTTACTCTGGGTATGTCGGTTCCAAAAGACCAGATATGAGTTAGCGTAATTACGCTCGACTTGGTGACCCTGGGTTAATACACATGCACGGCAAGTACATAAAGACATTCTCAATGGATCGCCGATTTCCGGAGTCACCATGGAAACGCGTGGTGAAAAAAAGAGTGCGCTATACTCCAGTGAGATGGAGTCGCCCATCAGAAAAGTAACATGGCTGCATCAGCAAAAGAACAAGTTTCTGCTTGGAGAAAAATAACGGACAAAGTAAAACGCACAAGTTTCTATCTGATTTCCATTTTCATTGTGACGCATTATACATATATCATATATCATGCGTCACAATGAAAATGGTAATTGTGGGAATGGTATCCCACAATTCCTTGCGGTGCCGATTAAACAGCAGCCCCAAATTTACCCCTACTTAATTGAATTAATTTGAATGAAAGTAAAATAACTATGTCTGATAACTACAGTTGACTGAACTCAAAAAAATGATTTATCTTAACTGAAGCAAATAATGAAGTTACATCAATGTAAAAAAGTTTACCTTTACAACATTCATACGTGGTCTTATCACCCTCTCACGGTGGAAAAAGTAATATCTAAACTTCTTTATCCACTAAATCATCCTCAAATGGACATGTCATGCTCCACCTCTCTAAACCAACTAACCTTCAACTAAATCTGTTCCAGACCAGGTTATGTTCAGAGCACGAGTTTCTATGGCAACTTAACATACCCTGAAACATACCTCTGTTTTGTAACTAACAGCTGAGGTTATCCACATCCTTAGCCTCAAGTTTACCGTGGTAACTCACATAACCTGCTTTCTGGAATACCTGTCCTGGGCAGCAACCACAGCAACTGGGAAAACATCTGGAGAGCCTGGTTAATTGCACAAATGACACTTGGTCATTAAAGTTATTAAAAACAACTTTTTCTTTTAATGCATTTTTTTCCACCACAATTGGCCTCCTGTCTAATGTCGAGTTCTTAATTTGGCCCTCCGCTACAAAATTTTTGAGAACCCTGACCTAAGCTCTACAGACGTCTGTCTGTGGTGCTGAAACGCAGAACTGCAATTCAAACAACTTGATGCATTGCTACAAATAAAACTAGCTACAAGTAATCAACAAAAGCATGAGAGTCTTTGAAGTCCTGCTTTTTAAAAAACGAAATACACTAAATATACATTTTTTGGCTTTAGATAAAGCATTAAAATGTATAGGAGTAAAAAGACAAAGTAACTAATTTATGTTTGGCGTAGTTGTTGTCTGAATTGGGGGTAAAAAACATTGACTGTATATGAGATTTGGGCTGAGTGACCCCTCCTCCCTAGCTTTCCAAACAGGAAGTACCTGCTGGTTCTAGGAACCCAATATCCCATAGACTTCTACAGAGAAATAAGCAGCTATTACTCATTCATTCTGTTTGTCAGAATAACCCAATGAGTTATATTGCTAGAGACGCTACGCTAGCCTGTTGCCATAGTCCAAGATACGTAAAAAGCGATGCCATATTTGAAAAGTCGGTAAAAAATGAGACATGGCTTAGCAGATACAGTAAAATGACCATAAAATGCTCAATTCATGTACGATTTTAAAAAGAAAAAAACTCCAATCATCATAAAAATAAGACCCAGGTCATGGTATTTGTGTTTTAAGACAAAATGCAACAGATGAATGACATTTAAAACTTTTCTATAAATAAATTAATATAAATAAATAAAATAAATGGTTGTGATTTTATTCAAACTACACACATACTAAGATTTACACAAACTGTCAGACTTCGTGCTCTGTGTTTCAAAACGGGTTGATGGGTTGCTGACATCGCTTGCACCGGTTGTATATGGGCCGGTTGTGATTTGGTCGGAGTGGAATAAAAACAGTGCAACCCGATCAACAGTTGTGCCAGTCCGGGGGTCCCCGCGGATGGGTAAAACAGTACAGTGAGCACTTCAGTCCACAGACCCAATGGGGTGAGGTCTTTGCGGCATTCGTTGTTAAGCATGGGGCAACCGGGGCTTGTAGAGCTGGAGCCAGTCGTGTTGCATCACTGCGGGGGATATGCACCCGGAGGGCTTTACTTGCTGCTACCAAGGGAATCTGGTTAGCTTGTTTTCCTCTGCTTACTAACATGCTTCAATTCAACGGGTCATCCTCCAAAAAATCGAAAAAGGTAGGTGCCCCTGCTGTGGAAATGGTGCAAAGTCTACTGCTATCATTGACTTTGAATAAACTACAAGTGTAACCAGCTCAGTCTTGACGAAGGCTGGTTTAGGATGATTTTCTGCGTTGTTTGTTGTGGGAATGACAGGACAGCCAAAATTCTGTGTTTTATTCCCTGGACAACAAAAAAGGTGAGGGTCAGACTTTGACGGCTCCTGCTCACGCAGCACGCTCGACTATGTCTTTATCACAATAATCAAGAACAATTTACAAAACAGTTTTATAACAAAATATGTACCTTGACAACACAAAAATATCACAATGAGACATTGATTACAATTGGAAATAGATAATAATGCGGAGTGCAGCAAAATGCGACCCACCTCGAACATGTCTGTTTTACAACTAATAATGTTTTTGTTGCTACACATCGAATGCAGACACGGACCGATAGAGGGCGCCCAAGAGCCATTAAAAAAAAATGAACACATAATGTTGACTCCTGTGGCAAGTGAATTCCCATTTGTTCTGTTACACAGGATCAGCCTAAACTTTTACTATTCTTAGGGTAAAGTCACTCAGATCTTCGTGAAATGTATTCTATAGGTTCTCCTCTGCTGTCAAGTTGTAGTGGCGTGGCTTATCAAGAAGCTCACTTCAGATTGGTGAAAAAGGTTGTCATAGAAATGTTGACTCAAACCAACTTGGACCAATCACAGCGTACTGATATTGTCTGGCTCCAACATGGCGTATTATAAAACAATGGCGACAGAAATGACAGAGGTGATTTGCTATGAGTGACATCACACACACTTGACCCATTTCTCATTTACAGTCAATTGTAAAAGCATGTTTCTGTGTTATTGTAAACCTCACAACTCCATTCTTTACGCTTCTGTTTTACCCAGTGTCTCCACACCTTTCTAATAAACCAGCGCCAGCATTAAAATGTCATAAGTGAAATTGTTCATTGAATGCCAAACATGTTTACATTTCCAAGCCCGCCTTTGGCCTGAGAACAAAACTGTTGGATGCAGTCGTAGCCAATGGCTTCCAACCAACAGCAAGGTCAGGTCCAGCTCATTCACTTTCCCCAGCCACACTTCACAAACATTCAGCTTAAAACGCAGCTTGTATTATTAATGGATGTGCATGAAAAGGATATGAGCACCAAGTTTGGGTTTGTGATTTTAATTCATTTATGATGTAAAAAAACAAAACTCCTGCTCTGCCAAAAGCTCTGCTCTTCAATCTTTTCACCATCCATGTATCACATTCGTCTCTCTGACTGCCTCAGGGTTGCCTTTTTTCACCTGAAGGCAATGTCCTGGCAGCATGATACCATACCAGTGTATTGTTAGCTGCCACAGTGCACAGGCACTGTGTAATATCTGCACAACTTCCCCGAAATTAATTTTTTCACATAAATCTTTTTTGTAGGTTTGCGTGTAAGTGTGTCTGTATTACAGCCTTGCTCCACTTCAGTTTGTGACTGAAACTTCGAAAAATCCAAGGTAAAAATAACCTGCAGCTATTGCTGATATTATGACTGACACTCCAGACTGAGACAGATCATTGTTCTGTTTGTGTGGTTGCTTATTTTGGTAGCTTGATTTTCTGGTGAAATCACTAACTTTTTTTAAAGCTTCATGCGACCTAAAACTGATTGTTATGGGCTAGAAAATAATGTTTCAGCAGTATAATTACAGTTTGGGTAAAGGCTGAAGCATTAGTCTCTGTACGGGAGGATAACCTGTACTTCGGATTTTTAGGCCCATGGACAGAAATCTTAATTGAGTGCAAATGTGTATTGCAGTTCCCTTGAGGCTTGTACAGCCACCTTAAGCAATGACATTAAAATAGAACGTACCATTGTCATGTGTGTGGTAGATGTATCATAAAGTATTTGTAAGGATAATATAGGTTAAACACTTATGATGTACAGATGATGCCGTTGTACGGTGCCCTGACACTGCAAATTAGTCATCATAAGTAAAGTGACAGTACTGGTGAACAATTGACGGATGCACAGAGTGTAGGTGATGCGTAGGATGACCACACAAACTACACACACACACAAACTCTGATTGTCTACCTGTCTACTTTCTAACAGTCAACAATCTCAAGCCGCACCTCTTCTTAGTACTTCCAGGAGAGACGGTTTTCCTGAGTCAGCTCACGCAGAGCACCCTCCCCTGCTCACAGACACAAAGCCACAAACCCCGGCCGGTCCTGTTTGTGCTCCAAAGTCTCCTCTGGAGCGCCACAGCATCTGCGTATTACATAAAAGCCAGAGCAGTGGAATAAATTGTTTACATGCACCACGATTGGATCACCAACCGGCATAACCCACCTATCTCGATCGGAAGGAAATTCTGATCAGAATGAGTCTGATTAGGTCAGAGTATTCTGACTAGAGTGTTTACATGACACACTTTTATTCTGATCAGGCGTTTATTCTGATGACTTGAGTCCATGTAAATGCAGCTACTTAACGCTTATGCATTTCTGAAGAGGAGGAGAAAGAAAAACTCCACATTTGATGTTCAGTTTTATTAATATCCATCCATCCATCTTCCTTCGCTTATCCGGGACCGGGTCGCGGGGGCAGCAGTCTAAACAAAGATGCCCTCACTTCCCTCGCCCCTGCCACTTACTCCAGTTTCTCTGGGGGGACCCCAAAACGTTCCCAGGCCGGCTGAGAGACATAGTCTCTCCAGCGTGTCCTGGGTCTTCCCCAGGGCCTCCGCCTAGTGGGACATGCCCAGAACACCTCCCCAGGGAGGCGTCCAGGAGGCATCCGGGCTAGATGCCTGAGCCACCTCAACTGGCTCCTTTTGATGTGGAGGAGAAGTGGTTCTGCTCCGAGCTTTCATCAGGAGACTGAGCTTCTCACCCTATCTCTAAGGGAGCGCCCAGCCACCCAACGGAGGAAGCTCATTTCAGCTGCTTGTATTCAGGACCTTGTTCTTTTGGTCATGACCCTGAGCTTATGACCATAGGTGAGTATTGGAACAAAGATCGACCGGTAAATTGAGAGCTTTGATTTTTGGCTAGGCTCTCTCTTCACCACAACGGACTAATACAGCGACCGCATGAATACAGATGCTGCTCCGATCCGCCTGCCAATCCCACATGTCTCATTTATTTATTTGGCTTAATCTTTGAAACAAGCATATGCTATTTGCAGGATCAACCAGGCATCCCCAGGAGCTAGAGCACGCTGGAGTAAGGCTTCTCAATGGATGGCGAGCATTGACTGTAAATACTCAATATACAGTGCATGGTGGCGGGTCTGGCTGGGTTGTGCCGTGCCAACAGAGCGCACGCAGCGCAGGTTTCTGGTCTCTGGGCTTCAGAACAACACTCCTGCCTGAGTGGGCTTGAATCCCTCTGTCGGGAACCACAGAGTGGCTGCAGGTGCTGTGGCTGGATGGCTGGGTCAGACTTCGTCTTGCTGCCAAGGCATTGCCCGGGCTTCAATAAACACTCCTGCAGGACATAGTAAACCTCCGCTGTAGATCCTGTAAAGCTGGGCCAGGAGAGGATGACAGGCAGAATGTGCAGCCCAGTGTTACTGTGTAGTTAAACATGCATGTGTAATGACGTATGTCTCAGAGGATGCTCGATTTGGCATTTTTAATGTCAATCAAGAGACATACTTTACTCTGAGGATGAGGCATTTAAAAAAATATATATATATTCATATTTATTTATTTTTGATGGCTCACGATCTACCATCACTAAGCACCCCTGGTGCAGTGCTATTTCTTGCTGGCCACTTGCATGCTTTTTTATGCCAGCAGAGAGCGACTAGGAATAAAACTGTTCACTTTTCCCATGATTCGCTTCAAATCTCGATTTTTGGGTCACATTATAGTTTTGGTTCATATATGATGGGTGTATTGTAAAACAACAAGAAACTAAAAATCTGGAGGGAATTTATTTTTTACTTTGCTAATAAGCAAGTAAAAATAAAGAAAAAACCTTTCAGTTGGCTTACACTATGCATGGTGTAACCTAATAAAACAATAAATACAAAATCTTTTTTAAATTTAGTACAACATGTGTTTGACACTTTTACTGGTATACAGTAGGAATCAAACAATAAATTTTTCCCACAATTTGGTGGGGATAGCTGATACTGATGCTACGTACGGACCGGCCATGTGAATGCCCTCTGTCTGAATTTAATATGTCCTCGGAGCGGAACAAGTGAACTAAAATGGCTGCCTTAGCCAATGTAAACAGAGTAGGAATGAAGCAACAGATGAGCCGCAGACAAATATAAGCAAAGATTGTCGTGTTACCAAACAGAAGAAAAGAGTCCTACTGCTTACTTATTAGTGTTTATTTTAACACAGTTGAAAATGCTCCTTACTTCTATCTTTTCTGTGTCTCGTTACATGGCACGCGCTGCTGTGACGTCACCCTAAAAGCTACCTTTTAGTTTCCTTGACAGAATTCTCTTAAAATCAATGCCACAACAGCACAATAAGTCATAGCAACTCATTGAAATATGGTTGGAGGAATGCAGGCTCATTAAAACAACTTTTAACGTGATATACATTGCTTCTCACTATTTTCCAACAATCTATATGTCATAAAGACTTTTCAGCCTACCTTTATACCTCACGTCCCCTCAGCACTGCAGTTGCTAGCATCCTCTGAGTTAAAGCACACACAGCATGTCTCCTTGCCAGTAACCGCCTTGCAGCATGCCTGTGTCGAACCAAAGTGACAAGTGAAAAGTTTTGTTCCCAACATTCAAAACTAGTTATCGAAATAAGTTAACTGTAAAGAACTGTAAAGCACAGCATGTCCATCCTTCTCTTGTTGTTTTGACCAGGCCTAGTAGTTCCTAGCCAATGACTGAAGAGATCTTTAGTCACATTACAAGTTTACAAGCTTTGATCTGTAACAGAATGGTCTACTTGATGCCAGTCTTAATACAGACCAAATGCAAAGTTAGGGACTTGATCCGGAACAAATTAACGGGCCTCGATCCGGAACAAAGGATTTTTCCAGTCTGAATTTATCCTTAGATACAGAAAAATGTACCAGTTTTAAGGACTTATAGGTGAAATTCTGCATTTTATATAACAGTCATACACACACACACACACACACACCTAAACACACATATACACACTTACACACAGACTTAAGAGTAGGGAAATGTTTTCTTCAGAACAGCAAGATGGCAAAGTGGTTGTTTCTGAATATACAGTCAAATTGTACTCAGCAATGTGCAGCTTCCCTCATATTCAGCACTTGACACTTTACTGCTACTCTGTTAAGTCAATCTGTACCTGCCAAAGATGTTTATAGCAAAACCAAGTCAGTTAAGCTTGAGACTCTGCTGAATTTCTGATTGGCTTTATGAAAATGTTTCTTCCAAGTATCTTAAATACAGACATCATGTTCAGTGCAATTCTCTATCTGCTTACATATGAGGCTCTCTTCTAGTTCTTTCATATAAAAACCTTTTGTTAAACTGGCCAATCAGTTTTTTTAGTTTTTATTTACTTATTTTTCCTTTGCTTTTGTGCGTGCTTCCCGGCTGTTTCTTATTTAACACACAAAAGAGCTACTTGACTTCCATTTCAGTTAAACATTTTGAAGAGCAGAAATTTGCAGATTTCTCACAACATAATAAGCTTTTCAGCAAATGTCTTCCTGCTACAGGTAATACACAGCTCCATCTGTCAGGTTCTTAACAATTTTGCTCCAAGGATAATTATATTTATATAAAAGAAGATGTTTGATATGCAGTGACAATCTCCTCGAGCTTTTGCTTTTCTTGTTGCTAGGTGACCTGCATCTCTTACAAACTTCATTAATCCCTCTTTTTCCACATAACTGGATGTGAAAAAGACTCAGTTGACCACATATATTCTAGTGTATTTTTTTCTTTGCAAAAAAGAAACATTTTTAAACCCACTTCTACTACCTACCTACCTACCTACCTACCTACATATATATATACACAGTGGTGGACACAATTGTTGATACCTCTCCTTTAAAGAAAGAAAGTCCACAATGCTCAATGAAATGACTTGAAACGTTCAAAAGTAACAAGAAATTAAAATTTGTTGAAAATTAAATATCAAAATCAGCCATTGCTTTTGAGTTGTTGATTAACAGAAGTATTTAAAAAAAAAAAAAAAACTAATGAAATAGGGCTGGACAAAAATGATGGTATCCATAACTTAATATTTTGTTGCACAACCTTTTGAGGTAATCACTGCAATGAAACGGTTTCTGTATTTGTCAATAAGCCTTCTGCACCTGTCCACAGGTATTTTGGCCCCCTCCTCATGAGCAAACTGCTCCAGTTGTCTCAGGTTTGACGGGTGTCTTTTCGAAATGGCATGTTTCAGCTCCTTCCACAGATGTTCAATGGGATTCAGATCTGGGCTCATAGAAGTCCACTTCAGAATAGTCCAACACTTTTCTCTCAGCCATTCTTGGGGGGTTTTGGCTGTGTGTTTTGGGTTGTTGTCCTGTTGGAAGACCCATGACCTGCGACTGAGACCAAGCTTTCTGACATTAGGCAGCACATTTCTATCCAGAATGCCTTGGTAATCTTGAGATTTCATTTGACCTTGCACAACTTCAAGACACCCTGTGCCAGATGTAGCAAAGCAGCCCCAAAACAGAACTGAGCCTCCTCCATGTTTGACAGTAGGGACAGTGTTCTTTTCATTGTATGCTTCATTTTTGAGTCTACGAACATAGAGCTGATGTGCCTTACCAAAAAGCTCCAGGTTTGTCTCATCTGTCCAAAGTACATTTTCCCAGAAGCTTTGTGGCTTTGTCAACAAACATTTTTTCAAATTCCAGTCTGGCTTTTTTATGATTTCCTTTCAACAGTGGTGTCCTCCTTGGTCGTCTCCCATGAAGTCCACTCTGGCTCAAACAACGACGAATGGTGCGATCTAACACTGATGTACCTTGATCTAGGAGTTCACCTTTAATGTCTTCGGAGGTTGTTCTGGGCTCTTTGGATAGGGTTCAAACTATCCGTCTCCTAAAGTTGTCATCAATTTTCCTTTTCCGGCCACGTCCAGGGATGTTGGCTACTGTCCTTTGGGTCTTAACTTCTGAACAATATGTGCCACTGTTGTCACAGGAACTTCAAGCTGCTTAGAGATGGTTTTATAGCCGTTACCTTTACAATGTTTGTCTATAATTTTGTTTCTAATGTCCTAGGACGATTCTCTCCTTGGCTTTCTGTTGTCCATGTTCAGTGTGGTTCACACCTTTTCACCAAACAGCAACGTGACTATTTGTCTCCCTTTAAAAAGGCAGACTGACTGATTATTGGTTTAAAAACAGCTGTGATGTCAATTATAGGACATACCTGAGTTCATCATGACCCCCTGGGCAATTAGTTCTTTTATGGAGTGACCATCATTTTTGTCCAATCCTATTTCATTAGTTTTTTTTTTAAATAAATCTGTTAATCAACAACTCAAAGTAATGACTGATTTTGAATATTTAATTTTAATAAATTTTTATTAATTTATACTTTTGAATGTTTCAAGTCATTTCTGTGAGCATTGTGGACTTTCTTTCTTTAACTGAGGGGTACCAACAATTTTATGCAGGGAAGCATACATGGAGTGCAACAATCAATTGGCAGGAATAATATACAGGAACACGTGTGCAAAATAGGGACTGGAAACCCCAAGGTCAAAATGGGAAACACCTCCAAAGGTGGTAGAGAATAAAGGAGCAAAGATCCTGTGGGACTTCCAGATCCAGACTGATAGGATGGTAATGGCAAACTAACCAGACATCGTAGTAGTGGACAAAGAACAGAGGAAAGCCGTTGTGGTGGATGTGGCAGAGCCAAGCGATGGGAACATCAGGAAGAAGGAACATGAGAAACTGGAGAAATACCAGGGACTCAGAGAAGAACTGGAGAAAGCCTGGAAAGTGAAGGTGACAGTGGTGCCTGTGATAATTGGAGCACTCGGGGCAGTAACCCCCAAGCTGGAGAAGTAGCTACAAAGATCCCTGGAAAGATCTCAGACATCTCAGTCCAGAAAAGCGCAGTGTTAGAAACAGCTAAGATACTGCACAGGACCCTCAATATGTATGTGTGTATATATATATCCTTTATATATCTTCTTTTTTTTTTCACCTCTTTGGGAAATTAATATACAGACAATGACGCCAGATGGATGAACAGACCTTAGACCCACCAAGACTAGAAACTGAACAGTACTGGAAAAGTATATGGAAGAAAGATGCAGCTCATAATAGCAATGCTCAATGACTGGTCTTTCTGAGAGAAGAACAGAGCAACCTCCCTGAACAGAATCCAGTAACCATCACAGTGGCAGACATCCAAGAAAGAGTCTGAGGTATGAAGAACTGGACAGTACTGGGCCCTGACATAACACATGCTACTGGCTAATGAAACTCACCGCACGCCATGAGCGCCTGGCAGCACATACTATGCAGCTATGGAATAGCTGCATAGTGTGCAGTAGGATAGCATTCTTCAAAGGATGCAGTACCATCGAACTATTGGCCAATAACCTGTCTCTCCACAACATAGAAGCTCATGTCAAGCATCATTGCAGCCAAAATAAATAGAAACATCGATCAAAACACAAACAACGCACAGAAGGGAATTGGTAGAGATTCCAGACAAGCCAAACACCAACTCATGGCTGACAGAACCACTTCTCAAGACTCCAGGTCACGACACACCAACCTGTGCACAGCCTGAATTGATTACAGAAAGCCTATGACTCAATGCCAAAAACATGGATCACACATGCCACACACATGGATCACTCAATGCTTGGAGCTGTATAACATCAACAGGACTCTAAAAGCCTTCATAGGACATTCGATGAAGCTGTGGAAAACCACCCTTGAAGCCAAATGGCAAGCCACTTGCACAAGTGTCTATCAAGCGTGGGATATACCAAGGTGATGCTCTGTCCCCACTGCTGTTCGCCATAGGTCTGAACCCCCTCAGCCAAATAATCAAGACTGGCTATGGATACCGACACATCAGTCACCTCCTCTACATGGATGACATCAAGCTAAATGCTCAGAGCGACCGTGACATTGACTCCCTGATCCACACCACCAGGATCTACAGTACTGACATTGGGATGTCATTCAGACTCGAGAAATGTAGTCGGATGGTGACAATGAGGGGCAAGGTAGTCCACACTACCTGGGGTCTCACTCCCAGAAGGAACAATAGCAGACATTGAGGACAGGTTCAAGTACCTTGGAATTCCACACGCAAATGGTAACCTGGAACAGGCAACAAGGAAAGCTACAACAGCCAAATACCTCCAGCGAGAAAGGCAAGTCCTGAGAAGCCAGCTCAATGGCAAGAACAAGACCCGGGAAATAAACAGCTACGCACTGCCAGTTATCAGATACCCTGCAGGAATAATACCATGGCCAAAGGAAGAGATACAGACCACAGATGTTAAGACATGAAAGCTCCTATCCATACATGGAGGGTTTCATCCCAAATTCAGCACCCTAAGACTGAATGCTCTCTGCAAAGAAGGAGGCCAAGGACTTGTGAGCATGGAAGCCACTATCTAGGATGAAACATCTGTGGTGGATGAATACATCAAGCTCAAGGCCAGTCCAGAAAAGCGCTATGTTTGGAACAGCTAAGATAATGCACAGTACCCTCAAGTTCCCAAGCCTCTGGTATAGGACTCGAGCTTGGGTGAGAAACCACTTATGGAAGGTGAGAGGGGTGATTCTTTATACATATAATATATAAAAAGAAAGTTATACATTTACAAAAAAGTAAAGCATATTCAGTAAGAGTCTTGAGCAGTGTGATGTTCATCCCATTTCTCTGAATTATCTGCAACATGAACTAAACAGCTTAGATTTGATTGTCTTTGTTAAAACATTTTAAAAGATAAATATTTCATTAAAAAAACATAACTTTTTACTTGTAAAATGACATTTAAAGCATAAATTTACTCCATAAAATGTTAATTTTTTTCCCTCCATTATTGTACAATTTTATTTCAGTAAAGATTTAACATTTTTCTCAGAAATTTTCAATTGTTTTTGTAAAATTACAACTTTTTACTTATAATTTTATGACGTAATTTCTAGATATTTATTTATATTTTTTCTTTAATGTTGGCCCTAATACTCCATCAGACATAACTAATCTATTGTTATCCATTTTTAAATGACTACTTGTATTAAAAGAATGCTGAAGTTTGTTGATTATTGATTCTTAGTTCCACCATGCTAAAAATATGTGGATCAAGTTTAAGACAGGGAGTAAATAAGGGTTTTTTTTTCACTGAAAACTCACGTCACCATTTTAACATCCTAAACTAAGATTGTTGTTAGCGAAATCTTACCAAATCACTTTAAATATCAAAATGTATACTATCTATATCTAAAAAAAAATTGCATATTTTTTGTGGATTCCGTCTAAGGGTTTAAACAACATTTCAACTCCAAAGAAACTGAATGGTTTGTCAGCTCTTTACAGTGTTAACAGAGTTGTTTGTCACAGGCTCAAACAAAGCTACTTCCTCTTTCTCTAGGAATCAAAAGTAAATACACGAATCTCTGAGAACTCAGAGCTTTTGCTCAACTTCATGTCTAACCTGAAGGGATTTAAATTTCAAAATCTAAAATACGTAATTGTATTGCCATTAATTTTGTTTTAGTCTCTTCTCTATCTAAATATTTCACAGCCATAGATAAAGAACAGCAACATACACATATAAAGAATACATCATACTTCTTCATGTGTCAGTGTTTGCAGGCATTTCCTGACATCCTGCATTACGCATCAGCCCAGGTGCTGGACTCTCAGAGATGTGAGTCATACTGATTAGTAAGCCCAGCACAGGTTTGTGGAAGCATCCACAGTGCAGCCTTTTTTGTATGCTTTGCATGTCTTTGTTTCTATGTGTGTGTGTGTTGGTATGTGTGTGACGTGTAGGTAGAATATTAGTCTGTGAGGAGCTGGGGCCTTGTTAGCAGGCATCTGGCAGACAGGAAGATGTAGAGTGACAGAGAGGTTCACACCGTTCTCACACAGATTGCCTGACAGAAAACACACAATCATACAGGAACACAGCCACACAAACACACACCCACAAGGCATTTAAACTCCCTTGCTTATCTCGCCTCGGAGCATCAAACCGGAGAGCAGGTGTACACAACCTCCTAGTGTCTGTCATTTAGAAGTGTTACCATATTCTGGCATCCCTTATCCACATTCAACATTCCAACATTGACTATTGTGACATGCTGCCCCTAACAATTTGCTTACTCTGAAATTCTATGGAATGATGACATTGGACAGAAGCAGAGGTCTAAAACCATGCGTTTCATACTTATATTCCATTCTAAGTGGTAAATGTTGTCATTTTTACTGCAAAAAATGAGATCAAACACTATTTAAGTCTTATAACAAAAGATCAAACACATAGATCTAAAATAAAAGGTATAATTCACAAACAAAACAAAGACATGGTCAAAGCAAAGTACAAAATGACTAAAAACTCAGACAAAGCTTGATTGAGCTAAATGCAAAGCTCCAATGATTTATTCTAAGGAGTATCAAAAGTAAGTGTCATAAATCGTGTTATATTTGTTTTAGGAAGCACATTTCAAAGCTGCACGGTGGAGCAGTGGTTACCACTCTTGCCTCACAGCAAGCAGGCCCCTGGTTCAAGTCCCAGCTGGGGGAATTGAAACAGAACATCAATGGGAGACCTTTCAGTGTGGAGTTTGCATGTTCTCCCTGTGCATGCGTGGGTTTTCTCCGGGGTCTCCGGCTTCCTCCCATTGTCCAAAAACATGCTTCATAGGTCATTTGGCAACTCTAAATTGTCCATAGGTGTGAGTGTGAGAGTGAATGGATGTGTGATATTTGGCCCTGTGACAGACAGGCAACCTGTCCAGGGTGTCCCCTGCCTTCCCCCAATAGTGGCCGGGATAGGCTCCGGCAGCCCTGTGACCCCGAAAGGGAATAAACGGAAGAAGATGGATGAAAAAAGATGAATTTCAAAGTTAAAAAACGTTTGGAATCGTTCATGTTACATTTTGAATGATAACGATGCTAATGGGGGTAGGTGTCATTCCTATGTCATTGTAATGCAATGTATGTCATTATTTTTAGGCCATATCGCCCAGCCCTACTCTGGATTTTATGCTGTATACAGTGCTTTGCGAAAGGATTCGCCCCCCTTGAACCTTTAAACCTTTTTCCACATTTTAGGCTTCAAACATAAAGATATAAAACTCAAAACAACAAGTAGGAGATAATCATGAAGTGGAACAAAATTAATTAGACATATCAAACTTGTTTAACAAACAAAAAACTAAAATATTGGGCGTGCAAAATTATTCAGCCCCTTTTACTTTCAGTGCAGCAAACACCCTCCAGATTTTCAGTGAGGATCTCGGAATGATCCAATGTTGACCTAAATGACTAATGATGATAAATAGAATCCACCTGTATGTAGTCAAGTCTCTGTATAAATGCACCTGCTCTGTGATAGTCTCAGAGGTCCGTTTAAAGCGCAGAGTGCATCATGAAAAACAAGGAATACACCAGGCAGGTCCAAGATTCTGTTGTGAAGAAGTTACAAAAAGATTTCCCAAGCTTTAAACATCCCAAGGAGCACTGTGCAAGTGATAATATTGAAATGGAAGAGTATCAGACCACTGCAAATCTACAAAGACCCGGTCGTCCGTCTAAACTTTTTAGCTCAAACGAGGAGAAGACTGATCAGAGATGCAGCCAAGAGGCCCATGATCACTCTGGATGAACTGCAGAGATCTACAGCTGGGGTGGGAGAGTCTGTCCATAGGACAACAATCAGTCGTATACTGCACAAATTTTGCCTTCATGCAAGATAGGAAAGAAGAAAGCCATTTCTTAAAGATATCCATAAAAAGTGTTGTTTAAAGCTTGCCACAAGCCACCTGGAAGACAAACCAAACATATGGAAGAAGGTGCTCTTGTCAAATGAAACCAAAATCGAATTTTTTGGCAACAATGCAAAATGTTCTGTTTTGGCGTAAAAACAACACAGCTCATCACCCTGAACACACTATCCCCACTGTCAAACATGGTGGCAGCACCATGGTTTGGGCCTAATTTTCTTCAGCAGGGAGAGGGAGGATGGTTAGAATCGGAACGAGTCCCGACCCTTGCGTTTGGTCTGTATTCAGACTGGCATCAAGCGACTCATTCTGTTTCGGATTAAAGCTTATAAACAAAACCACGTGACTAAAGGTCTTGTCCGTCATTGGCCAGGAGCTAGGAGGCCTGGTCAAAACAACAAGACAAGGATGAACATGCTGTGCTTTACAATTCTTTAAAGTTTTTATTTTTTATTTTAATGCAAGTGACCATAGAGGAGAACCAAGCTCCAAAACTTAACAGAAATTTCTCCATCAAGTCCATTTAGCAAAATTGTCCTGGTTCTTCATTGTGTTGTGGGCTGCACTGCAGGTCAGCGGTCTGTTGTGTTTCCATGGACTCAGGTACTGCTACTCAAACAGAGCTCTTTCTGAATTCTATTCTATTCTATTCTATTCTATTCTATTCTATTCTATTCTATTCTATTCTATTCTATATCAATAAAGCCTATTATGATGAATATTTACCCTATTTTTTTCAGCCAAATTGGTATTTTGACCAAAACATTGCCACAAAATGTGTAATGATTCTCTGCTAACAAGCTGTTCCGTCTTATAAGTAAAAATCTATATCCTGATATAAGAAATTCCATATCACCCAGCCCTACCCTCAATATGCTTTTACTTGTTTCGTTAAATGTTTTATGTAAAGCACTTTGAATTGTCTCTTTAAATAAAATGTGCTTTACAGATAAACTTGCCTGGTCTTGCAACAAATGTGTCTAACTGTGGTGTTCCCTTAAATGTTATAGTCATTAAAGGCTCACACAAAAGCGTAATTAACACATTCTCACATCACCATGATGTTATATGAAAGAGTCCCATCTGGTGCAAATGACAATGGCAAGAAGCCAACATTCGACACCACCTGTTAGTTTATCACTCTGCTTCACTATTTGGAATGCAAAAGAAATACTTTCCTGGCACAAACATTATACCTGCCAAGTTAAAGTTCCAAAAAACTGCAGCAAACTTCAATTAATGTCGTGCATTGATGACATTTAAAACCCACTTCGTTCACCCTTTGATCTACTGTAAAAACATTCCCCCGTCCTTTAATTTATGATTATGTTGATTTTCAAAACACTTGTGTTGTTTATATAGTTTCTGCAGAGCGACAGTAGTTCATTAGAAATTTGCCTATGAGTTGTTGGCTGGACTGTTGACATGAAGCAACCCCGCCCCCACTTCCCGTCACCCATAACTTAGCTATCTGTCTATATGCTCTCCTGTTATCTTACAGCCCCAACTAAACATTGCTAGTGCGACAGAAATGATGATATAGGAGCAGAAAGTTTTGATCCAGATTTCAGCTCAGACAAGGAAAATGAAGACGTACATGGATCTAGTCGCCTGCAAGTGGATGCATCAGAATGGAGCAGAGCCCGGAGCATGTGGCCCGCCCATCATATTTGCGACGTCACAAATACAAGCTCTTTCAGACAGCATTTATTTACCTGCTTCTAATTCACAGAGAAATGAATTAAAAAATTATTTGAAATGCAATTTTAGGCTTAATTTTCTTTATATATTGTATGTCCTTCATCATAAGAAAAATGCCAAAAGACAACACCACAAATACAAGTTCCATAGGAGTGGGTCTTAAAAACCATAGTTTGGAATAATTCATGAAGATAAGAGATGATATTCAAAATGGGACAAAATCAGTTTTACTTTAGTCTAAAAAAATGTTTGTGTGTGGGAAGGGAACATTTCAGTCATAAATAACTTGTCCCAAAAATCAAGGATTTTTAAACAAGCATTGGGAGAAATAAAAAGAACCCTTGTTTTTTCAGTTAAAATCAACTTTTTCTATTTGACAATATTTAAATGTGTGTGTTAATGCAAACATAGCTCAATTTGAAAAATAAAATGTTGCTGATGATAAGAGCCTTAGTTCATCGGAATCTATTTTTAAATTACATATTTATACTATTAAATTGGTTAAATTTGAGCTTAACACAATAAAAATGGTCTTTCTCTAAAGTTTAATTTAAGATAGTTTCTGATTATCCTAAATTTACCAGACACATTTGCATTGGATAAATCCTGCCCCTAAAATTTTTAACATTTTATTTTATATTTTTTAACTTGTCCTGTTCAACAGCTGTGCAAACAGATGAGAGAGAGCTAAAGGCCTCTTGTGTTGGACATATTTTACTGTTATAACAAGGGGTTATAAATCTTCTGACACACAAGGTGTATATTTGAATAAGCCTCTTTCGGGCGGCCGTGGTGCAGCGGGTGGTAGGGTGGTCGACCCATTATTGTAAGATTGCAGGTTCGATTCCCGTCTTGCACACCCATGTGTCGAAGTGTCCTTGGGCAAGACACTGAACCCCAACTTGCCTCTGGTGGGAGGTTGGTGCCAGTGTTCGGCAGCGGAGCCGCCACCAGTGTGTGAATGTGTGTGCATGGGTGAATGGGACTGTGACTGGAAAGCGCTTTGGGCCTTCGAAAGAGGGTAGAAAGCGCTATATAAGTATATGCCATTTACCATTTAGGCTAAACTGTATTAATGTTAATTATATTTGTAACTGTTTTTTGTTGGACTGGACAAAAAGGAGAGGGAAGATGAGAGAGTGATATTGGAGAGAGGGGAGGGGATAGAAGAATGATAATAGAAGGGGTAAAATCATAAAGCATCATGAAGGAGTTTTATAATCATTACTGTCAGGTGTATAATATATCTAAAAGGGGCAGGCCTGATATTCTATGTGCTACGACACCTTTCAGCACACTCGAACTGGGTTTTAGAAAGAATGCTAATCTGTCTTTTCTCTTACTTTTCTATATACCTGTCACAGCTGTCAATCTGCCTGGCTCTAATGCCTGACAGAATGACAAGTGACTGAGCCACTAGTCTGTACCACCATTAAGGGATTGTGTGGAGATTTGTGGTAATGTGCATGCATTTGCCTTGAACTCTAACTGCAGCACATCAATACTTTAGTAAGACATTCTTGCTCTTCTCCAATAGCTTTGGCTTCTTTTTTTCCTGTCATGTGCTCATGAGCTGAGCATACAAGAGCATACAGAAAATATGCATTTTGAAGCAGTCATGGAAAGCTTAGTCTTAGAAATCTGTGAGTATGAAAAATTAGTTAAGCATCCCATAACAACAGCATGTGTCAGGTTGGGCAATGGAGAACATTCGCTCCTTTTTCCCAGCAGATGTGAAAGTCTTCCTTCAGTTTGTTCGCCTGCCGAGAATGTCCAGCCTTAATTAAAGGGGTGCCATCAGTAAACAATGGTGCTGTGGAGAGCTGAAAAAGATAAATATACTTTAATGCACCGTATTTAATAATACTATGTTATAAGGTGCATCGCCAATGAATGGTCTATTTTTTGGAACGTACATAGGGCGCTCAAAACAATAAGGCACATTAAGCGAAACAAAAGAGTCAGATATAAGTCTATCTTTTTTAACTGTGTTTTCAGTAATTATAGGTCATGTATGTAACATGCTACACACTAGCTGCATTAGTGTATTTACAGTACCTGTACCTTACAATCTTGTTTGCGACAAAAAAACAATCATTTCCGACCTCATATTTTAAAACAGACCGACGCTGCTACAGCAAATGTTACTGTGACTATGCTAACTCCTAGCCTTCTTATCAACACCTCTGTGCGAAATGCTGCATTTACACAGACTTTTCTTTGAAAGTCCGCCAGTTCCTGCGGCCGGTGTTAATGTAGCTTAAAGCTTAAGTCTGTACCAATTGAGTCGCCAGTTTTTTCAGAGAAACAAACTTTTGTGTAGTATTCAGAGTTTGAGCTAGCGTATATGTGTGTTTTAATTGTTATGCCGTACACTGTGCAAGCAAAGAACCTTGTAAACAGAATAAGTCCTGTCCTGTACAAGTTAAACTATTTTCTCTACTGCTTGTCTTCTGATGGAAGATGATTATAATAATAAAATATATTTTCTTCTTGAAATTGAAAAAAAAATATAAAGGTAGTAATTATTATAAATATAAATTTGTTTCCAATAGTTAATTAAATTCTTAAACAAAATGTAATTACTGCAGGCTAATTTCCTTTGTACATTTTTGCCTCAAGAGATGGCTCGGCCTTCTGACAGAAAAATAACTGGTTACCATGAGTAAGAATAGCAGTTGAGAGCAAATTATTAGGTATTATTTGTTGTCTACAAGGTTTGAAAGACTAAATGATAGTTTTGGAGCAAATCCTAATCTGTAGTTGTACTCCAGACCTGACACTTAAATGGAGACTATATTGGAACTTATTGTTTTGGGGGGCAATGCTTGTCTATAATCTGTAACCCTGTCTATTCAATGATATGAATATCACTTTAAAATCCCCTTTAGGTTTTCTTTGTGCACAGTATTTCTCATTGCTTTTTCACAGCTTTGATTTTTATAATGTAGCTCTACTTAATTGTTAAAACATCTAGTTATAGTTAATTATAACTTTAAAAGGATAGTTGTAGTCTATGGGTTAGGGTTAGGGTTATGTCATATCTTCTAACTTACTTCAGTATGTAAAGTGTCCATACTGTTTCTAAATGACTACTAAACCCATGGTTTGGTAATACAGAGTTATTATTGGTCAGGGGCAATTTTTTACTAAATATCAACCCTCTGTGTGGCTGGATACATCTGGAAATGTGTGGTGTGTTCTTACACAAAGCAGCAGGTGGTGACATTTGTAACAGTAAGCAAACATTTGCAGGTTGTTTGATTTGTACCCTTGGCTGAGGTGCTGAGAGAATACCATTTTGGCATTTTGCATTTTATTTGCTGCTCCAAAGTCCACCAGCAGCCTTACAGGTGGTTTGAGTTATTGTGCACTACCTTATTTTTCTGGCCTAAATTGGTTGAGGCAACACTGAAAATGTGCTGATGTAATCAAATTTCTTAAGAGGAGCAGTGAACGCATTAGTGGGTATCATGGCGAAAGCCTTAGTCTCAACTGTCCTTAAGGGTGGATAGGATCTGTCTCCTGGCAAAAAATAGGCAGATCTGTATGGGGCACACGGGTGACATGCACACATTATCAGTTATAGACTACTAGGTGAACCTGAAGAGCAAAATTCTTAATGCTATGGTCGTGCTGCAGACAACAGATCCTAAGTTAAAGAGGTCCTGTCTGCAGACAACAACATGGCGCCCAGACATTATTAGCCCGAGCCGGACGTTCACGTCACATCCCCCTCCTACACATTTCGGTCCAAAAATGTTTTTCCCTCGAAAAAGACTAATTTAACTGGCGACACTTTTTTTAGGCTTTAAATCTTTAAAGGGCCTATACCATGCCATTCTTAAGCATGTTATTATGTATCATGTATATGATAATATATTACCTTTGGCATACAAAATAACAAATTTTTAATTATATATAATTTCTTTTCTTGAGTTCTTTTTCAACCCGGAAGTAAGACACCTCGATCTGTAAGGCACCAGCTTTCGCTCTTTGTGGGTGCTACCCTTTGCACAACGTCACCCTATAGATGGCCTTGGCATCTCTAGGCAGCAAGCAGTGCATCTCACTAAGAAAACAAACAATATCCAAACTTTTGCAAAGATGGATGTGAATAGTGCACATATAAAAGGAAAGCGTTTTGGCCAAACACCCCTAGCTCTACGGAGAAGGTGGGTGTTTGTGTTAGCCTGGGGGCTGTGCTGACATAGCAGGTTCTTCCTGGAGGGAACCCAATTCATTCAGCTTAAATCATTTAAATCTCAGCCTTCCTCTGTCTCTTCTGGTGTCCCCCAAGGTGCTGTCCTTGGTCCTCTTCTTTTCATTACTAATCTTCTTCCCCTTGGCAATATCTTCCGTAAATGTAATGTTAATTTTCACTGTTTTGCGGATGACACCCAGCTCTATGTATCAAGCAAACCTGACTCCTCTCTTCCACCCTCCTCCCTCCACTCCTGTCTATCTGAAATCAAAAACTGGTTCACCTCAAACCTTCTCAAACTCAATAGTGATAAAACCGAGCTACTTCTTGTTGGTTCCAAATCCACCCTCTCCAAAGCCACAAGTCTTACTCTTTCCATTGATTAATCTTCTGTCTCCCCCTCCCCTCAGGTGAAGTGTCTGGGTGTCATCCTAGATAACTCCTTATCTTTGCAGTCCCACATCAATAACATTACTCGGTCAGCCATTTCCATCCACGTAACATTAATCGTCTACGCCCCTCCCTCACTGTCCCCTCTGCTTCTATCCTGGTTCACAGTCTGGTCACTTCCTGTCTAGACTACTGTAATCCCCTCCTCTTTGGTCTCCCCCAAAAAACCCTCAATAAGCTCCAAATGGTCCAGAACTCAGCTGCCCGCATCATCTCCAGAACCCCCTCCTTCAGTCACATCACCCTGGTTCTCCACCAGCTGCACTGGCTCCCCATAACCTCCAGAATCCAATTCAAACTCCTCCTGTTCACCTTCAAGGCCCTCCATAATCTGGCTCCTCCTTATCTCTCCGACCTTATCCATATTAAAACCCCCTCTCGTTATTTTCGGTCGTCCTCCTCTGTTCAGCTCTCTGTTCCTCTGGCCCGCGTCGTCACCATGGGAAGCTGAGCCTTCAGCTGCTCGGCTCCCAAACTCTGGAATTCCCTCCCTCCTGATCTCCATAACATAGACTCTCTTCCTACTTTCAGATCTAAACTCAAAACCCATCTGTTCATTTCTGCCTTTCCATCCTAAATTCACTTCTTATTTTATCTATTATTTTTAATGTGCTTTTAATGTCTATTTTTACCCTTTGTTTTGTAAAGTGTCCTTGGGTTTCTTGTAAGGCGCTTTAAATAAAATTGATTATTATTATTATTATTATTATTATTAAAATATTTTAATAAAATAATTTGGAATCTTGTAGGATTTTGGCTTCAGGCTAATGATGTCTGGGCGCCATCTTGTGTGCAGACAGGTCCCCCTTCCTAGGGAACCCTTAAAAAAATAAAAAAATCTGCATAACACGACTCTGTCCCACCTACTTCACCCTTACTTGCCTTTGTGGGTTGTTTATTTTTTTCTACCTCCCCACATCCTGCACACTGCACTAGGAACCTGTTAGTAGTTTGAGTCAGAGTAGAGTAGTTTGTGTGAGCATCCTACAGATGTCATATGGGCACTTAAGGATCACCTGCTCACCCTGTGTGCAGCATATGTGCGCATTCAGAATAGGGCAAGTAAAACTTGCAACACCTTACTGATGACTGGAGTTTAAGATCACCTTATGACACCATTAACTTTATGGAATAAGTGCGTATAACTTACATTATTACAAGTTATTACAAGTACTTCCTGGTGCACTTAACACAGGCACGACAACTGTATGTTCCATTTTCATGACATCCCCTAAGGTTGTCGCACAAGCCTCACTGGAACTGCTACCCTCTCCAAAATCCTCCATGTGTCTAACCCAAATACTTGCAGCATACATGTGGGTAAACCTTGTGACTAAAGCCACATTTACTCTTGAGCATGTGTTCATGAATGTGCCTTTAGCTTTTGGTGTTTATGCTAGACCAGTAACAGACAAGCAAGGAGCAACAGGGTAGTTTCTTTTTCCTTTATTTTTCTACCTTTTACTAACGCTTGTCTCCCAGGTGGCACAGTGGTTAGCGCTCTTGCCTCACAGAGAGAAAGGCCCCCAGTTTAAGTCCCGTCTGGGGGACCTGAAACAGTAAATCAATGGGGAACCTTACTGTGTGGAGTATGCATGTTCTCGCCGTGCATGCGTGGGTTTTAAACGGGGACTCGGGCTTCGTCCCACCATCGAAAAACAGGCCTCATAGGCTAATTGGTCTAAATTGTCCCTAGGTGTGAATGTGATTGTGGATGGGTGTGTGATTTGTGGCCCTGTAACAGACTGGCGACCTGTCCAGGAAGTCCCTTGCCTTCACCCTCTGGCAGCCCCGTGACCCCGAAAGGGACAAAACGGGTTTAGAAGATGAATGATGTTTTATTTACTGACAATTTTAAACAAGTAGTAACACACGCACAGGTCTTCCATACACCTGAAACTGGCCAAATCCCTAAACAAGGACATGGGTAAAAGGTTTTGGCTAGGGGCATTTTAAACAAAATCTAAAAATGAATAATACAGTAAGGTTATATGAAATGAACCTTGATAAAGTTGGAAGTGCATGGCCTCTTTTACTAATGGTGCTTTGTCTTTACAGCTCATCTCACATCAGCTGACATAAGTCGGATCGGTTTAGGTAAGTCTCATCAATGAATTTGTTTGGACAGTTGCATAGAGTATTTTCCTTCTTCCTTTATAAAAAGCAGCTAAAGTTGTTTGACTTTCCTTTAGCTTCTTTTGGTATTTTTTGGGCTGTTTTAGTACATTTTTGTGTCCTTCATATTCACTCATCTTTTTTTTTTTTTGGCTCATATCTTCTGAAAACCTTGTTACAGTTAACCAATCATACAATATGCAACCAGGTTAATATTGTGCCACCTGGAAAAATAAACCTATGGTTTTCTGCATGTAAACCCCCATTTTTGTTTCCTCTAGCAATTTATTTTAGTTAATTTGTTCTTTGTATCATTAATGGCTGTCATACTGCTGTTTTGGTTGCGGTATTTCAAGTTTTAGATTTGGTATTGCCCCTTTTTCCTTTAAGAAACTCTCGCACACGGATGCTATGGTAACCTCAAACCATGAACGAGTCATTGAATAGATATTTTCTATGGGAAAGCAGCCAAGGCGAACTCACCAAAGATTAAATAAAGCAGTTAGAAAAGAACAATTCCACTTGGGCAAGGGCTGCTTATTGCTTTTACATCCTTCTGCAGGCTGTCAAAAAGATAATTGGAATGTCTCTGAAAAAAAATGTATTCTATTATGATATGGTGGTGGTGTCCTACTGTGATGATTAGTGATGTTACTTTACCTACAAAAGGTCCTGGGGTGCACTACTGTGCGTGCATGAAGGTAACTTCATAATGGTTTTGGATTTTTAACTCTTATTTGATTCCTCCGTCCCGCCCTACACCGAAGACTAGGATTGACTTCAGCAGACCCAGCTGACCGTGAATGGGATAACAGGGTTTTAAAATGTAAGAAGTAATGATTTGAAAGTATTTGTTTAATACTGCAACGTTATTATAGAGTAATTGGCATAAAGTGGTTACCAAGCTGTGTATCGCAGCCGAACAAAACAGTTTTATTTATCATTCAGACACAGTCTCATCAATTCTTAATTGAGCATCGATGTCTCTGCAACATATCAAATATCCTAACAATGTTTCTGTTTTATTTCACCTACTTACTGTAACCTCATACACTGGATCGACATCAGTCACATGCATGTGTCCTCTGGCAGGTAAATTATGTGGATTGGTTTCCTTCCTGTAACACTGTGTCATATGAAGGCAATCAGGGTGGCCAGTTTCAATTCTTAGGTGTGCTTATATCAGCGCATGTGGGAGTGACTGTGTGCCCTGTGACAGACCGGCCACCTGTCTAGGTTGTACCCCGCCTTTGCCCAACACTAGCCGGGACGAGCTCTGGTAAACCAAAATGGATATAGTGGGTTAAGAAAGTGGATAGTAGGGGTGTAACGGTACACGTAGTTGGACCGAACCATTTCGGTACAGCACTTTTGGTACGGTTCACGTTCGTACCATTTCGGTTTGTTTATTTTTTCCCCGCAAATGTATTAACTTTGCGTTGAGGCAGAACTGTTATTCGCGGTATTCCGCCAAGACTCTCACTGGTTTTTGCACTCGCGTGCCTGTAGGAAAGGGGGCAGAGCGTGTCGCGCGCAGCACAACAGTGTCTGTGACCGCGCGTTTAGTTTGTGTAGCTCAGTTATGGAGAACGGCAGTAAGTCCAAACGGGTAAGTGAACCCCCAAGGAAGATCCGCCTTCCACGGTTAGAAACGTCATTGCACTTCAGCTTCAACAGCTATCAGGTGATGGAGGTGACAGTGCGCATGTCCACAGGATCAGCATGGCTAATTCTTAGCTTACGCTCTCCTGTGGGGAATGCTCTGTTGTGTTGACATCGTTTCTCAAAGATAGTGTATGCCACAGAATAGATCTGTTAATGCTCTTAAAACGGCATGACCCGACTGTTTCAGTCGGGTTTACAAGAAAATAAATGTGCAAGTTAATTTTACATGCCAGTGTTAATTATTCAAAGTCTTTAGTTCCTGGCAGCTAATAGTTTTTCTTATTTTATTAAGCAGATCCCCTAGAGAGGTCAATTTTATTTATTGTTATATAAAACCAATAAATGCATTTTGCAAGAAATTGTTTTCTGGCTTTTTGTACAGAAAAAAAAAACCAAAATATATGGATTAAAGCTTTATTAATCTCCCAAGGGAGAAATTTAGGTGTCCGACAGCAAAACGCACACAATAAATAACAATAAGATAATACTTTATAAAATAGCAGTTCATATCAGGCGGATTTGTTAAACAGCCGTACCGAACCGAAACGTATCGAACCGAGCCCTAAGAAACTCTGAATCGAACCGAAATTAGATTTTAGCGTATCGTTACACCCCTGGATTTTTTTGAATGTCTGAAGATATCAAAGTGTTTTGTTTTTATAGTTAACTACATTTCATCACATGCTGATTCTGCAGTGAAATTAAAGATCTAATGTCATGTGCCATCTTTCACTAAACTATAATCTGTTTTGTATGTGACAGTCTTAAGTGCAAGTAACTTGACTATACTACTTGGGTACTATTTCACCTTTTGCGTTCTTGATTTTTCTAATTTTTTTCATTAAAATGTTTTTATTTTTTATCTTAATGTGTTCTGCATCCTGATTGGCTGTTAACCTTGTCAATCAATCTCCTCCATGCTGTCTGTTGTGAAGAATGCATCCAGCTTGCTGGAGTTACATAAATATTCCATCATGAGCAGATCTTTGTTTTCATTCTACTGGACTGATTTTTCTATAAAGGTTTGAACTTGAGAGTTTAAACAAGAGAGAAACATGTGTAAATGTTCTTGTATTTCTGACAAAAGTGTATAAAGTGTGTAGTGAAGGGGCTTTACAGCCTTAAAAACATCTGTAATTGAACTTCGTGGATTTCACCTATCCTGGGTTATTTATGGAACATAAACGAGGAAGCGCTGTAACCTAGAAACATTGATATGGATATGCTGATGCCACCAACACATACAGAGTGTTTTGTACTCTACTTCAGCCAGTTAGTCACAGTTGACTTGTTCTTAACTGCTTTGGCTTTGAGAAAAATATTTTTTGATATTGTCATCTTCCATCAAACCATCATCCAGAATCTACCGGTACACATTCTCAAAGTTCGTTTCACACATGGTGGGTGAAGAAAAAAATATAGCACATGGGACAAAAGTAGCAAAATCTAGATGGCTGTTGTAGCTAACCTGAATTTAGATAGACAAATCTGTGCACTACATAGAAAAATGTGTTTGCAGAAAGACCATAAGTGTCAGAAAAACTTTGTTGCAGAAAAAATTGCAAAAGAGAGCCATATTGTTCATAAATGGCAGGACAGACTTTCAAAAACTCCAAAAGTTACTGAAGGAAGAAATCCAAAGATGTACTTAAAAAGTTGTTCAGAGATATGAATTTCTCTCAAGAAACTACGTGCAATTTTACCTAAATGCCAGATTATCTTAGAAAATCTCAGTAGATACCAATTTGGTTAAAAACAGATAGCATATTGCAAAAATATTAGCTAAACACCAAATAAGCTTTAAAAACTTCAGTAATGTCAAATTGGCCAAATGACCTAGCCATAATGGATAAATAACAAATTAGCAGAAAAATGGTCAGCTCAAACAGATAGCATATTGCTAAAATATCAGCAATAGCCAAATTTACTAAAATATTCCTCTAGATACCTTTTGTAGCCAAAACAGTTGGCTTATTTCTCAAATATTAGTTAAATGCTAAAAGCTCAATAGATGTCAATTTAGCTAAATGTGCGCTAGCATAATGAAGAAGAAGCACAGTTGAATCCCATAAAACCTGTAAGCTTTCAAATCAGAGAATGATTGCACCTCAACTGCACCAACTACCAAGCTCTTAAAGTAATATTGTGGACGAGTACATTGTACAAAGTGCATCAACATGTTAAGCATTGGCACTGAGGCGCTGACCCCATACACACACACACACATATATATATACATGTACATACATGTACATATATATATATATATATATATATATATATATATATGTATATATATCAAGACTGCAAGTCACGACACACCAACCTGTGCACAGCCTGGATTGATTACAAGAAGGCCTATGACTCAATGCCACACACATGGATCACTGAATGCTTGGAGGTGTACAACATCAACAGGACCCTAAGAGCCTTCATAGGAAACTCAATGAAGCTGTGGAAAAACCACCCTTGAAGCCAACGGGAAGCCACTTGCACAAGTGTCCACCATGTGGGATATGCCAAGGTGATGCTCTGTCCCCACTGCTGTTCTGCATAGGTCTGAACCCCCTCAGCCAAATAATCAACAAGACTGGCTATGGATACCGACTCAGAAATGGGGCCAACATCAGTCACCTCCTCCACATGGATGACATCAAGCTATATGCTAAGAGCGAACGTGACATTGACTCCCTGATCCACACCACCAGGATTTACAGCAGTGTTTTTCAACCTTTTTTGAGCCACGGCACACTTTAACCTTGACAAAAATCCCGCGGCACACCAGCATCCAAAAAAGAGTCTGTCAATAGTCTGGATTGAGTGACAGCACCCCCCCCCCCCCCCCCCCGCAATCTCACGTGCATTTTTGTGATAATTGTGGCAGAAAAAAGCAGGAAGTTACCGCTGGTTTATTCTAGGAGATGAAATAAAAGTTAAGTTAGAAAATTTAGAAACTGTTTCATGTTTGTTCGTTGTGGTTTCAAGACGTTTAACAAGGACGACGCACTGTCCCTTTAAGCCAATGCATCATGGAAGGGCAAAAAAGGGCAAAAAGACTAGCGTTTCTGCGCTTCATTGTTTTGTTCACTTGTGCCACGGTCTGAGACCGGATTCTGTGGAAAGCTACACCGCTAAAGACGACCTTTAGCTGGTATTTTTCTTAGAACTGAGCGACTTTTTTAAACTAAATTGGAACAAGGAAGATATGACTTTAACCACTTCTGATTGGTCAGACTGATGACATGTGATTAAGCTTTCAAGAATGATTGGTGGAGACAGTTAAAGGGGCGGGACTTTTCCCCCAAACAGTTATAGCTGCAGCTAAATCGCGGTACCGTCATTCTTCTTATCAAATAAACATAAAGAAAAATTTTTTATGATCTTTTATACTCCTAACTACTCAGTGTTTTATCAGGGCCTGTTTGGATCAACACAGGGCTGATTTCCTGGAGATGGGAAATGTTTTTAGATCAGTTAATGAGGGCAATTTCCAACGGCACACTTGACTATCTCGACACTGGTTGAAAAACACTGATCTACAGTACTGACATTGGGATGTCATTCCGTCTCGAGAAATGTAGCCGGATGGTGACAAAGAGAGGCAAGGTAGTACACACAGGAGGGGTCTCACTCCCAGAAGGAACAATAGCAGACATTGAGGACAGTTACAAGTACCTTGGAATTCCGCAGGCAAATGGCAACCTGGAGCAGGCAACAAGGAAAGCTGCAACAGCTAAATACCTCCAACGAGTAAGACAAGTCCTGAGAAGCCAGCTCAATGGCAAGAACAAGACCCGGGCAATAAACAGCTACGTACTGCCAGTTAACAGATACCCTGGGGGAATAATAAGATGGCCAAAGGAAGAGATACAGACCACAGATGTTAAGACACGAAAGCTCCTCACCATGCATGGAGGGTTCCATCCCAAATCCAGCACCCTGAGACTGTATGCTAGCCGCAAGGAAGGAGGCCGAGGACTAGTGAGCGTAGAAGTCACTATCCAGGATGAAACATCTAAGATGCATGAGTACATCAAGCTCAAAGCCCCAACTGACAGTGTGCTCAGTGAATGTCTCAGGCAATGGAGAGCAGAGGATACAGTGCTGGAGGATAGATCCTCATATGAGGACAAACCCCTGCATGGGATGTACCACCGGACCATAACTGAAGTGGCTGATATCAAGAAGTCCTACCAATGGCTAGAAAGGGCTGGCCTACAAGACAGCACTGAAGCGCTCATCCTGGCAGCTCAGAACAAGCCGTGAGCACCAGAGCGACAGAGGCTCAGATCTACCACACCAGACATGACCCAAGGTGTAGGCTGTGCAAAGAGGCGCCTGAAACAATCCAGCATATAAGTGCAGGATGTAAGATGCTGGCCGGCAAAGCATACATGGAGTGCCACAATCAAGTGGCTGGAATAATATACAGGAACATGTGTGCAGAATATGAACTGGAAACCCCAAGGTCAAAATATGAAACACCTCCAAAGGTGGTAGAGAATGAGAGAGCAAAGATCCTGTGGGACTTGCAGATCCAGACTGATAGGATGGTAATGGCGAACCAACCAGACATTGTAGTGGTGGATAAAGAACAGAGGAAAGCCGTTGTGGTGGATGTGGCAGTGCCAAGCGATGGGAACATCAGGAAGAAGGAACATGAAAAACTGGAGAAATACCAGGGACTCAGAGAAGGGACTGGAGAAAGCCTGGAAAGTGAAGGTGACAGTGGTGCCTGTGGTAATTGGAGCACTCGGGGCAGTAACCCCCAAGCTTGAAGAGTGGCTACAACAGATACCTGGAAAGACCTCAGACCTCAGTGCTAGGAACAGCTAAGATACTGCGCAGGACCCTCAAGCTCCCAGGCCTCTTGTAGAGGACGCGAGCTTGGAGGAGAAACCACCCGCGGAGGGGTGAGAGGGGCGTTTTATATATATATATATATATATATATATATATATATATATATATATATATATATATATGTATTAGAAGTACTTGTTACTACCTCTAAACATATATTCATATCTTCAAATCTCTTTCACTTATTAATAATGTTGAACTCTTGTAGGAATCACAAGGCTTTGGCCTACAATTTGAGAAAGTTTCATGTCTTTAGGTTCTAGTATGTTCTCACATCTTAAATTAAAAGTAGCAGAAAGATTTAATATGGACGGGTATAGGAAAATTGAGGGATCTTAGTGTCAGTCCATGGGCCGTAAGAGTGTTTGCCCCGCAGGTTTGAGGGTCACATTTATCAGAACTAGAGGCATTTCCCTACGTTTTGTTTAAAAAAAATCGTGTCACTGTGACAGACGGTGGTTGAGTAAGGGCAGCCTGTTCAGAAATTCTTTGTTTAAAAAAAATCCTCTGTCTTCACTTTAGCGATGCCTTTGGGTCTGCAAACATTCCACAATACACACTAATGTTAAAATTTGATGAGTCAAAAATTGCCTAATTTCAAAGAGCTGTTGTTCAAAAACTATTTGACAAACTGTTGCTGGTATTTTGTCTCATTCCTCTATGCAGATCTCCTCTAGAGCTGTGATGTTTTCAGGGTGTCGCTCGGCAACACAGACTTTCAACTCCCTCCAAAGATTTTCTCTGAAGTTGAGATCTGGAAGTAGCTAGGCCAGTCCAGGACCTTGAGATGCTTCATATGAAGCCACTCCTTCGTAACCTGGGCAGTTTGTTTAGAATCATTGTCATGGTGAAAGACCCATCTTCTATGTCCTTGCTGATGAAAAGAGGTTTTCACTCAAAATCTGATGATATATGGCCCCATTCTTTTCTTGACACGGCTCAGACCCCCCTTAACTAGAACTGAGTGCCACAGAAGGTCTTTCCTTCCTGTGGCAATAAAATTGTATAACTTTTAGGAACCAGCCTACCTTAGAAAGCAATATGACAGTTCTTTATATCTGAATATTACTCTGTATACATAGCTTTCTTTCTTTCTTTTCTCTGACTGCGTGGACATTTGGTGATATGAGCGCTGCTGTAAATGCAATTTCTCCCTGGCTTAAATAAAGTATTCTGATATTTTCATTTAAATGTGGCACAGAAAAAGATCAAAATATGTATAAAAAAGTGTCTATCCAGTGTTGTTATTGTAACAGACTTCCATCCCTTACTTGTACACCACCAAAGGTTTTTTTTTTTAAAACCTAAACTAATTAGGGAAATACAACAAGAAAAAAACATCTGGTCCAGAGTGCTGATATTTAACTCATTGTCGTGGGTCCCACCGGGAAATAAAGCAGTGGAGCCAAGGTGAGAGTGGCCTTTCCTTTATTCAAGAACCTCGAGCACTTCATTTGCTCCACGCAGGGCACATCAGGTCGTGACACCTCCGTCTCTCTCCATTTTACTTCCTGCGACACTTCCTTATAACCCATACGCCCCTCCTACTGGCCGTTGCTCTTCATTAGGCCACATGAAACGTCACAGGAAACAGTCTTATGCTGACATGCAAGACATTTTTCCATAAAATAAATAAACGGTGTGGGTCACACCACCATGACTATGACGGTGCCACACCGTCTCACTCATAAAAACACTTTTGCTATTCTGAACAAGTAAAAAAATATTGACACAAACTACTTAGTAATTCAATAATACATGTACATTTCATTCCACAGTTTAACATCCTATGCCATCAGCCCTCCTCTTACCCCATTAATTGCTTTATCTCTTACATAATATAGATAATAGCTGTGGCTTGTGGCTTTGTGTTTGTAGTTCCTATCAGAACTAACCAAAGTCATATTGACGACATCATACATCATAGCAGTGATGTGCCGTGCACAAAGAATCTGAAACCTGCACTGAAGCGATGTGAGACCTAAGACAGGTTTTTAGATGAGTTCAAATAAAACATTAACACAAGTAAACAGTTGGACTGTTTTTTTTTATATTCTATAACATGACAATAGAAATGAATGCATTAAAAACATGTTTTAAGAGCGCGCTAATTTGTCTGTAATAAATTAATTGCAATTAACGCGATAATTGGACACCCCTACACATAGGTATATTCTATTAACACTTCTGAGGGTTCCAACAATGGGTATGTAAACAATGGATTCTGTAGTTTAGCATAGTTTTCAAGTGGTGTTTTTAGAACTGTTTTGTTTTAAGTTGTCTCATTCACATGGACCATTTACATTGGTCCATGTAAATCCAGGATCAACTACCAACCAAAAGTGAGAGCAGAATTTTATGAATCCTTGCCTTAATGAAGCAGCAATGTGTTGCTGAAGTTGGACCAACAAAACATAAGGTGAGTGGTCATGATGTTATAGCTTGATTGGTGTTATCAATGATACACGTTTGCAGCAGAGATGGTTTATTGCTTCACCTCATAAACATAGTTTATCTTTTTGAGCATAACACCTCTCTGGCTTTTTCCATTTCCTTCTCTGCTGCAGTGAAAATCCTGTTTGAAGGATGAATTGGAAAGTGTTTGCACATTTCATTGGCAAGGGGTGTTTTCTTTTCCATGACAAAGTACATAATCATCTGTCCCAACTAGTGAGTCACTGTCATTAATCAAACACACCATCAGGGCCAGGAGGATTATGGTCATTTTGTGCAATGGGCTGAAAAATGTTTGACTCACTTTCCCTTGAAATGACAGTAATTTCCACATCACACATTAATATTGGACGGGATATGAACACTTTCATAAAGGTCATCAGCAAGCCTGTGCTTGTGATTTCACATCTCAGTTTATCTGCACCAATGATGAATGCAAATATCTTTGGAACCTTTTATGTAATATTTCTTGAGATGCCTGTTTTTTAATGTTTACAGTTTTTATAAACTAAATTTCAGAAAGGCTGGGATACAAAGTTCTATGAATACATTATGCAGTCATTTACAAATTTCATAAAGCCATGTCTTAACAAGGATCATAGAAATGTACCAAGTGAGATATTTTCCTCCACCGTTGTCAAACATTATTATCAGCATTCTGCTTATCCAAGCTCATTTTGTTGGTTAGGTTAAGCTACGTTCACCCCGGCATGTGTCGCGCGTTCAAGAATGAACTGAAAACATACAGTGTTAACACTAGACTGTTGCTAACTAATATTAGCGCTTGTACTTACAGTTAGAAAAGACTTAGTGCAAAATGGCAAAGCAGTGCAAATCTTGCAAATTTGCTCCAGGCTTTTTCTTCCACAGCTGTATTTCCAAATATAAAAGACTTGGTGACATGTAATTCTGGCCAGGCACAAATCGTTATTATTTTCTCCTTTATCATCGATTTTTAAACAGTTGGCACTTCTGTAAATAAAAAAAGACGCTACACATAGGTCACTACCAAGTCCGAATCATTTGGTCAAGCTCAACTTGTTTAACTTTCAACCCGCATTCAATGGCCTTGTGTTTTGTATGCAGAGCCCGTAAACAGATTTAAAAACTTGAACGTGGAAGCCTGAAATTCATAAATACACACTTTTACGTAGACGTTTTATTGGAATTGTCAGCTTGAATGCCCATTATCGAGGGCGGTGTGAAAGTAGCATTACACCTCCGCTGCTTCTCTACTTAACGCCTCTTTACTCCCCTTCCTCTAGGATCTCCTCGAATTACCCTACTTTCTTCTTTTTTATCTCCTCATTTTCAAGGAGATTGTTTCTGCCCCATTTAATGCTAAGAGGTTTACTTTTTTATCGCCACAATTTTTGTTCACAAAAAAGTCTAATCTTAATACAGGACCATTTGAATTCAAAACTGTCTTTAACCTGCTTGATTGAAAAAGAAACAATGGAAGGAGGGCAGATAAACAAAAAGCCCCAAAAGAAGATCAAATGATTCATTTTATGCAGTGTTTTTTCCGACATCCAAATATGTAGCTTTTCGTTAATAATAATCTCCACTGGGTTTATTCTCTTAATATTAACTTTATGTCTACATGACATGAAACCTGGAGTTACAATTCAAATGAGATGCTGAAAGTTTTCAAATATCCTAATGGTGTTATACATCATAAAAAAATTGCTTAAGTTTAGCAAATCTGTCTCAGTTTTAGTGCTGGGTATGTATAGAGACACTGAATTTCACCAATGCTCTCCACGAGAAATTTACATTTACATTAAGTTCTGCGGAGGAGGCTTTTATCTAAAGTGGCTTACAAGTTAATAAGAAAATTGAAGCTTCAGATGGTCCCAAACCTGGCATGAGCATTAGGATCCACAGCTATTTAAAACATTACGAGTAGGACAGATGGAACAGGTAAAAGGAAAGCAAAGTAATTATGGGTTCAGTGTGGCAGATTGTAATGGTTTTGGAAAAGATAGTCCACAAAGACACTCTTGAAGATTGAAAAAGAAAAAAATAAGGAGGCGGCTGCTCTGGCAGCAATTAGGAGCTTGTTAGGCCATAATGGAACCACCAATGATTCATGAACTGTTTTGACTCAGTCATGAGGAGCAGCAGAGGGCCAGAGACACGCCCTGCAGTCCCTCTGCAGGGAAAGTACATCAACTTTATTTCTAGCACAGATTAAAAGCACAAAGGACTTCACAATGGTAAAATGGAGTGTCTAGCTTATTTACACAAAAGGACCTGACTGCAGACATCATTGGCCTTAATTGGAACTAGAAATCCCAGAATATCGTTAGAAAAAAACCTTTATTTATCAATTGGCGACCATTACAGTTACGCTTTTTCCCCAATTCTGAAAACTTTTCTTAATGTCAATTTTAAAAGCAATAAAACAGTTACCATTTTTATCTCATGCTAAGCCTAATATGTTTGCTAAAAGTTTATTTTGTACTGGCATAAATAATGGCACAAGATAAAGTAACACTAAATTCTGCTGCAAGCTTGATGAGTCTTCTTTAGTCTTTTGCTGCATCAGTTTCGCAGCAAAAAGCCAGAGAAATGGAAAACAGGACCACTTCCAAAATAAAAACTTCTGTTCTACTTTGAAGGTAACAATGTATAAAATTTTATTTTATATTTAAGGTGACATGCCCACTAGGTACCCACGTTAACACCGTGAATAATTCTGTTGTCCAATTTCACCATGAATGATTAAAGTTTAATTTTGGAAGTACAAAAACACAAGATCATTTCTGACATAAAACATGCACTTTACACTGACTTCTTGAGGAAGAAGAGGACACGGGGTCTGATGGCCAAAGTTTTGACGAACTACTCGACATAAGAGTGGCAGGATAAACAACTCCTCTGGAAGTCAGGGGAGGGCAGGGGGGGAATTAGAGACACAACGTATGCAATGTAAACTACAGTGTGTTCCAAATTATTATGCAAATTATATTTTTGTATAATTTTTCTAAATACCCAATGAAAATGAGCATTTTATTTCTAATGAACCATTCGAGTATATATTCAAAGTTACTAAACAAACCTAAAGATAACAGTATTTTTTTCAAAAATAAAAACCTTAAAGTGCACCGTTTCACAATATTACGTTCAACAGAGTTCCACAACATTTATAGATTGTAAAGAAAAACTGAAAATGGTAATTTGTTGAGTTTGCTGCATTAGGAGGTCATATTTACTCAAAGCAAAAGCCATTCAAATAAAAAAAAAATTACAAAAAAGTTACATCCTAACATAGGACCCCTTGTTTTGGAGCAGCTTCACAATTTTTGCATCTATTGAACTTTTGAGAGTTTTTGATTAAATTTCTTTGCAGGATGTCAGAATAGCCTTCCAGAGCTTCTGTTCGCATGTGAACTGCACCTGCCACCCTCATAGCTATTTTGCATGAGGATGCTCCGAAGGTTCTCAATACGGTTGAGGTCAGAGGAGGATGGGGGCCCCACAATCAGTTTATCTCCTTTTATGCCCATAGCAGCCAATGATGCAGAAGTATTACTTGCAGCAAGAGGTGCATTGTCTTATATGAAGGTGATTTTGTTACAGAAAGCATGGTTCTTCTTTTTGTACCACGGAAGAAAGTGATCAGTCGGAAACTCCACATACTTTTCAGAGGTCATTTTCACACCTCCAGGGACCCTAAAGGGGCACACCAGCTCTCTCCCCATTATTCCGTCCCGAAACATGACGCCCCACCCCCTTTCTGGCGTTGCTGCCTTATTGGGCAACCACCCAGTACTCCATCGATCTGGACTATCAGGGTTGCACAGCACTTATCAGTGAACAAGACTGAAAATTAGTCTTCATGTATGTCTGGGCCCACTGCAGCTGTTCCTGCTTGTGAGT
This sequence comes from Oryzias curvinotus, assembly GCA_023969325.1. Taxonomy (NCBI): domain Eukaryota; kingdom Metazoa; phylum Chordata; class Actinopteri; order Beloniformes; family Adrianichthyidae; genus Oryzias; species Oryzias curvinotus. Next base: position 27,126,022 of record CM043706.1, read on the forward strand.
GTTGTTTGGAGGTGGCCAAATAGAGGTTTGATGTTCGTGGGACTCCAAAGACAGTTGCAGCTTCAAATACAGTATGTGCTTGCTGCTTTGTCATGGTATTTTAGCAGCTGCTCTCTTAATTGCATGTATTTGTCTGGCAGAAACCCTCCTCATTCTGTCTTCGTCTGCACAAACCTGTGTGTGCTCTGAAGCAGCCACAAATCTTGTAATAATACAATGCTCACACTCAAATTTTCATGAAATATACTTGGTTTTCACACCTTGTCCGAGGCATTTAACTATTTCACACTTACTTATTAGAAGCAGAAAGATCATTTTTCTTTCCTATATCCTTGAAAATGTTGGTCTACTTAATAATGTGGAATATCCTTCTTTAGTTGTCTTTACTTTAATTGAAATCACCTGGCAAACTAATTATCACGTGTCTGAGATTGATGTCAGTGATCCAAAGATCCCAGAGACACAAGAGATCATCCATGAGTTTAATTGAAAACCAATGATTTTATCTTTTTGAAACTTAAATACAATCTGCATCAAAATATGGACAGCATTGTAACTGATTGTCGCAAGACGGACTTCTTACGCAATGCAGACGGACCAGTGTAACCACCTGTCTGATCTCAAGTGGGCTGGACCGGTAACATAAAAGCAAAATAACCTATGATCAGCTTGTTCTCCGTAGCTTTGCTTTTGTTTTTTTTTTTTGTTTTTTCTTATTTGTGAAAAATGCCGTACCAAACATAGTAGTGTAATCACTTATTACAGATTAATTCACAGAGGCCAATAAGATGCGTTTCACTTAAAATAAAAAATATTGGTTGATTCAATTTTATACAGACTATTTCATATCTGATACTGAAGCAATCCCGATAATAAACTCAAGAGATGGCTATGGAAAAAAAAATAGACACCCTGCCTATTATGTGAATGTGCAAATCAATAAAAAAATGAAACTAAATTAAACTTTCAAACATTTGTGAACATAAGAATTTGGAGTTACCTCTCTTTCGATCCTGAAACTTCACCTGGCCAACAATATCAGGATTCAGATCCTGTGCGGCAACACATTTACTGTCATTCAAGAGTGCAAAACACAATAAAATGTCAAAGAATCTTTTCCTTTGTGGCTGCCTGAAGTTTGTGGCAACACCAGCCTTCTTCCTGACCTTTGAGAACAGTGGCCAGACTGGCATCACAATGACCAGTTCTATCCAACATTGTCGCGAAGGGGGGTCTAAGGGCAGGGATGCCAGTATAGCTTAGTTAGATTGTTAGTTTATTTTAGTATTTTCCTATTGACTCTTTGTATTCGTGATCCTTTTGAGTTCATGTTTTACTTCAAAGCCCATCGAGACGACTGTTGTTGTGATTTTGGGCTATACAAATAAAATTGAATTGAATTGAATCCAGCGGTGTAACTAGAGAGCTGACTATGTAATCAGCTGCTGTTGTGTCCATCAACTTAAGAAACTGCACTGTGACAGTCTCTTCAACAGTTGTGCAACATCTGTGATGTCTGTGCTTTCATCAAAAAGCACAGACATGCAATAAATGACCGAAAATGCAATAAATGACTGGATTCCTTTATGTGGTCCACGTCTCCTCAAAAAGGTTTTATCTGCAATCCTAATCCTTGACAGACTTATGTTGGCAAAGGATGACTGCTTTTTTGGGGCACAAAACTTCTGCAGCCTTGAGCATTTTCACCTTTCAAAATTGGATTGGATGTTTGCACCAACTTGTTAGCAGTAAGGTAGCTATCACTGCTCCATCTCTGATGTCATGGCTGCAAATAAATACGGATGGTTGTTGTTTCAGTCCAGCTAATAGTTGGTAAATATTCTCTTTTCTTAACTGCTCCTGCAAAAGATAAAACTTTTCTTTATGGTGAGTGTCATAGTGGTGCTGAATGCTGTCTCCTTTGAGCATTGCGACCTGTTGATGACATACCAAGCACACGGGTTATGAATTCAGCTCTGTAAACGAATAAAACTCTGTCCATTTTTCCTGGAAAGATCAGCACTCCACTTCAACCTTTTCTTCTTTTTGACAGCATTTTGGTCATTAAGGTGTCACTACTGATCATTCTTATAGCAAGGTAACAGTGGTGAGGCTCGCGGGGACCAAACTGCATCTTACCCAGACGCAGAACTGTTATGTTTTGTTTTTGGGACGTGTTTCAAAAACTGTTTCACTTTTTTTCTTTGCCTTTGCTCCCCATTGTGAAATAGTGCATTTCAGTTATTTTTAAAAAAAAAATCAAAACTCACCACAGGAATGGACTAGAAATGTATTTTTTTGAAAAAAGAAATCCTTCTAATTTGTAATCTTCATGAGTGGGCCGGATTAAACCATCTGACGAGCTGTAAACCAGGCCGTAATAATCTAAACACTTAAAGTGGCTCGTGTAGCATGAAAGGGGTAAATATGAAAATTTTCTACCCTAAATTTGGTTAAAAAATATTCATTTTATCAAAATGGAAATTGAGTAAAATTGTACTCGGGTCACAAGCTTTGTTATGAAGAGCAAATTTTACTCATTAGTTAATTAAACAGTTAAATGTGCAGACAATTTTCAGAATGACTAATTTTACTCAAATTGAATAAACTTTTGCCCCGAAAAAGACAAATTTTGGTCCCAGTCTAAATAAAGTAAAATTTACTGTTCTAACAGAGTAAAAATTACTGAACAAAATGTATATCCAGTGCAAATATTTTACTCACTGGATTAAACATTTCTCTGCAGTGATTTCCCTCTAGAATATAATTTGGTCTCTCTAAAACAATATTATATTCAATGTGTTTGTGTTTTTTTACTCTAACAGATAACATTTTACTCATTATAAAAGTGGAAAGTGGAAATACATTTTATTCTTAACTTTAGTCAATTTTATTCTTGTTGGAAATAAAATTACATCCTAATTTTACTGCAAGTAACTATGCATCAGTATATTAATTATACATACAAAATATCAATATTTTAACAGACATCTTAATTTTATTCTTTATACAAAGTATGGTAGGATATAATTGGTATCACCATGACCATATGACATCTGCAAATCAAAGGCTTTGCAACAGAAAAGGTCTTCAACAGAAATCACATGAGGTCCAGAAATGGTACACATAACTTGAAAAGCATTGAATGCTCATTCAGACAGTGTTTGCATTGGAAAGGGGACCAACAGTAATGCGTTCGTCTTTTACAACAACATTGGAAACTTTGCTGTAAAACACTGGTATTTCAAAATGTAATTTCAAACAAACAACTAAGCCAGCACAATACATATTTCCATAATGTTTGGCCCATTTAACATGTAATACCTTGGTGTTGACTGCAAGCTGACGAGCCTCTGCTATCCCGTAGCCCCACTCAAGTGCTTTTAAAGACATCATTTTACCCGGTCCTTGAGTAAATCTGTTGGGGTCAAATGTACAGTATACCAAGTAAAAGCAATATAACTTTCATGCTTTATTGCCAATGTTTTAGTGACATTTCAACTGTTTAAAGAAAATATGTTTGGCTTCATTGCGCATGCACCAGCTGTGTAGAATTGGCCCTGCCATGTGTATACATGTAGGATAATGCACAATGAAATGATGCCTTGGTGATAGCTTCTTATGTTGAAACAAATGTTTGAATAACCTCTTGGTGAGGGGCGTGGCTGGAGCTCTTGGTGGAAGCTGAGGCCCTTGAAGGTCGGAGGCGTCAGCGTGAGTGGAATGAAGCTGCTGCTCGAGGTGGTGTCAGACTCTGGTGACTCTTGTGGCATGAGATAAACCTGAGGCACAGAAAACAAGGCAAGGTTAGTAGTGAGTAGTGAACAGCTGTGAGTCAGGAGCAGAGCAGAGCTGGGAGGGGGAGGAGTCTGACAGAGGCACCATGACACAAAGTATGGAATCACATCTCTGCCATAAAGTGAAAGGGCGTAAAAACAACTGAGCGGGCGTATTTAGGAACTGAGTGAGTGAACCTCACAACGCGCAGGCGCAATTCTAACCGAGCGACCCCGTATTTTAAAACTGCATGGCTGCAATCCTAACTGAACAGAGATCTTGCGCAGTCAATTCTCTTTTGCGCCCTCACGTGGATTTACACTCAGTGTTAAGGGGGCGTTTTTGTCACTTGGAGGCAGGGACCTTTCTGGCTAATCTGATTGGCCGAAATTTTCGGTGAGGCAGAGGGGCGGGACTTTCATTTTTCAGAGCAGGGGGGTTAAACAGGCGGCTCTTGAACTGCATGGGGCTTTCGGCCTTTTACTATATTTTCTATGTACAGGACTTTCACAACCATAAGGTGAAAGTCTTAAATTTTCTCCAAAATGTACAGAGCAGCCCCAATTTGTTGTTGTGTGACTTCAGTAAAGAGGACGTAGGAGAGAACAGCATGAAAACGGAGGTGAGGACGTAAAAGAAGGACCCCCCCCCCAGTACAAAGGTGCAGATATGAGCATAATGCAGAACAACTTAGTTTTGGAAACCCTGGAAATCAAAGAGACACGATTATGAGGCACAGTTTAAACTGCAAGCTATCAGCTACGCAGAGGAACACGGGAATCAAGCAGCTGCAGTTCGGTTAAGTTAGATCTTCACAGATTCGGACTTCCTGCTTCAATAACTCCTCTGATAAACGTTCAAATGTGTCAACAAGTATTTCAACCCTTTTGTATTAACACAGAGAGTGAACTACAAAAGCATTTCTAAAGAAAAAAGATCGTTTTTATTGCCTTTTAAGCAGAATTGTTCGCTTCAAGCTGTGAATGCAAACAGAGCAGGGAGCTGGCTGTCAAGGGAACGTCAACAAAGTGCATACCCTGTGAAACACCATTCTTTAAAAATCAATAAACTCTTAAAAAGCGAATACATGTCTATATTTGTATGAACTGGTAATGAAAACTCTTCAGCATAGTCATGCTTTATTATTATTATTATGCAAAATTTTGTTAGAAAGTCAATTTCTATTTTATTGCATATAGTTTTTAAAATTTAATTGAGATATGAATCATAACATATGTGCACAATAGCTCTGAAGATACCAAAGCTTCTGTCACCAAAACTCCTGTACTGACTAATCATGACCTTATCAGTGACGTGCTGTGAGGTTAATGGCTGGTGAGGCACTGACGTCATCAGTCAGATTTACAAACATATGAACCATACTGAGTAATTTATTCACCATTTGATTGACAACAGTTAACGTTTTTTGTTTAAAATATCATTTCAACATGTTTTTTTTTTATATACAAACTGCAGCATAAAAAAAGCACAAACCTTATTATCATATTACCTTTACTTGTAAATAAAGTCCAAACACCGCTCCTTCTGAAGAAAATGACTTGCCGCTTGCTATCTCTTATTCTATTATTTTTTAGCGTCATAATCTCAGGGCTCACCGGCGCCCCCTAACATGAGGCACGAGAACTGCTGGCCTCACCCAGCGGCTTTTTGGCCGGCGTTTAGCGCTCAGCACAAGAAACACGTCCCTCACATACAGTTATTTATAAAAACAAACACTGTTCATCATATACATCTGCTAAATTATGTAAACTCAGCTCATATAGTACAAGTGATTGAACCGACATACAGAGAGACAGCAGTACCGTCTGACTGCATGGGTATTGCGCAATCCAAGGTGAGGCTCAGCGGGCTGGTGCCTCATCGCACGTCGCTTCTTAGTATCTGAATGGTAAATGCGGAAATTCAACGATTTTGAAAAGAAAAAACACCCAAAAATTGTACATTTAAATGGAAAATGACTGCAAAGCACAAATTACTGATTAAATATAATAAATGAATTTACTTTTTCTCTTTTCTTCCCATAATGACAGGAGAGGCACAGCCTCACCTGCCTTTCCTGACTGCACGTCACTGGACCTTATTGTCCTACTGCATTAAATATTATGTCAATAGTTCACTTTGTTTATTTTTAGGAATTTTTCATATTTAAATATTGTTCAGATTTGGTCAAAAATTCTCAATAGCTTTGAAGATGCTGTAGTTACTGACACAAAACCTCCTGTACTGACTAATCATGACCTAGTTTTCCAACTACAATAAAGATTATGTAAAAAAAATTCTAGCATCTTCAGAGCTATTGAGGATTTTTGACCAAATCTGATCCATTTGTAAAAATGAACAATTTTGAAAAATAAACAAAGTGAACTATTGAGATTCTTTAATTTAGTATGACAATAAGGTCATTATTAGTCCATACAGAAGGTTTGGTGACAGTAGCTTCAGTATCTTCATAACTGCTGATAATTTTATTCATTAACAACAAGATAAAATAAAGATGGACTTTCCTACAAAATATTTATTGTAATATAAATCGGCTGACGAGTCTTCATCACCAGTTCATATAAATATAGACATTTACTCTTTTGTGAGTTTATTGATTTTTTTCAGAATAGTGTTTCACAGAGGTTGCACTTACTTTGTTGACGGTCCCTTGGCAGCCGGCTCGCTGCATGTCTGCATTCACTGCTGGAAGCGAACAATTCTGATTAAAAGGCAATAAAATCTTTTTTCTTTAGAAATGCATTTGTGGTTCATTCTCTGTTTTAGTACAAAAGGATTGAGATACTTGCTGACACATTTGAACGTTGATCAGAAGAGTTATTGAAGCAGGAAGTCTGAATCTGTGAAGACCTTTCTGATTTATCGCACTTCAGCTGCCAGAGAATTTAAAATAATGAATCCATGGTTTGCAAGTGAGGACGCTGGAAAACAAACTCTGACAAGATAAGAAGACGCAGCAGCAGCTGAGTTTCCGCGGAAAAGGAAAGGCTTGTGTGCTTGTGTCTACTCGAGGCTGAGCGCAGCAACTTCCAAAGATGAAGGTGAAAAGCTGTTCATCCTCCCCCTTTACTGGGATGCAGCGCCGGCGAGTTACACCACACTTTGGGACTGCAGGACTTAAACTTGGCCCGAGGTGTCTGCTTTCACTGATCTTTGGAGCCACGGCAAAGAGACGGACTCTGATGATGAGGAAAGGGAAGCTGTTTGATAGAAATGTAGCCCAGCTGTTTCAGATACAGAAGATGAGGACTTTGATGGATTTTAAATGCTGATTGATGACTGAAAAAATAAATCACAACCAACTCAGTTTTGCGCTCGCTGCCTTTTTAAAACACACCAGCATGCACGTTTCACCGGTATGTGTGTTAACGTTAAATACAGGAGAAACACTCAAAACTGAAACGGCGCCATTTAATCCAGTGCTGTTCTATTGTAAGGAGAGGAGGGGGTTATTAAATAATATGGCTTTAATTGTGTTTTTGTGTGTGTGTCTGACAGGTCAGTGTGTGGTGTGGCTCTTTTTTGACTATCACAGTTAGAAATGTCGGCTCTTTGTTCGCCGCCACCCCCCCCCCCCCCCCCAGTGTTGTAGGCTTTCATAGAAAAAAAAAAAAAAGCGTTGGATGTAACATGGATTAAAACATTAACCAACGACCCAAAACCAAGGTAAGAAAGTGCAGCGGGTTTTTTTGTGCTGTAAATTTTTCTCATGTGAAAATCACGGCATTTGTTACCGTTTTAATGCTTTTAATCCAATAACAGCCGCTGTTTCTTTTCTGTTAAAGCCCCAAAATAAAAGTCCTGCCTCGCTGCTTGACATGCAAATTTTAGCCAATCAGATCAACTAGAAAGGTCCCTGCCCCCAAGTGACAAAAACACCCCTGAATACCACCCCCCTAGTGACAAAAACGCCCCCTTAACACTGAGCGTAAGTCCAGGTGAGGGCGCAAAAGAGAATTGACCGCGCGGGATCTCTGTTCAGTTAGGATTGCAGCCGTGCAGTTTTAAAATACGGGGTTGCTTAGTTAGAATTGCGCCTGCGCGTTGTGAGGTTCACTCACTCCGTTCCTAAATACGCCCGCTCAGTTGTTTTTAGGCCCTTTCACTTTATGGCAGAGATGTGATTCCATACAAAGAATCAACACTAATCACATATTGAAGTCTGGGATTTTCCTCTGCTTTCTGATAGCATATTTATCTTGGGGGAATCCTCTGTAAACTCTGTCTAAAAGTAATCTTTCTCAACAAGACAAAAGTGAATACAGTCTCTGGCACTAAATGATTACAAAACCAAACAGACAGTGAACACCAATGTTGTCACCATTAACTTGGACAATAGTTCAATTTAATTCAATTCAATTTCATTTGCATAGCCCAAATTCACAACAACAGTCATCTCAATGGGCTTTGTGTAGATAATTGAAGAAGTTAAACATAAAATTAATAGGATCATGAATACATAGAATTCAATAGAAAAATACTAATTTGAACTAACAAAGTGACTAAGCTAAACTGGACATCCCTGCCCTTAGACCCTCCTTCGCGGTAAGGAAAAACTCCTAAAAAAATAAAATGATTCTGGAAAAAACGAAGAAACCTCAGGGGTGCCCGCACGAAGGAGGGATCCTCCCCCAGGATGGACAGGCGATTTACCAGAACTCATAGAGAAGCAGTAGAGGGACAGTACATGAATCGCACTGCACCAAATAGAGGCATGGAGAACTAAATGATGAATAATAATCAAGAATAGAGAAGAGGAGGAGGGTAGAAGTAGATGAGAAAAGAGGACAGAACCCCAGTGCACCATAGTTACCCCAGCTTCAAACTTCTAGCAGCCTACAAACAACAAATTGTTACTGTTATTAAGTTTAATTTAAACACATTAACATTAAGTTAAATAATCTCTGAATACTAACTAGTCTGACAATAAGCCTGTCCAAAGAGGAATGTTTTCATTCTAACTGTGAATGTAGAAACTGTGTCGGCCTCTCTTACGTGAGCTGGGAGCTTATTCCATAAAACAGGGGCTTGGTGACTAAACGCTCTACCTCCAACTGTACTTTTACTAATTCTAGGAACCACAAGCAGTCCTGCATTTTGCAAGCAAAGTGTTCTGTTTGGGTGGTAAGGCACTATGAGGTCCTTAATATAGGACGGGGCCATGCCATGTAAGGCCTTATAGGTTAACAGGAGGATTTTGAACTTAATTCTAAAATCAACTGGGAGCCAGTGAAGCGAAACTAACACAGGAGTGATGTGATCTCTTCTGCTAGTTCCTTCTAACAATCTAGCTGCTGCATTATGAACAAGCTGGAGACTTCTTAAGAAATTATTAGGACATGTTGCTAACGAGTTACAGTAATCCAGCCTAGATGTAACAAACGCATGGATGAGTTTTTCAGCATCACTCTTAGAAAGTATATTTCTGATCTTATTCCACAGGTGAAAAAAGGCTGTTCTACACGCCTGAGATATGTGAGCCTTAAATGATAAATCCTGGTCAAATAAAACCCCAAGGTTTCTAACTGTGGAATTGGGGGCTATACTTACACCATCCAGGGAGACTATCTGAGCAGACAGAGCATCTCTGAGGTTTTTAGGACCTCTGTTTTCAGTTTCTCTATATTGTCATTCTGGTCAGTTTTAATGGATAAATACAACTGCGTATCGTCGGCATAACAATGAAAATTAATGCTGTGTTTCCTGATTATGTTTTCTAGGGGTACCATATAAACTATAAACAGGATGGGTCCTAAAACTGAGCCCTGTGGGACTCCGTAGTTAACTCGAGTGCACTGAGAGGAATGTAAATTTTCGAACTGGTACCTATCGGATAAATAGGATTTAAATCACTGGAGGCCAGATCCTCTTATCCCTATGTCATGCTCTAATCTTTGGAGTAAAATACTGTGGTCGATAGTGTCAAAAGCTGCACTGAGGTCTAACAGGACCAGAATAGAAAGTATTCCCTTTTCTGAGGCCAATAACAAGTCATTAGAGACTAACTAGTGCAGTTTCCGTGCTGTGGTGAGGTCTAAACCCTGACTGAAAGTCTTCAAAGTGGCTGTTGTCCTGTAGGTGGCAGTAAAGCTGCCTAACCACAAGTCTTTCTATGATTTTAGAAATAAAGGGCAGGTTTGATATTGGTCTATAGTTGGCCAAGTTCTATAGTTCCACGTACAGGGTCATTATAGAGAGGAACTTTAATTCCATCACTCTGTAGAATTTCATGTCTTGCACAATGGCACTAAATATCTTGGAGAAGCCATACGTTTTAATGTCCTGGGCATGAAACAAAGAGACCAAGTGAATATTATGGAGAGCAGAATTGCAATGGGGAGACAAGTCTTGCACAGTGAAATATATAGCTCCTACTTTTTGTATTCCTCGTTTTGAACCCAAATGATTAGTTCAAAATCATCACTGAAAAGTTGAATCTGAAGATCATGACTGCTTTGCTAATAGAGGATGGCTTTTGAAAATATCTCCATTAGAAAAATCTTCAAAAAGATTATTCCTTGAATTTAACTTGGCCACCATGTCCTCTATATTAGAGTGACTGTAAAGAAACTTTAATGTTTCTAAAATGGGTATATAAGTAAATGTATTGGAAACAACAACCTTGTAAATGCATCTTAAAATTATATATTTTGTTGTAGTTCGTGGGTTGTGAAATGTTTAAAATTTGGTGATTTAATTTTTATTTCTTTGGAGTGTACAGTGAATTTTGTTTGTAGTATGCTCAAAAGAATATGATTATTCTTGGGAGAATTTGAGCCTTTTATGTTGGCCGCAGGTGAGCACGTCTTTTGCTCACGAGGTTGCAGCATTGAGAAGTTCAAGCTGGGAGAAAGAGCTGCTAAAAAGAATACCTTGGTCTCAAAGAGACTCTTTTTCTTGACAAGCGGAAACAAGGTATTTGTTATGCTTGTGTTATTTTGTATTGTTTTATTTCTTCTCAAATGTGTATAATGTTTTGTTATAGTTTTCACGGCATAATGAAAGCGAAGGCACACAATGTTCCACAAGAAGTGTGATGACCTGCAGAAATGTGAATAAACGCCCGTTGTAAACCGACCTGTGTTGTCATGACATGTCACCAGCCATTTTGAGTTCAGCTATTGTTGCAGCACGACGATGTACAAGGGACTTTTGGAGCAGGACTGAATCAGAAAATGCACTTGTAGAGGGCAAATCATAACCACTTCCAAAAGACTCTTCTGTTTTTGATGGACCTTCACACAGATCACAAGAAGGATCATCATGTGCTTTTTTCAAATGCTTTTTGAACCCAGAAAATGTGCTATAAAGCTGAGTACAGCCTGACCAGATTTTAAACAAAGTTTCCTACCAGAGCACAGTCCACGATCACTTTTTAAATACTTAGTGCATAAGCATTTGGGTTGGATTTTTTTTTACAAAGGAAACAAAACATTTCAACTCAATGTCTTTATATATGCCCTTGGAAAAGATACAACTCTACTTAACACAGAATTTCACAAAAGAGACATTTCTCAAACTGCATTTTTTTTGTCTGCTCCTGATTCATCATTCAAAATCCAGAGAGAAACGGGTGGCAGTGGCTCAGGTGCTAGAGCAGGTCGTCCAATGACCGAAGGGTTGGCTGTTCGATCCCCGCTCCCCCCAGCCAGCTGTTGTTGTGTCCTTGAGCAAGACACTTCACCCTCCTTGCCTCCAGTGTGGCTCCACTGGTGTGTGAATGTGTATGATCCTGGTGATGGTCAGAGGGGCCGTAGCGCAGATAAATCTAATCCATTATCATTTTTAAATACTGATTGAATTACCTTTTTAGCTCAGATTTATTATCATGTCTAACACAGCAATATCACATAAACACAAATATTCTTGTAAAAAAATGTGTTTCCCCCCCACACACTATCTTGTCAAAAAAATCATTAACCGCTTGAGGCCTATTGATGCAAATAAACATCTAAACTCTTCAGCTCCAAAATTAATTTAGCATGTACTAGAAAGCAAAAACAAAAGTAATATTTTTTCATGGAAATAAAATCAGGCATCGACGGGTAGTTCAGCCAAAAATATTCAAAACAAAATAGACAAATTACAATGTAAGCCTTGTGCTATCCTATGCACCTTAACATTGGGAGTGGGGTCATCTAGACCCCACAAGACTGTATGTTAAACCTTTTTTCTTCAATGACTTGTGATCTTCACTGGTTTCCATGGATTACATGAAATCCTCTTCACCTTTATCCACCTTTGTCATGGTAGGGATAACACGTCAATGTACAGACCGGGTCATCTAGACCCCATAGGATAGCACAAAGGTTAAAAGAAAAACGTCACCTTTTGCCAGACAAGTTTCCAACACATCAATGTTTGGGTTTATTTAACAGGATATCAAAAACCTGCTCATCAACTTCTGTCTTTGAGTCATCAAACACTTTCAAGTCCAAGGTTGGAATGTTGAACTTGTTTGTCTATGCAATGCTCCAAACAGATTATGGATTATTATTACAGATTATTATGGAAAACAGTGACTATCTGGCAACACCCTCTTGCTATGTAAAAAATAATCTTCACAGAAGAAAGCTTAAAATCAGTATTCTTGCACAGTGTGCACCTTCCCTTGACCAAGATATAAACTCCAACAATGAATGATAACAACCTCTGTACAGATAGTAGAGTTTCCTACAGTCTATGTCACTGCTTTGCATTGGGGACACAGTGTTAGCCCGCGCACAACAGCTAAGGTGGGCTAACAATGTACAATGTAAAATATGGGAAGGACAACCATATTTTAATGGGCAGTAAAAAAAAGTTAACTGCGGGATAGTAAAATGGTGGAAAAAACAAACCTAAGAAACTTCATTGAGCGTATTCTTGCAGTTTTACTCCAACATATTTCCTTTACGTTTTTACACCAACTTTGGCAGCCAATTAAAATCATTTTTGACTAAGACGTGTAAAAGTTTCTCGAGAACAAAACGATGGTAACTCTAATTTTTCCTGTGTAACAGCTGTTACCTATAATCTATAAAGTAATAATCAGTTTATCAGTTTCTCAACCATAAGCAATTCGTACTGTTGAAGGGACTTCATATAAAAAAGAAATTATGAAATCTGACTAACGACGTCTTTTGAACATTTATTGAATGAAATGAGGTTAAAATATGCAGGAAACACTGGGCGTAAGAGCTGATTATTTAAAAGCAATCAGCATATGCAAAACGTAGACATAAGCTTTCGACTAATAAGCTAGAAATAAGATAAAAGTAAAACAAAAGAATATAAATAAAACATTAAAGTGAGAGGTGTGCTAAGTGTGTTTGTGGAGGTATTAATTGTATTTCTCTGTATGAAAGGGGGTAGGTGATGAGTTTAAAAATGGATCCTCAAAGGGGATTACATTTGGGACAAAGACATTATGCTGGTAAAGATAAAATCTTTTCCCTGACCACCAGCAATGACTGAATGAGTTGAGGACTGTCCTACTCACCATGTGGTCTGGAGATCTGGTTCTGGTTTGATCCATCAAGAAGGGGTGGTCCTGTTACCGGCAGGATGATTCATAATGGGGCTTGTGCCTCAGTGATGTTCAGCCAGGTGTAGGAGAGATGAAGGCTTCTTTACAAAGAAAACCTGCTAATTTTGCTCAGTTAAGGTCACTTGACTTGGATTGGTAGAGTGACTTCTTTCTTCAGAGTTTGTGACCAAAATTATTAGTTGCAGAGCTGCCCGGGCAACAAAATGTATCAATTGGTCATGCATGAAAAGTCTGTTTTAAAATAAAAGCATCAGAAATAATGCATCATTAAGCTGTGGTTTTAAGATGTAATTTTATTCCATTAGTTCTGGTAATAAATACAAATGTTCTCTCTTGATAATGAGCAATAGTCATAAATAAACTGAAGTTAAATACTAGAGACACGGTCATTGCTGCCTTTTGTTAATGTGCCACATTTTGTTTTTATTGTTTTTATAGATGGATCTGGCAAACCAAAAGTAAAGATTTCAGAACTCTTTCTGAGCCCTAAGATAGTCCCAGTATCAGCACTGATGAATAAACCATTTAATCTGACCTATATATTTTTAGAAATAAAATCTTTCTGGTAGATATTTGCACACAACACAGACATTGTACAACCATTTTTGTCTGCCAGGAACTGCTTTTTCAGCAAGGTTTTCGCCACCATCTCTCCTCTGGCACAAAGCCCAGAGGGCAAACCTCTCTTGTGCATTATAACATTAGTGGCAGCATCTTATCTTATTAGGAAGTGATAAGATCAGCTTAGTGCAGGGGATAGGGAGGAGGACAAACAGAGCTTACAAAGCTTTTTCCTACAAGGCCATGCTATACATGTACATGTAACATATACATTTCTGTACCTTTGGAGTATAAAAACATTGTACATCCCAATGGCAGCTCGCAAAATGTCAAAGTATTTCTAAGGATGTGTTTTTTTGTTCATGTCAAATTGTATCTTTCTGACATTTCAGTTTTAAACCAAACATGTTCTTTTTAAGTTTGTTATCTCATATTTCACAGTTTCACTCACACTACATTTTACTAACAGCAGGGTTTAATCTCATCCTGCGTTCACACCTGGCATGTGATGCACCTTAAAGCACTGGCTAAACGAGCGGTCTTGAACGCTCTTCCAGCATATGGTGTTGGAAGAGGCTTGGTGCAAAATGTCAAAGCGGTGCATATCTCGTGAATCTTGCTCCAGGGTTTTTCCTCTCCCAGCTCTATTCCGACATATGAAAGACTTGGTGTCGTAAATAAGTCTGCATAGGTACAAACCACAATTATTATTACTTGTAAACTCTCTGATCAGTTTACAAACAGGTGAGGTATGCCATCCACATGTTACTACCAAGTCTGAGTCCCTGACTGATCAAAGCTCAATTGGTTTTAACTTTTAAAGGCACATTCAGTAGACACATGTTTTGTACATAGACATTGAAAATTTTCTTAAAAACTTATGTAGCAGTGTTTGAACGCTCGAGTTTGAATGCAGACGCCCAAAATGTACGCTGAATGTAGTCACTTGAACCCATGTTGCTGAGCCCAACAAAACCTGGCTCTTCTTTACCTAAGGAATTTTAGGTTCATAACTTATGACTTTAAATTATTTTTTTTTAGGACTTTTTTAAACAATCAGGATTTTTTTTCCAGAATTTTTTTAACAATCCAAGTTTTTCAAACTGCATTAAACCTTTTTGGTAAAAATATCAAATCAATATTTTCCTTGATAGACCAAGCGCTGACTTTAACATTTAACAGCTCAAGGCTTGGCAAATGAATTGAATCCCCAGCAAGCACATCAAGAAAAAAGAATACAAACCTTTTTCTTTTTTTTTCTTTTCTATTAAAAAAAAACTTAATCTTCTCCTGACACCATACTGTAATTTGAATTTTAGAAAGTCATAAAAATGTATATCAAGTGTAATTGCATGAATAGAAGAAGTGGGGGAGTTACATTAATAATGCTTTGCAAGAATTGCAGTTTTTATTTTACTGTATGATTTCCCTTGTGTTTGTTATGGCTCCATTTCTGGTTTCCATTTGGGCCTTTAAAACAACCATTGTCCAATCATGCGTGTGCCAGCATATATATTTTAGAGTGAACATGCTTCCTTCTAAAGGGCTTGTAACCCTTGTGCTATCCTAGGCACTTTACCGTTGGGAGTTGGGTCATCTAGATTCACTAGACAGTGCTCTGAACCTTTTTTTTTCCAATTTTTTGTGTTCTTCACTGGTTCAGTGGATTACATGAAATTTTTCCACCTTTATCCACCTTTGTCATGGTAGGGAGAACATGTCAAAGTAAGGGTGGGGTCATCCAAGATAGCACAAGGGTTAATCACCCACTGTACTTTATACTTCCAGCCTATTCCAGATGCAGATGGGGTGGAGCTTCAGTTTAACTTTTTTTTGGCAAAAGGGTGCTTGGGCTTCTAAAGAACTGTCTGCCTCTGCCTCCTGTTTGTGAATTCAACATGTTCTGACACATTCAAGGTTGCACTAATTAGTCAGATGTTATTTATTTATTTTTCCACCTCTTCACACCGATGGAGCTGTGATGTGCTCTGCCTGGCATTCATTTACAGAGGCTGAGGCTATAAGCTCTTCTTGTGGTGTTATTGATGTGTTTGAACAAATGTTAATGAACTCCTCCAGTGCTGTAGTTCATTACGTTGTATGCAGTATATTGGTGGAGTTAAAGGTATAGCCACCTTACAAACAGATTGGTCTGCCTGATACTCTAAGAGGCAGGTTTTTTTTTTGACTCACCCGTTGTTTTTAAGCCTTTCCCTGACAAATCATTTGTCCTCACTTGAGCTTGACATCCAGGGTTGTGTCCAAATTCCCACCCTAACCCCTAACCTCTAAAAAATTAGATAGTGTGGCACTATGTAGTGCTGTAAATTATAAAAGCAATCCTGACACCCTGCTCAATACTTTTTTTTTTTTTTTTTTAACGGTGGATGTGATGTAATCAATTTCATGAAGTTGAAATCGAATTAAGATTAGTGTTTTGCGACGATTATTTATGAGTCCACTGTCTTCTGACGATAAAAATGTTGATGATTTGTCAAAAAAATACATAAAAATATATTTTTTGGGGGTAGAAAATGTCCCAACGCAATGCATTGTGCCCTATATTTGCCAATTTAGTGAGGATCGATGCACACTAGTTTTTCGCAGAGACGTCCAAGAAGTTTCCATTTGGGAATTGTAGATTCCGACAGCACTACAAAATGGCACTATATACATATATATATATATATATATATATATATATATATATATATATATATATATATATATATATATATATATATATATATATACTATATATACATAGTGCACTATTTAGGGCACTATTGTGATGACATGCACATTTTAAATAAACATCATGGTGATTTTGAAAGGTGAACCTCATTAAGATAAGACCTGGTGAGTTTCTGTGGTGGCTCTGATTTACTTGTCATTAATTGCACCAGCTGGTCAATTAGGTGCAACAGGCAGCAATGGAAGATTTAAATGGTGATGGCAATGTTTGCCTTAAGAAAATTTTATTTTTGCCTGATTTGGTAATATTAAAGTCCCACTCCAGTTATATTTTTTATCTATTTTTTCATTGTTCCAATGCCATTTTTAGCCTACATTTTTTTAAAAATACATTTGTTTTCTTGAACATACTTTCTGCAGAGCAGCAATAATTTATTAGAAACTCACCTCTAAGTTGTGGGCATGACTGTTTGTGCCGAGCAAGCCCACCTTAGCTTCTTTTCACCTATCTGCCTACTAGCTCTCTTACTAGCTTACAGGTCTTTACAACCCCCATCTAACATGGTGCAACAAAAATGGTGAGCAATATTTGAGCTAACCAGCTGTACAGTTTTAAGCCAGATGCCAGCTCAGATGAGGAAAACATGGTCCACAAACACTTGTGGATCTATTTGTCCACAAGTGGATGCATTGGAATGCAGCGGCACAGGGAACTTGTGGCCTGCCGATTCTGGTTTCCACTTCACAACTACAATCTTTGTCAAACTCCATGTGTTTGATTTGCCCCTGATTTACAATTCGAAAATAGAAAAACTCAGAAATGCTACTTTTTTTTTTCTTTTAACTTGTCCTGTCCAACAGCTGGGCAAACAGATGAGAGCTGAAGGCCTCTTGTGTTGGACATATTTTACTTTAACAACAGGGGTTATTAATCTTCAGACAAACCAGAGGAATGTCTGAATAAACCCCTTTTGTAGTTGAGGCCAAACTTTATTAAATTCCATCATATTTGAAAATCTTTGGTGTTGGACCGGACGGAAAAGGAAAGGAGGGAAGAAGAGAGAGGGATGTTAGAGAGGAGGGGGGATAGGAGGGTGATAATAGGAGAGGGGGGGATAAAACCATGAAGCAGCCTAAAGCAAAAACTTTACTGGATGTTTATCATTACGGCAAGGTTCAAGTGTAATACAAATCCCAAAGGGCGGGGCCTGTCCACACACACACTCAAATGGTATAAACACACCTGTTAACTGCAAAAGTGTCCACATGTCAACATGTACACAATACAGATATTGTTCACAAATGCATACTTATGCCTTTAAACCAACTAGTGTGAAATATTTCATTCATTCAATCATGCAAACTGTTAGTGCAAAGGTGAGCTAACACCTGTGCTCAGGTGAGTATTTATGTTCTTCTAAGTGGATGATGGAATGTGAAAAGAAGGAGAGAGAGTGTCCAGCCATCCCCACACCAAGACCACCGCAGCAGCAGCGGCAGCCAGAACCCCCAACGCCACTCTGCAGCAGGCAGAGAACAACCACCCCCCGGGCGATCACATCCGCCACCCAGGCCAGGGCCAGCAGGACCACCACGAGGCCCCCAGAGCCAGAGAGCAGGGAGGCATGGGGGGAAGAGAGCTGCCCCAGCCCAACCAGGGGAGCAGCCCCCCGCAGCGCCGGGAGGGCCCAACTCAGGGCCCCACCCGAGAAGAGTGCCCACAGCCCCAGATGAGCACCTCATCACCACCCAGGAGTTCTGGGCATCCCCCCGCCCCTACCCCAGGTACGAGCCAGGACCCCCCAAGGGAGACCCGCTCTGCGCTCCAGGCAGCCACCCACCCGGCTCACGGTTGGTCCAGGAAGGAGCAAGGCAGGGGACAGCTGGCCCCGCCCAGGAGGTGGGCACCCCGGAGAAAAGGGGGGCCCGCAAGGGGTGTTGTAAACATAGCCTGACCAGGCTCGGCCACAGTTGGAATGCCCAGGGGCAAAAACCCGAACCCACCCCACAGGGAAACGGACACCCCCGGCTCAGGTGTAATGTGAACCCCCTCCCCGTGCGGAGAGAGCCCCACCGGGCCAAGGAAACCAGCACCCAGGGGACATGGCCGCCGCTGCCAAGAGCCCAGTACCCCCCACCAGGGATGGGGTAGGGGACAGATGGACCTAGAACCCACCTTCCTTGCAAAATGTGTGTGCGTGTGTTTGTGAGGGTGTATGTGTGCATGTGTGTGTGTTTGGGTTTGAATGTATATTATGAGGACTAAAAGGTGTGTGTACTAGGGGGGTGCAGTTAAAATTGGTGGGTAGGTGGTGCAACAGGCAGCAGTGGAAGATTTAAATGGTGATGGCAATGTTCGAAATGCTACTTTTTAAAAATACACTATATTACCAAAGGTATTCGGTCACCTGCCTTGACTCACATATAGCTGAAGTCCATTCCATTCCCAACCTATAGAATTTAATATGATGTCAGTCCACCTTTTGCAGCTATTACAACTTCTACACTTCTGAGAATGCTGTCCACAAGGTTGAGGAGTGTGTTCATAGGAGTTTTTTGAAACCGTGAAAGTCTTTAATGACCTCTATACGTCCATGAACAAAAAACTGGTCTGCATAGCTGCATTTATAAATCTGGCCAAGGCGGTTGACTCTGCAAATCACTCAGTCCTCTTACAGAGGCTCGTCATTCCCAAAACTATACTGGAGAAGATGCCACAATACATCTCCAGCCTTCTTGCATCAATCTCACAACTACCATATAAAGTCCACCGATCTCATTAAACTTTTAATTCCCAAGGTCTGCACAGTCTTCTGTCAAAACTGCTTTCATTTTGCTGCAACAAATGACTGGAACTTTCTCCAAAACTCCCTTAAGCTTACCGTTCTTCAATAACATAATTTTTTAAGCAGACTGCAACAGTCCCTAGTTGACTGCTGTATTTGTGGATCCTTTCCTCTTGGCTTGTTGTCTGTATAGGCTGTTTTAAGGTCAGTGTCAGTATTGTTTGATTTTATGTGGTGTCATGGATTAATGTATATTTTTCTTTTGCCTATTTTTTGGTGCTGGGTTGATAAAATTGACCCATTGATCTGAATCCATCCAATCTTAATAAATCAATAATTGTTCCAATAAAGTAGAGATCGATCTTTTATGCATTACCTTTTCCAGTGACTTAATGCTACTCTTATGATATTTTCTGAGATTTGGCGAGATCAAGCTTTGAAACAATCATGGTGTACACCTGTAAAACTGGTAGACACAGGTAGACACTTTACAAATTACAATCGGAAGGTTCATGAAACATTATTAATATACTCGGATGTATTTACCTTGTAATTTTAACAGTAACAGAAGTAAAACTGAAGTCTGCTAGCTTCATGCTAGCCCCTAATGGAGCTAAATAAACAGCTTTATATACTCACAGGCATGAATTTTGCAAACTCCTTTAAGGAAATATTTTTTTTAAACTAACAATTTTTCCTCAAATCTTCTGGAATAAAGTGCAATGCTATAGCAAAACATCTACCTAGTGGGCAAACTGAAACGCAGGTTTCTTAACATCTGCTCATTGTTGTTGGAGCTTCTCCATTTGAGAAACCATGTAACACGGTATGGTATTACCAATGTCATTGGTTTAGTATTTTACTAACACATTTTACAGTATGGGAACTGTATCAGATTAATATGTATATTTTCTAAACATATATAGATTATTAATGTATTTCTATACAAATATTTCTACATGTGTAAACCATGTAAATTCAAAATTGAATCTAATCAAATAGGGTGAATTGAAATAATCAAAATCGTGAATCAAATTGATATATACTCTGGTGAATCGAATCAAATTGATTCTGGATATTATTGGTGATACCCAGCCCTACTATTTTTATTTTCCTGATTTTACTTTTGCTGGGATTTCTTGCCAGGTCATCATTACAAATGATCATTTGTTCTCAACTGATCCTCCAGGTAAATGTTAGGTTGAATATAAAAAAAAAAGTTTTTTCAAAAAATACAGCCCTTGTTTGTTGTTCGCCTTGTCTACAGCTGTGTTACCAACCTGGGACCTTTGCATTTTTTCACCAAAATATTTTTTTCTGTTAGAGAAATTACAGCAAATATGCCAGTGAAATCAAATGAGAACAATTAGATGAGAGGATGAAGACAGCTGTGACCATCTGGAGTCATCCTAGAGATCAGCCTGGAAAGAGGATGAGGAGAGGGATCAAGAAGTGCAATAAATCCTGTTAAATTAGTATTAATGTTCTCAAGCAAGCTGATTGTTGTATTCATGTTTGTGTCTGTCTGAATATGTGCGGGTATGTGAGAGACAGTGCTGCGCTATGGACTCATTAGGCTACAGGGGGAGAATAGCTAAAAAGGATTAAATCGACATGGATTATTCTCCCATGAAATCCCGGAACCATGTGAAAGCAAGAGAGAGAATGAGAGATGGAGGGGGTGAATATCTAAGAAAAGCCTGGTGTATAAATATGTATGGCTAGGAATATGTGTGGGGAAATGAAGAAAAGAACATTTTACAGAGACAAAGAAAAAAGATGAGCAGGAGAGCTTGAATCGTGGAGGGTGAAAGAAAAACAAGACAATGACAAGATGAGCTTAAAGATGGAGTTTGAGGTTTCAAACTTTACTATGAAGCGCCCAATTGCCATTTTTGGAACATTGTGGAGGTGGTTGGAGCAAATGCCACGCCATCCCACTTTAGACTACCTTTTGGATGTAACAAAATCTAATTCGAGAGGTTAGAGATTGTCCGTTTGTTTTAAACAGATATTTAAAAACATATACAATTTTACATTATTAATTTATAAAAAAAATGTCGGTTAAAATAAATACAGCTTAAGAAAATAAACTTCAGAGGCTTCGAAAAGGTGTTCATGTGGCATCTGTAGGGTGTTACACTAGTGAAAAGTGTGTTTTTGCATCTGGTTGCATTTAGTTTATCTGTTAAATAGGTTCTCTACATAAACTTTTTTCATGGTTTGTACTGCTCTCACATTTATCTCCTTGGCCCCCCACTGATACTACTACCGTTTGACTGGTTTCTCAGCGGGCATGCTTTAGGCAACATGTCGTAGTGAACACTTAAGCAACATATAAGGGTGAAATAGGTGAGATGCAAGCTGTTAAAAAAGAGTAAATTAGACCATGAGAACAGAGATTGATTGGACATCGTACGGGCACTTATGTATGACGTGCACACCACATCCGTAGAGCATTTGCGCACGAATAGGTGAGGAGCCAGTGCATGCACCTTACTAACCAATATCCCCTGTACGTCATAAGTGCGTGTAACTTACTTTATCTTTACAGGTATTTTACAATACACTTACCACACGCTCAACAATAATATGTTCCATGCTCATGACGTCCCTTAAGGTGGGCGTACGAGCCTTAAGGGAACTTTGAGAGACACCTGCACTTCCCTTAAGATGTG
Source organism: Oryzias curvinotus (assembly GCA_023969325.1). Lineage (NCBI taxonomy): Eukaryota > Metazoa > Chordata > Actinopteri > Beloniformes > Adrianichthyidae > Oryzias > Oryzias curvinotus. Next base: position 27,148,068 of record CM043706.1, read on the forward strand.
GCTGCACCTGTTTACAACCCTCCATGGTCAGGACAACTTAAAAACCAGCAGCATTCGTACGGGTCAACCTTCATACTGATGGATGTGACTAGAGCATAAAATGCTTGATGACTCATATGTTGGAGAGCTACTTTTCATCAGTGGTAATACCTAAAACTCATTCACATTATGAGAAAGAAAAACGTCAAATTCCCCTTTTCATGCTGCATATGTATATTTAACCGTTGCGCTATCCTAGGCACGTTAATATTGGGAGTGGGGTCATCTGGACCCCACATGACAGTGCGCTGACCCTTTTTCTTCAATGATTTGTGATCTTCACTGGGGTCCATGGATTACATGAAATCCACTCCACCTTTATCCACCTTTGTCATGGTTGGGATAACACGTCAATGGTCATCTGGACCCCATGGGATCGCACAAGGGTTACGACAAAGTCTGTCTAAGGCTACGTTCACACTGCAGGGCTTAATGCTCAATTCTGATTTTTTGAAAAAATCTGATTTTTTTGCAAGACCGTTCACATTTCCAAGTAATTCCGAACTTTTGTGGTCTCCAGTGTGACCGTGACACGACCCAAACGAGACCCGCATGCGCAGAAGAATACTCAACGGTGAACAACGTCACTCGTTGTTTGCGGAGCCAACGTGAACAATGGATGTCAACAACAGTGTTGTCAACAGCAGAGCTCTTTTTGTAATATTACATTTATTTTCACGAAGGAGCAGCACAATTACAATCTTCTCATTTTAAGAAGGCATTGGAGTCGGGATCGTCTGTACCCACTGTAGTGGAATAGGAGCGTGTTTGTGTTGGGGCCGCGCGCCTGTGTGTGTGTAATAAGAGACAGAAGACCGCGTGCCGCGAATGAGAATGGGGGGGGGCATTCATGTTGTGTGTTACGGAGGAAGGAGAACGGTATTAAAAGAAGGTTTCCCCCAGAATAAATGCTATGAACTCTTTATTAACCTGCTTTGGAGAATCCTGGAGAATCTAAGGATCAGATCAGGGAGGAGGAGGAGGATCACCTTGGGTCCCCCGCGCTTCTGAGCACAGTCGGAAAGGGGAGAAAGAAAAAAAAGTCATCGCGGGAAAGGTTCAACACCACGCTCGGCCATTTAGCTGGAATTTTTTTTCAAAAACCGCCCAGTTGCGATAAGAGCCCTGGAGTTTGGCCTGAATAGAGCGATCACTCCAAATATTAATCCAATCGGTGAGCTACTTCCCTTCCACTGACTGATCTCAGCAGCATCGTATGCCATGGTTGTTGTTTATGTTCCCGTTCCCGCATACTTCAACGCAAAATGATGACGTTTGTTGCGTGTCGATGACGTACGGTTCGGAATCAAGTCGCCTGGCCGGTCAGACGGCGGTCGCAATTGAAAAGATCGGATACGTATCGTAATCAGGCCGGCTAACCCAAGGGGCCTTGGTCGCATTTGAAAAGATCGGATCTGTGTCATTCAGACTGTCATGAAAAGATCGGAATTGGGCCGCATAGGGGCAAAAAAAATTGGAATTGGGTCGTTTCAGCCTGCAGTGTGAACGTAGCCTAAATAACAGTTCAGTTTGAGCTTATGCCTTAGGACTGGCCCTCTGAGACAAAGGCCGAATCCGAATTCTTCCCTTACCCATCTAGTTCCTCCCTATTGCTTCAATTGTAGGGGCATTTGAATGTTTAGTGGTGTCCAAACTTTTTTTTTTTAAGGGGAAGCTGTAGGGACTTAAGGCTAGGTATTCCTTTAACTTTGTTCACCGGCGACTATTGATGACATCATCAAGTGGTAGTAATGTCCCAATTTGAAGAATTTTCATAACTCTCCCATTGGAGGGCTAAATCTAGTGGTAAAGAAAAGTCAGACGGGAAGGGGAATAATTCAGATTTGGTTTAAGAGTTTATTGCCATTTGATAATGTAAAAAAAGTACATTGGAAATTTACTTTGGCAGCTCTGAAGTCAGTGTGAATTACAGAAAGACAACAAATCAACAAAAACAAGTGTCTCAACCTTTTCATTATTGCACTTTTTTGTCGTGTTTGTGACATATTGTGGTTGTTCAGTGTTGATTGCACGTAGTGTCCAAGCTGGTTAGTATTGTTGTGTGGTTTAGTTCAGTCCAGTCTCCCCTCTCCTATGTCCTGTGCCAGCATTCTGACTGCAATTGGGAAGAAGCTATTGTGAAAGTGTGTGGTATGTGCATGGATGCTTTCAGGCCTGCGGTGTCAAGTTTTGGCCTGAGCTGGATTAGTGCGTGGGCAGAGTGGTGTCTGTCTCTGATGATCTTCACCACTCTCCTCCTGCTGCGTTGTCTATAGATGGACTTGATGGATGGAAGATTGCAGACAATGATTTCTCCTGTTGTGTTGATGAGCCTTTGCGTCATCTTCTTCTCTTTCATGGTGGTGTTTCAAACCAAGCTGTTAGTCCGCTGGTGAGGATGCTTTCTACAAGCCCTCTGTAGGCGTGGGTGAGGGTATGATTCTTGAGTCTGGCCTTCTTCGGCAGCCTGATGAAGTACAGCCTCTGCTGGGCTTTCTTCACAACAGTGTTTCTTTTCCAGCTGTGGCTGTCTGTGATCTGCAGACCCAGGAACCGGTGACAGTTGGTCGGTCCGGTTGATGATGAGCGGCTGATGTGGCTGGGCTTTCTTTCTATAATCCACGATTGTTTCTTTCGTTTTCCTTCATTCTCTCCTGTCTCAAAGCTTGTGAGTAAAGCTGTGGCTGAAATGACAAGGAAGATAATACTTAGAAGAAAAATAAATACATACAGTATGTGTAATTTAAATAAAAGTGTGAAAAATATAGAGTGGAGGAGCCACAGAAAGATAAATACTGTCGAGAAGATGTGAGGGAATAACATGAACAAGTGGATATGAAGTCAGGCAAATATTATTGAGAGGTAAAAGAGCAGAAAGTCAGAAGGCAAAATACTAAGACACAAAAACATACACATGCCTAAAATGGCAATAACAAAGTGAAATATTTGCAGAAAACAGCCAGACGTCGTTTATTGTAATGCCTATTGTGAAAATGAACCATCTGGCTGGGGGGAAATCTGCATATGTGCACAACAGAGACACATAATAGTATGACTGTAAATGTGATTTCACACAATTGAGGGTGGATAGTGGGCATCATTGCACACAAGTTGTGATGCATTGTTTCCTGTATGTCTTTGGGCATGTTTTTATTGTACAGGTTGCAGCAGTTCTTGTGCCTTTTTTTCTGTTTGCCTGTGTCTGTGAGTATCTTTTCTTTGTATCTAAAAGCAATAATTCACACTTTCAGTGTCATTTTTATGGGGACATCAACATTGACTGTTGGTACCTTGTAGAGTTTTGCATTAGGAATGTACACTATGGAAATTATTTAGAGCAGGGGTTCTAACAGTGTGGCCCGGGGGCCAATGGCGGCCCGCGGGAAATGTTTTTGTGCCCCTCAATAAAAAAGAGGGCCAGAGCAAGTTCCTTTGAGGACAAACATTGTGTTGGCGAGGACAAAAGGCACTTTCAAGCTAAGTGGACAAATGCTTACTTTGTTACCTCATGGGCTGGATAAAGTTCTGCGCCTTCTTTGCAAGCAGGTACCAGTAAATGCTATGATCAAAGAATTCAATATAAATCGTCACTATATTACAAATCATAAAAACTATGACAAATTAACCGGCAATGAGTGCAACAATAAGCTCCAACAACTACAACGAGGCTATGCTGCACACTAGATGGTTATAAAAATGCCTAAATCCAGGGAACTTGTGACAGAAGCTAGCTACGTTGTGGCTTTGGAAATGGCCCGGCGTAGCAAGCCCTTGAGTGACGGGGAGTTTGTAAAAGAATGTATGCTGAAAGTACCTGACATTGTTTGTCCAAAAGAAAGACTTTCAATGATACAATTACTATAGGAGTAGAAGATCTGGGCAGCAACCTTCGACCGCACCTGGGAAAACATCTGGAGGGCCTGGTTAATTGTACAAATGACATTTGGTCATTAAAGTTAATAAAAACAACTTTTTTCTGCGTATCCTGCGTACCAAAATTGGCCCCCAGTCTAATGTTGAGTTCCTAATTTGGCCCTCCGCTACAAAAACTTTGAAAACCCCCGATTTAAAGTGTACGTTTGGCACTCTGTGTTGGAGTTTTTTTTTTCCAAAACAAAAACAACTTAGATATTTCACACTCTGTGGTTGCATCTTTTCTACTCTTTTATTTGGTTTTTCCTGTTTACACTCTTACAGAGCATTGGACATTACTAAAACAAAAGAAAAAAACAAATTGTTCCCTCACAATAAAAAATGTATTGTCATGACTTAATATTGTGTGTGCACAAATTTGTATTTTTGCACATAAATTGGCATTTTCTGAGTGCAAATCAGTATTATATGTGCCTAAATTATTAGCAGGAATTGATTATACTAAAATACTAACTTGTGCATACAAAATACTAGTTTCTGCACATAAAAAGCTTATTTGTGTCAACAAAATAGTAATTTGTGTGCACAAAATGCTTACTTGTGACCAGAAAATACAAATTTATAATCACAAAATATTAACTTGTATCCACAAAATAGTAATTTGTCTCCACAAAATACAAATTTGTTCCTACAAAACATCCATTTGAACACACTAAATGCTAATTTGTGCATACAAAGCGGAAATTGTGTACGCACAAAATGCATCTTAGTGTGCACAAAGCTGTATTTCAAATGAGCACAAATGCTTAATTTCATGTCTACAAAATGCTAAATTGTGCTTTGAAATCCCAAATGTATGCCCCAAAACTACTAATTTGTACACAGAAAATGGTAAGTTATGCATACAAAATGCAAATTTGTGTGCACAGAAAAACTGACTTGTGCCCAGCCCACAATAATAGCCCAATTTCGCCTAGAAAATGCTCATTTGTGTGCACAAAATGCTAGTTTGTGTGCAAAAAATCCACCCATCCACCTTCTTCCGCTTATCTGGGACCGGGTCGCAGGGGTAGCAGTCTAAGCAAGGATGCCCAGACTTCCCTCACCCAGCCACTTCCTCCAGGTCCTCTGGGGGGACCCCGAGGCGTTCCCAGGCCAGCCGAGAGACATAGTCTCTCCAGCGTGTCCTGGGTCTTCCCCGGGGCCTCCGTCCAGAGGAACATGCCCAGAACACCTCTCCAGGGAGGCGTCCAGGAGGCATCCGAACTAGATGCCCGAGCCACCTCAACTAGCTCCTTTCAATGTGAAGGCGAAGCGGTTCTACTCCGAGTTCTCTGCGGGTGACCGAGCTTCTCACCCTATCTCTAAACCGCCACCTTAACGTGGTGGGGGAGTTTGAGAGCTCGGGTGATCCCAGGAGCTAAGCTGTCTGGGGCTTAAGCCCCTGGTAGGGTCTCCCATGGCAGACAGGTCCTGGGTGACGAGCCAGACAAAGAGCGGTTCAGAACCCCCTGATGACGAGAAAAAACAAGGACCCGATTACGTCGCCCGGATTGGCGTCACCGGGGCCCTGCTCTGGAACCAGGCCCAGGGTCGGGGCTCGCAGACGAGTGCCTGGTGACCGGGGCTCTTCCCATGGGCCCCGGTCGGGCACAGCCCGAAGGAGCGACGTGATACCACTCTCCCATGGGCCCACCACCCATAGGAGAACTCAAAAGGGGCTGGTGCAATGTGGTTTGGGTGGCAGTCGAGGGCAGGTGCCTCGGCGGCCCAAACCCTGGTCATGGAACTTGGCTTTTGGGGCAAAAAATGCAAATAAAAAACCATGTGTATAACGTAATGTATAATATGTGTGTAACGATGTGTAATTGCACAGCAAGGAAAGCAGTGACAGGAGCAATGAAGAAGCAGGAATGACGGTAACAGGGGGAGCTTTTTGAAGCACATTTGTGACAAAGCCCAGCGACAGATGACACAAACTCATGGCATATTAGATTTAATATTTAATCTGAATGTAATCTGGCGTTTTTCAGATGTAGACTGTCTTCATACAAGTACATAAGTGTTTGGTAGAAAAGAGACCCTCTAGCGACAGAAAAAAGGAGATAGTCACATCTTGATTTTAAAACATGGTTGGCCGCTCTTTAGTGCTTCTTTATTTCAGGTTGATGAGCTAATAAAAGTGTGATGTGAAAGGAAAGAAAACCAATGTATTAATCAATTCCTCGCCCTATTGAGCAGATTCTGACTAAATTCCTATTTGCATTCCGATTGCCACAATTTGTGATCATCTCATACACACAGAGAGGTTAAAAACGTCAAAAATACATGTCAAAAAGCCACACAAAAAAACATTTCAAAAGTCGTCACAAGCCCGAACGACATGACAGCAGTGTAGCACAACACAAAATGCACAAACACACACATCACCGCAAAAATTGGGCCAAAAAAAAAGTCAAAATACAGTTGCGAGCCTAAAACACGTGTGTTGGGGATATCCAAAGGAATGTTTGAAATCATTATGGGATGGACACACAACCGTTTGGCAGCCCTTTTGAGCCAAAATCTGGGATTTCGCGATATTCGCGTTTTTCCACAATATTTAAAAATTAACTTTTTTTGAGCGATTTTAACGATATTTCACGCACATGCTGCTAACTTAAGTATACAACCACCTCTGGAATTTCGTCGACCTTTGACTTTGGGAAGAGGCTGCCACTTTGAATTTAAAAAAAAAAAAAAAAAGACCTTTACTACGGGATACAAATGTAAACTTGTCGTTGGGATTTTTAATCGATCGTCTCGTAACTTTTCGCGCATCAATGGCAAGCTACTGTGGAAAAAAATGTTGCAATAAGAAGTTGTAGATTTTCAATGGTTTATCTGTGGCGAGCTCGCAAAAGTGGTATACTGTTATACCTCTTATGTTTTTTAATAGAATACAGTGAAAAATAAATGAATGCATCCATGGTTCGAACTGAACATATTAAAAAACGCTTGATATGAAGATATAAGGAATGTGGGCATGGTTAGCAAAAATACCTTCGTTACGAAATACATCCAAAAGTTCACTTTTTCTGATTTGTCTAAAACTGACGTCGATCTGTTCGTTATCCCCAGGTGACCAAAACATAAAATGGTTGCCATGGAAATAAAATCAAAAGAAAAGCCGCCATTTTGAAAAAAAATTGTTTTTTTTCTATGATGTGGTATGGGAGCTGCATCGCTCAAGACAGGAAGGACTTGGCCCGTGTGGTGAAAACCGCACAGGACTCGACTCAGTGTACGACAGCCGGGTCCGGCGGAAGGCTGGTCATATAGCTGCAGACCCCACCCACCCGGGACACCAACTGTTTCCCAGGTGGGTGGGGTCTCCTGTATCTCTACCTCTGGAAAGAGATACAGGAGCATCAGAACCCACACGAACAGACTGAGAAACAGCTTCTTCCTGTGAGGTCCATCCACCCCCTCCATCACACAATTGTGGCCCCCCCCCCCCCCCCCACACACACACAGACTTAATAAAACACACTAATCCCCTGTCACTACTCTGTTGACAATGCTCTGGCTGCACTTTTACATTTTTATGTGCAATTATTTCGTTATTTATTAAAAAGAGCTCATTTATTTTTTGAGAAAGAGCTGCTGAAAACAGTTTCCTTGTGCACTGCATAATAATAAAAGATTCTGATGAACATAACTAGCATATTTAGCATAATTAGCATCTTAAGCAATGTGTTTTTCTGAGTCAGTCAATGATGCTGATTGCAATGCTAAAAATTTTAGTCTCATTAGCATAACAACCATAGTTAGCATAATAATCATCTAAAGCAATTTGTTTTTTTTAAGTTAGTTGATGATGCTGATCGCAATGCTAAAACGTCTTTTGCACATTAGCAAAACTAGCATAGTTGGCATCTTAAGCAATGTGTTTTTCTGACACAGTTCATGACGCTGACTGCACTTGCGACATTTGTGTAACCCTTGTGCTGTCTTGGATGACCCCACCCTTACTTTGACGTGTTCTCCCTACCATAACAAAGGTGGATAAAGGTGGACAAATTTAATGTAATCCATTGAACCAGTGAAGATCACAAATCGTTGAAAAAAAAAGGTTCAAAGCACTGTCTAGTGGGTCTAGATGACCCAACTCCCAACGGTAAAGTGCCTAGGATAGCACAAGGGTTAAAGTCAATTATCCAGTGGTGAACCTACAAATCGCACTTTGGTCATGAGCGGTACACTATAGTGAGGTACCCCCAGGAATTGTGGTGGACCCCACCGGTCAGACGAGCCTCAGCCTTTTTTCTATTAGGTATAGACAGACAAAATTACTAAATATTACATAAAAGTTCGTCATGGCTATAGTGATTACTTCATTTAACCATTACATTTTTGGAAAATTACTTGACGTTTCATCTTTACTTGGCTCAATTCTTCTGGCTCCAGAAGGATTACATCTCAAACTAGAACACACATTTATTTCTCAGTCAATGTATAAAATTACTTTACCTCATGGGAAATTGGTAGCAGAAAATAAATTTATGCTTGATTAGCTATAGAATGAAATGGGAAATGAAAATACATTTTAAGTGCTCTTAATTGCCTGTTCATTATTACAGAAATTAAGTGTGAATGATCTTTAGAAAGTCACGTGTGGTTGTTAGCATCCACTTGGATGTTAAAGGGAAAATCTTCATCACAAAGTATAAGTTTAAACCAGCAGCAAATATTTTACAAATAACTAAGATAAAATCAAATGAATTGCTTTTTTATGGAAGTTGTTTCTGATTTGTATGAACTTGTAAAAAGGACATCCATGAAATTTCCAACATCAAGGGTGAATTAGTCAGGCATTTGCTAAGAAAATTTAGAAAAGTAAATGTTCCTCTGTCTTAAAAAATATACAGTTAATCAGGATTAATTTCAAAAACAAAATATGAAATCTTTTTGCCTTGAAAGATGATCAGAGACTGGGTTGAGTTCTCAGTGTTATAATGGTGTTCTATGAAAAAAAAACCTGTAATATTACTTTTACTGGATTAGAGCCGTGTTTTTCAACCAGTGTGCCATGGGAGATGGTCAACTGTGCCGTGAGAAATTGCCCTCATTCACTTATCTAACAACATTTCCCATCTCCAGGAATCAGCTCTTTGTTCATCCAAACAGGCCCCTGATAAAACACTGAGCAGTTAGGAATATAAAAGATCACAAAATTATTTTTTCTTTGTGTTTATTTGATTCTATTAAAGACATTTTGATAAGAATGACGGTACCACGATTTAGCTGCAGCTATACCTGTTTGCGGAAAAGTGCCGCCCCTTTTACTGTCTCCACCAATCATTCTTGAAGGCTTGATCGCATGTCATCAGTCTGACCAATCAGAAGTGGTTAAAGTCTTCACTTCCTTGTTTAGATTTAGCTCAAAAAGTCACTCAGTTCTAACAAAAGTACCAGCTAAAGCTCGTGTTTAGCGGTGTAGCTTTCCACAGAATCCGGTGTCAAACCGTGGAACAAGTGAACAAAACAATGAAGCTCAGAGAAGCTGGTCTTTCTGTGGTCGGTGGATTTTCGGCACTACATCTCCCATGATGCACTGGGTTAAAATGACTGTCTTAGCGCACAATAAGCCTCTCCTCTTAATGTCTTTAAACAACGAACACACATCAAACAGTTTTTGAATCTTTTAACTTAACTTTTAGAGGGGCTGTACATCAATACAGACTATCAGCTTTTCCTTTTTTTTTTTTTTTTGGATGCTGGTGTGCCGCATGATTTTTGTCAAGGTTAAAGTGTGCCGTGGCTCAAAAAAGGTTGAAAAACACTGGATTAGAGCATTTCTCTGTTCAGAAAAACTGATAGGCCATGCCACATCTTCAGAAGTTGTCACAGCCTCCTGAGGAAATTCAATATCAGTGATATTCTTTCATGAAAATATACCAAAGAAAAACTGCTCGGTTTTTTAATCATGCTGAAAGATTTGCAGCCAGTTTTAGTTGGTGAAAAAAGCCGCAACACTTCAATCGCCCATCTGTCGCCTTTTGAAATCAATACTGACAAACTTATTTCAAAGCTGCAGCAAATGCAGGATGATGCAGGTTTGGGTGGAGGTAAAAATGGTGGGGCAGATGGCAGAGCTTTACCTATGTAACCTGCCAGTAGACTGCAAAACTGGGGCTAAATTTATGAAATTATTTCTTTTCGCTGCACCAGGAAAGTAATCATCCAATGCAGGTTAAAATCTGTTTTTTTTTTAAACTAAAACAGTATTTCTTTTAAACTTACAATAATGATTTGATACAAATTAAAGCAGTGTCAACTACAGAGAAATTGAGATGGTTGACGAATAGTTTGAAAATCAAGTCAATAAGTTTGTATTTTCTGTACAAGTAGTACATTAACCCTTGTTACTTGTTACAAAGGCCCAGCACCCCATCTCTACCTGGCAGGATACAGACGCCCTGGAGAACTTGTTGAGTTCAACAAATGGAGTGTAAGACTTCATTTTCCACTCCTTGAAGTGAGCAAATATTTTTGGGGGGAAAAAATAAAAAAAGAGCTACATTATTTAAGTCCTTGTTATTTTTTTTAATGCATTGAATTTAGATAAAATTTAAATTAGGTACCGAAAATATTACTTTTACTAGATATTAAAATAAATAGATCTTACCGAGATGAACAAATGAAATTATGTAAATTAAGATGCAATTGTCAGCCATAACAGTTTAGGTTTTCATGTTGATGTACTAGAATCTAAACATGTTTCTTAGACTCCCACATGGTGACATAAAGTAGTATCTTCTAGACTGGCAGTGGGCCATCCAATAACTGCTTTGAAGGGTTTAAAGAAAACACAGGGGCCAGCTGGGTGTGTTTGACCTCCAAATGGTTCAGTCAGCAGTGTGCTGGGATCTAACGGTCCATGTAGAGAACAAGATGAATACTTAGAGCACCTACCAACAAACCCCACAGGACTGAAAGTATCTAGCTTCTGCTACCTCACAGCGGGCAACAACCTTTGATGCTCTTCGTTCACACACTGACTGACTTGCAGTCAGAAAAATGAGTTGTTCAATGAACTTAATAAAATCTAAAATCTAATCTAATCAAAATTTTAAGATCATAGACCTCTCGTTTAGCCTGTAGGGCCAAAATGTTCATGCACATTTTTTCCCAGGAGTTAGCTTCAGGCAACAGGTTGTGTTGAACAAAAATACAACACGCAAGGTTAAGTTTGGGTAAATAAAGTAAGACGCAGGCACATCGTGTGGATTTTGCCTTTTTCAACCCCCCCGCAAATTCTGTGCACGGCACAAAGGGGTCCATTGGTGTTGTTCAAATGATAAGTGTGTTTTTGTGTGCCCCTTTATGGACCAGTTGCACACACCGTGCTTACAGACTGTTAGAAATCAGGAAAATAGAGTGTAGTTTGGGTGGACATCCTATGGGCACTAGCTTCTGCACACCCTGTGCATGCAGCATTTCTGTGCATCACCCATATGTCGTAAGTGCGTGTAACTTACATTATTCTAACTAATAGTTTGTCATACACTCAGAAAACGCATAACAACTGTAGCTTCCATTTTTAGGACGTACCTTGAGGTTGCTGCTTAAGCCTCGAGAGAAAACAAGCCATTTAAGGCTTCCGTGCTCAAAGCTCTCATGTTCATGTGTCACTACTCGAGTTTTTTAATTCGTTTTCGGGCTCTCTGTACAAAATGCACACCATACAAAGTGTGCTTTGAATGTGAAACGTGGATTTGATATTGACGTATAGATGGCATCCTTTTTAATTTATGGAAGTGCCAGCTGTTAAAATTTGGAAAAAATGGAAGAGAAATTAATAATTGCGGTTTGTGATAATGTGCAAATATATGAATATCTGAATATAGCTGTGAAAGAAAAAGCCTGGAGCAGGATTCATGAGATTTACACCACTTTGATATTCGCACCAAGACTCTTCCAACTGTTGGTAAATGTGCTAGAAACAGTCCAGTGTGAACACCTTCACAGTTGCACATTAAATTTGCATCTGATGCCCCTCTTTGTGTGTGTCAAATCTGCTGCTTGATGCCTGCCCAAAAATTTTCATAAGTTTGACGCCCCAGACATGTGTTGGAGGAGCTACTGCCAATGTTTTTAGCCTGGTTGCTACATGGAGTGGCGTGTATATCTCATTTTTACCTCTGTCTGTATTTCCACAGTTGTGGAGCTCTCCTAGTACACTTTCTTGTTTACCTTTTTCTCTTGCTAACTTTCCTTTGTCAAGTAAAGGCCCTGACTGCAAAAATACATGTGTAATTGGGCAATCTTGCTACAACTGAGAGAACGCAGCCACTACGAACTTTTCAACCCGAATGTTTATGGAACTAGAACTGAGTTTTGGACTTGTAACTTTCATGTTGTACCTGTAGTTTATGTTTTGTACTTGTAAGTTATGCATATGCAGAGCAGGGATTGTATAAATTCACGTCCTCCATTTCAAACAATCTACTGAACTCCTTTTGACAATATTAGTATTTAATAATTGCATTGTTTCACGAGCTACATGCAAAAGAGCAGATATGTTTATTGATGTTTAAGAGTAATAATTGACCTTTTTACTAGTGTGTTTAAACATATGTGTATTTACAAATTATTGACTAATTATCCAATGTTTCATATCCACACTTTGTTTAGTCAAATTTCTGTTGTCTTGTTTTTGTATAATTCCTGCTTTGATTGCTTGAAATAAACCATTTTTAAACCAATCGAATGTTTTGTAACTTTTAACTGCACATATTTTAAAAATTCAAGTTTCAAATTCCAGGCTTTTGGTATAAAACACAACCTACAAAACATTTTTACAATATTTGTTATGCCATTGGAAGCACCAATGAGTGTCAAATTTTCAATTTTTAATTTTCAAATTGTCAACCAATCATGTTTCTTGAATCTCCATCCAATCATGGCAAGAGGAGGCTAGGGCCCTGCAATGCTCTTTACCAAATGTTGGGACATTTATAATTATCTGACCATCTGATTCTATATATATATATATATAGAATATATATAGAATATATATATATATAGAATACATATACAATATATTTATATAGAATATATATAGAATATATATATATATATATATATATATATATATATATATATATAGTCAGTGAGTCTGAGCTCCTTTTTAAGAAACACAACTTGATTACAGTCTCATTTTTTCCACAAACTAAAAAATACTTCATAAGTATTTTGTGTATTATAAGCTAAACTTTCACCTGAAGTGTCCTGCTGTTGGACGATGCAAAACAAGATCAAATATATACATTAAAAATGAACAAGTGCATAAGTAGTAAATGAAAGTAAGGGAAAACGGATGAATAACACGCTTTTAGTAAGTTTTGAATCCTTTTTTTAAAAAGTGTGAAAAATTACAAAATATTGTTTCAAATGTTGTGTTTGGTCTCACACCACACGTTAAATCTTTGTAGTTAATAGATTCTCTGGGCTGTGAGATGTCTGAGTATTCAAAGATACACATGAGTATAATTATATCATCAAGTGCCCTCTGGGCTGGCTAGAATCCTTGACAAGTGCTCTCCATCGTTAATCAGCTAATTAAGACACCATTATAATCAGACAAACTGCAGATGGCTTATTACAGATGAGAAACTCAATTAACACGGCAATAAACAAAATCCTGCAGACATGGAAGATGGGCTGACAAAGAGGTCGAAAGTAAAGAGCGGTACTCAAGGGTTACATGCTGCCTGACACTGATCAGAAAGATGCAACAATGTCTTTTTTATATGCATCGTTACATTGTTCATGTCTGTTTTTAAAAATGTACAGAAGATGTTGGGAAAATATACATTGCAGCATAAAGTCACTGTGACAATTTGTGTCTGTTTTTCTTATGCAGTACTCCCTTGCAATAACATGGTTCACCTTCACCTTCTTGCTGTTTCACGGATTTTCAAATGCAATTGTGCATCCCATTTAGTTTGTTTTTTTACAACCCATTGTGTTCTTTATTCTAAATAAATCTTTAATCTCGAGATCTTTGTTTTCTTTCCGTACTGGAGATTCTACGAAGGCTTGACTGTTTGAGTTTAAAGAAAAGGGAGATGTTAATGTCTGTCTGAGAAAAGTGTGTTGTGAGAAGTTTTACAGCCTTAAAACAACAAAAAATAATTGTAAACAAGATTTCAATTATCGCGGGTTATTTTAAAAAAGTAACTAGGGTCCACTGTGCATGTTTTAGGTTTTATACTGCAACTGTTTTTTGCCCGTAGTAACTTGTTTAAGTTGTTTGTGTTGCTATGACACCAGAGCCCTGTTCCAGAGAGCAGGTTATGTGAGTTGCCTTGGTAAGTTTAAGGGTAAGGAAGCAGATAACCTCCGTTTTTTGGATCCAAAAACGGAGGTGTTTCAGGGTATGTTAAGTTGCCATAGCAACTTGTGCTCTGAACATAACCTGGTCTGGAGCAGGTTTAGTTGAAGATTAGTTGGTTTCAGAGAGGTGATGGAGCATGGCGTGCCCATTTGACGATTATTTAGTGGATGAAGAAGCTCAGATAATACAGTCTTTTCCGCCCTGAGAGGGTGATAAGACCACATATGGATGTTGTAAAGATAAACTTTTACATTGATCTAACTTAATTATTTGCTTTGGTCAAGATTAATCTTTTTTTTTATTTCATTCAACTTAAAAATAACACATAGTAATTAGACATAGTTATTTTACTTTCATTCAAATTCATTTAATTAAGTAGGTGTAACTTGGTGCTGTTGCTAGATCCAAAAGCGTAAGGAATTGTTGGATACCATTCCCTTTGCTTTTCTGGACGGATCGGAGTTTAAATGTGTTTTGTTGTCTAGCTGTTTTGCTCTATTTTGCCTAATTATTTTATCATGTTATCTTTGTTTCCTTCTGCACCACGAGTGAGAGGGAGGGAGAGGATGATGACCAAACCCATTGTGCTGAATAATGTTGTAAGATCTAAAAGTAAAGTTAAAATTCATGATAAATGAACTCAGGCTCCACAGTGCAAATCCACACTCCACATTAATTTTATTATTATAAAAATGAGAATATCCGCAGGCCCAAACTTAGACATGTGAGAGCTCAAGAAATACATTAAATTAGGTTGGAAAAAACATTAAATTGAGTTGGAGTAATATGACATGTAGTTAGATAAATATGTTAAATAAATTTAACTCAATTACTTGTTACCAATTGAAGCAATTCATTTAAGTTGGATAGATATGGGCACTCTCCCTCCTTCATTTTTGTGAAGGAAATTGTTTTGTTATTATCATTGTTTAAATCTATTTGGTTAAATGTATGTTTAAATGGTAACTCAGATTGAGCTTTTTACCTTTTTGTTTGTTTATCTGTTTCTCATCCCCAGCTAGGATGAGGGGGTTTTACGACACACTGTCCTGAGCTGATAAGGAACACTGTTTGAACTTAGAATCCTCCCAAATGGGTCATTATACGACACCTCCTAATGAACTTCTCTCTTTGTTTGGAAATTGTTACCTCCTACTTGAATTCTTAATAAAAGGACAGCAGACATTTTGAGAAGAGAAGGGTGGTGGACTTTCTTTCGTCACACTTGCTTTCCTCCCTTGTGCATAAGAAACTTGATTCTTGTTGTGGTTTGTTGTTTCTAATTGTGTTTTTCTTTAATGTCTAAATGCATTTATCTGACGCTTTTACATTCCATCATCCACCTTAGGGGAACATAGACACTCACTCGAGCACAGGTGCTATCCCACCTTTGCATGGATGGTTTGCGAACT
This sequence comes from Oryzias curvinotus, assembly GCA_023969325.1. Classification (NCBI taxonomy): domain Eukaryota; kingdom Metazoa; phylum Chordata; class Actinopteri; order Beloniformes; family Adrianichthyidae; genus Oryzias; species Oryzias curvinotus. The sequence goes on from CM043706.1 coordinate 27,163,776, forward strand.
GAATGAAATGTTTCCCATGTGTTGGGCTGAAGGCATACGTTTGTGTGTGTGAACCCGAAGAGTTATTTTTGAAAACTTTAATGACCAAGTGTCATTTGAACAACTAACCAGGCCCTCCAGATGTTTTAACCAGTTGCACTCGGAGGTTGCTGCCCGCAGATCTACTGCTTGTCTAGTAATTGTATCATTTGATAAACATATTTCTTTAAAACTTTTTCTTTTGCTCTGGACAAGCAATGTCAGCTACTTTCAGCATACACTCTTTTTGCAAGCTCCCCGTCACTGAAGGGCTTGCTAAGCTGGGCCATTTCCAAAGCCAAAATGTAGCTAGCTTCTGTCACACATTCACTTGATTTAGCCATTTTTGTAAACATTATCTGCTGTGCAGCATAGTCTCGTTGTAGTTGTTGGAGTTTATTGTTGCACTCCTCGCCAGTAAATTTGTCATAGTTTTTATGATTTGTAATTGTGACGATTTTTATTGGATTCTTTGATTATTGCATTTACCTGCTTGCAAATAAGGCACATGGCTTTATTTAGCTCTTGAGGTATGACACAGTAAGCATTTGTCCACTTAGCTTGAAAGCACCTTTTCTCCTCACCAACAACACATTTTTCCTCAAAGGAACCTGCTCTGGCTGTCTTTTATTGAGGGCCACAAAAAATCTTCCCACAGGCCACCATTGGTCCCCAGGCTGCACTTTGAGAACCCCTGGTTTATAACATTTGAGTGTGTGTGGAGAGACCCCGCCCCTTTTAAAATTTGTTTCACTTCTAAACCTGACTGTAATGATTATAAACATCCAGCAACTTGTTGCTTTATTCTGCTTCATGGTTTTACCCCCCCCCCCCTACAATCACCCTCCAATCCCCCCTAACATCCCTCTCTCTTTTTCTCTCCTTTTCTTTTCCATCCGGTCCAAGAGAAAATTGTTGCAAATATAAGATGAATAAAGTTTAGCCTAAATTACAAAAGGGGTTGATTCAAATATACACCTAGTGTGTCAAAAGATTCATAACCCCTGTTGTAACAGTAATATATGTCTAACACAAGAGGCTTTCAGCTCTCATCTGCTTGCTCAGGACAGGACAAATAAAAAAAAAAAAGTTGAATATATATATAAAAAATTCCCAAAAGCATTTTGCATCACAATGAAACTTGAAAAAGGATTAAAAACTCAAGCGTTTACTCTGACCGTTGTGTTTTGCTGATGCTGCCGCATTCCTTTTTCGTAGGTATGATGGGCTCTTTATACGCCGTCATGAAAACCTTAGACTTTATCTTACTGAAGTATAAAGCTCTCTTTTATTCTCCATGCGTTTCCATGCTGACTCAGAAAATCGGCAATCCATTGAAAATGCCTTGTTGTAGTCGCCGTGTACACGCATCAACTCAGAGTTGCAGAGACGAGCTAAATTAACCAAACTCATAACTGGTGTTTTGGAACCAACATAGTTAAGGGTTACTGAACCGAGAGTTCAGGGTTAATGTCAAGGTAAGTTAACCTTGCCTTCTGGAATTCCACTCTGGTTTCCTTTGACCTCCATCTCAGCTGTTTGTTTTCAAGTTAGTTATCCTGCACTTTGATTGGGTTCATGTTCATCAAAATATAAGCAGAAATAGTGTGAAACAGATAAAACGTTTGGTTTATATTCTGTGCAATACATTTAAAAGGAGATTTTACCTAGTTTTTATTTCTAATTAGTATAATAGGTTTCTATTACTTTATACCATTTACCACTGTCATGCTACATTCACATTGGGCATGCAGCTTGCATTCTTGAACACACTTTTAGCCCATGCTGTTGACACAGGATGAGCAAAGAGGGCCTTCTTCATTTTCTGCTGTTTACTAGCCCGTGTCTGCCATCTTTAGTTGGAAAAATCTTGGTGCCAAATGTATAATCTGTGCAAATCTTGTGAATCTAGCTCCTGGCTCTTTCTTTCACAGCTCTATTCCAATAAATGAAATAGTTGATGTCATATAATTCCGGCCAGACACAAACCGCAATTATTAATTTCTTTTTCATGATCGATTTTCAAGCATCTAATTGATCAAAGTTTAACCCACATTCGTTCAAAGGGTAAATATTCTGTCTGTGAGTATAGCTATGTATGATTGCAAACGTTTTGAATACAGAAACCCAAACCTGTTTAAATAGACTTTTCATTTTTTTATGACACTTTATTAGCTGTCTTGTGCTTGTAGGTTATAAAAAAAGGGCTGTTTTTAATACTAAGTTGTATCCGGAACATTATAAACTTGATACACATGCAATGGAAACAAGAAAGAACGGTATTACAATGTTCTCCGACATCATACCTTTGATTAGATCTTTTTTTGTTTTTTTACCAGCATGGAAATAAAAAGGACGTTTGGATGGAAACGTTGTTTCATCAAATGGGTCACCAAAGACTTGCATTTGTCATTAGAATGTCTTTTTAAAAATGTGCCTATTATGTGTCATTATCCCTCAAATGTAGTTTATTGGTTTTGATACAGGATCAAATGTCCAAACAACTCTCAGTAAAACTGAGTGAAGCCATAAATAATTATCACAATTCCAGTGGTCATCCATTTTTTCTATAATACCGCTTGTTTTGTTGAGATGCACAGCATCATCACCATTTGCTCTGTTTGACCCTGTGCTCTTTGCTAATGAAGTCCATTAATGAGTTCTATGAACATGGGAGAACAAAGGCTTCTTCAACCAGAAGTACCCATCTGTTACATGCTCTAGTCACATCTGTCCAAAAAACTCAATAAACACACCATTTGTACTGACAGCTGCCTCACCTACTTTCCTGCAGTCATCCTCTCCTCCATCTTTTCTTTTTTTACCTCATGTTTTTCTGTCTCACATTGCATCTCTCCCTCTATTTTTTTCACACTGCTTCTCCTTTTTTACTTTCTTTCGTCTTGTTTCCAGTATTTAACACCTGGTCATATATAAAAGTTTGGATGCTATTATTGTTGCCTCATGGGTTTTGAACCAAGATGGTTGCGACACTGCAAAAACAGGCCCCTTAAAATTATTTTTTTCATATACAAAACATTCGTATTATAAGAGAAAAATCTAGTCACTAAGGCATGTTTTCTCAAACCAAGATTATTTTGCTTTTAAAAAGCAAATATTTTTATTGCAAGAAAGAAAATAAGACAATTTCTGTTTTTGCTGTGTAATTCAGGATGATATTTTGTACCTTTAGCGATTAATAAAGAAGTGTGTAAAACACACAAAAAAAAGGTTTTTATTGATACATTTTAAAACGTAAAATTTTTTGTAAACATTTTACCAACACGTTTTTTTTAATGGAAGTCATTGAACAAGACAAATGGTTAAAACTAACTTTTTAAGATGCTAAAAAACTAAATGTAGAAATGATTGTAATGCAAGCTAATGATATCACATCTTATGCATAAAGGTCTATGTTCCATTTAATGCTAATTAGTTTTATATATGTTTAAACTACTAGAAATAATTAAGTATATTTTCTCCTAAAGTGTATTAACAAGAAAATAACGGAAAATGAGATTTTTTTTTCTTCAAAATAGAACGTCTCATTTAGAAATGACTCCACCATCTTATTTCTGTTATTAAGATCAGTACAAAAACCTTTTACATTTTCATATGGCCTTTCATCACTGTTACCGGTCATTTAAAATGATATTGAACTCAAGAATGACCTAATGCCAGTTAAAAGCAGAATGTTAGACAATATTGTAGTGGGATTTGAAACTTTTTCCTCATCGATGACTCCAATGTTCATGAGAAATGTGCAAATACCATTCATTAGCATTCAAACACTGTAGCAATAAAAGTGCACTTTATTTATCAGAGTTTGTCCTCAGAAAGTATTACAGATGTATCTGTAAAAACAAACAAAAATATCTTAAATACTCCGTAACAGGGGTCAGCAGCGTTTATGACATGAATTGCCAATTTAACATTTTTTCCTTTGATTAGATTAGATTAGATTAGATTCAACTTTATTGTCACTGCACATGTAGGTACAAGGCAACGAAATGCAGTTAGCATCTAACCAGAAGTGCAATAAGCAGTAAGTATAGAATAGAATAAAGGTCTGTAATATGTACAATAACTATACAGGTAAGTATTATAGGACATTATTTACAGATATTAAATACTATAAGCAAGATATACAGATAGGTGTACTATGAACATACTATTCAGATGGGTTATGTAAAAGTGTATGAACATTATAGGCAGAACTATGAACATAATTTACAGTATTGCAATGGACAGTAAAGTGCATAGAATATATTACAATGTGCAAATGGACAGTAGTGCAAATAATAACAAGTTACTGTTTTGCTTGTTGTGAGTAAATAAATAATACAGAGTGTTGAAGAGGGGGGGAGGGGTCTATGGTGGTGTGGGGGGTGTTGAGGGGTGTCAGAGGGAAGAGTTCAGCAAGGAGACAGCTTTAGGGAAAAAGCTGTTCCTGAATCTTGTAGTCCTTGTTCGGAGGCTCCTGAAATGCCTCCCAGAGGGGAGGAGGTTAAACAGTCCGTGGTCAGGGTGAGAGGAGTCCTTGAGAATGCTGCGAGCTCGACGCAGACAGCGTTTCCTCTGGATGTCCTCAAGAGCAGGAAGTGGTGTCCCAGCGATGCGCTGGGCAGTTTTCACCACCCTCTGCAGTGCCTTGCGGTCAGCCACTGAGCAGTTCCCATACCAGACTGAGATGCAACTTGTAAGGATGCTCTCGATCGCACACCGGTAGAAGTTCACCAGGATGGATGAAGACAGCTGGTTCTTCTTCAGTGTCCTGAGGAAGAAAAGGCGCTGGTGAGCCTTCTTGACCAGGCTGGAGGTGTTTGTGGCCCAGTACAGTTCCTCCGAGATGGTGGTTCCCAGGAACTTGAAGCTGGAAACATGTTCAACTACCATCCCGTTAATGTGGATGGGGTCATGAGTGCAACTCTGCCATCATCAGCTAATGCAAACTCTAATGCAAAGAAATACAAAAACGTATCTAATATATCTGAAATGTTATTTAACTTACAAACAGCATGTCAAATAGCTTTTTAAAATACATTTTTGCATTAACTAAAAAAAGTGCTTAGATAACAATATCACACAATGAAAATAGGCCAAAGTTGAAATAGTATTTTAACTATGGTTGAAACATAAAGTACTACATTTGTGGTATGTTGTACCTACAGCAATAAATACGTCAGATCAAAACCATTAATAAGAAAATAAAAAGGCGTGTTTTGGTTTATTCATCTTTTGTTGCATAATGAGACAGGGCCTGAGTAACTTAATGTAAGGTAATTCTGTGATGGGGCATTTATTGCATGTAAAATTAAATTTTTTTGTTTTTTTTTTATTAATTTGCTCATTGTAGGAACATACATTTTCCAAAATTGGACGGCGTCCAGGGTTTTTTCATCTCCCAAAATAGAGTGGTGAACAGTTGTGGTATTTCTTTTAAAATGTTCACATGTCAAATTGATATTGTGCAGAACAGAAAGAAAGTCTGAGTATAATCTGACCTTTCTAAACTTGTTTTTTTTTAATGAACTTATAACTTTATAAATGTCAGCCGCTGGAACGCCAAAAACATGACCAAAAAAAACCCAGCTGTGCAGTCATAACCATCTGCAGCTGGTGGATCCGCTGCATGCTTTCCCACTCACGCACGCTCTCCTGTTCCATCCCACCTGTTTTATAGTTAACAGTTCCAAAAATACAGAATCATTATTGCAATGTTTTTATTTCACCGTGGCAAACATAGTTTTTTTTTTCCTCCAGCGCAGATTAATTTAAATCGCCCATTTATAAAGGGAAACGCGAAAAAGTGGCAGAATTTGTAGCTATAGGTGGACAGAGTCACAGTAACAATACTGTGTGATTGGACCCTTTCCTTACGCCAGGGGTCTCAAACTTGCGGCCTGTAGGCTATTTGCGGCCCCAAGATGATATTTTGCTGCCTTGAAAGCAGGGGAACATTTAAGGCAGGAAACCTGATAGCCCCCTCCCCGGACTACATTAAGGAGTTCCTTACTGTCCTTTTTAGAACGTATTTATTCGCTTGTAATTTTCTAAATACATGCAGTCTGTGCCGAATTTTTCTCTGGGCCGCACAGACCCAGAGGAGGGTTGAGGTTATGGCTACGGTTAGGCGCGCGGTGGCGTATCAACCCCAACCAAACGGTTCTCGTGCACGGCTGTCATTGCAGCATATCGCTCCAGCAGAAGTCGGGCCAGCTGAGGAGAATAAATGTCTCACACCTACATGCGTGACAGCTAACGGGGCTTTAACATTAAACACGTGCGAGCGAGAAAAATGTAGTCTTAGACACCTTAAAATAAGTGGGGAAAATGCAACGATAGACGTGTTTGAGATGAACCAGCGCCTCGCCTGGATCGTTGGAGGGACCAGGCGGGGGAGGGGGGGTGAGATAAAGGCGAAGCTGCAGCGAGACTGAAGGAGAACAGGAAATTGGAGTTGTCCTTTACATTTAATTTAGTTTTGATATGCCTCTCCCCCTTAGTATAATCTTTGTTTTTATATCTTTTATAATTTTTTTAATGTTTTGTATTGTATGGACCCTTTTTTAATCAATAGGTATTTTGAATTATTTTTATTGATCACTCAACTACAAAAACCATCAGGACATGTTTCCCACAATGCATTGTTTTGTAGTCATTTGCGGCTTGCGGTCAGCACAGTACTAAATTTCCAGCTGTGTTCGCTCAGGTTGGGGCCTTAATTGCTCCCGCCCCTTTTTGGTTATATTTTTGTGATGATTGACAGGTGATGTTGAAGCAAAAACATACGCCACACACCAGGTGATCTGCGCAGCGTTTCGTCCACCTGGGTGATCTCAAACACGCTTATTGTGCATCTTGGCTGAACATATTTGGTGTCGCCAACATAAATTTCCATCCGTTTTTGAGCCTCTGATCTCAGGTATCGGTAACAACTGTTCTGCTCTCCTGGTTGGGCTGGGGCAGCGCTCTCTTTCCCCCCGTGCCTCCCTGCTCTCTGGCTCTGTGGGCCTTGCAGCGGTCCTGCTGGCCCTTGCCTGGGTGGCGGATTGGGTCGCCCGGGGGGCGGTTGTTCTCTGCCTGCTGCCGAGTGGCGTTGGGGGGTTCCAGCTGCCGCTGTTGCTGCGGCGGGGGTCTTGGTGTGGGGATGGCTGGTCACTCTCCCTCCTTCTTTTCACATTCCACCGTCCATTTTAGAAAAACATAAACACTCACCTGAGCACAGGTGTTAACTCACCTTTGCAGTAATAGTTTGCATGACTGAATTACTGAAATATTTCACACTAGTTGGTTTAAAGGCATAAGTATGCGATTGTGAACAATATCTGTATTGGGTACATGTTGACATGTGGACAGTTTTTCAGCCAGCAGGTGTGTTGATAACATTTGAGTGTGTGTGTGGACAGGCCCCGCCCTTTTTGTACTACATTTGAACCTTACCGTAATGATAAACAACCAGTAAACTTGCTGCTCTATGCTGCTTCATGGTCTTACCCCCCCTCCTATTATCCCCCTCCCGTGATGCGCCGCATCACGTAACATATAATCCGCTGTTTGTGAGAAAAGTGATCCAAATAGAAAAAAACAAGAATTAAGGACTAAAACCTGGTTAATATGTATTGCTTTTGTAAGTGACCATGGTATAAGCGGGTTAATGGCCTTCGAAGTGTGCAGTTACTACTTTTTAACGCGCTTCGCGTCGGACGGTTCAGGCTTCCACGGCGTGCGTTAAAAAGTAGTAACCACACACTTCGTCGGCCATTAACCCTTACTTATTACATTTTCAACTTCCAGTATATCAAATTTCTGTTGTGGGGTCATTGATCTCTTCTGGTAGGTGGTGATTGTGGGGCAGAGCTTTTTAAATAGCATTTTACATCATTCCAGCTGCATGACCCTACAGCCTGAGATGGAAGGTGAAAGTGAGCAGTTGTTTGTCTCACACCTCCTTTACTCTGGTTCGTCTCCTGTGTGTCTTCCTTGCATTGCTTGGGGAGTCCGTCTCACAATTGTCAATTAGTTTACATTGTCCCTGTTGTGTCTCCGGTCTGCAATAGAGATGTGTTAAAGTGTGGATAACGGACGATGGTGTTATCGGCCATCAGCCTTTTTCGCCATCCTTGCTGAGAGTGAGCAACGAAAAAGGTTGATGGTGTTATCTGCTGTTATATGGTTTGTTATTGCTTTGAGAGATCACTATTAAAAACAAATAAAATGTATACATTATCATTCGAAAGCATGACAGAAATTTTGGACTTGCACGGTGGCGCAGTGACGACTGACAGTGAGAAGGCCCTGGTTCAAATCCCAGCTGTGACCTGTCTGTGTAGAGTTTGCATGTTTTCGTCATGCATGCATGCATGGGTTTACTCCAGAGACTAGTTTCCTCTTAGTCCATAAACGTGTTTCATAGGGTTAATTAATAACTTTATGCCAGACTTTGACCCATTTCCTGTCTTGCATCGGACTCACTTAACATGCAATATAGTCAGAGCAGAAATGTAGACAAAAAAGAAAAATCTTCACGGTGAAAAGAAATAAAAAACTATGACCTTTAAAATGCCTGTTAATGTGTACTTCTCTGTAAATATACTGAAGCGTTAATACCTCAGTACAGCAAATGTTGACTTTACTTTTTAAACATGCTGATGGTCTAAAATGAAAAAGGTAGTGCTGCAAAAAGGCTTTAGATCCAATGGATCTTCAGCCTTTATTTTGGAGTAAGAGAACAAGTCCCCACTCCGAATGACAGTAGTGTTTAACCAGCGTGTCACCAATAACTCTGGGCTCCGCAGAAGAAGAGGGTTGCATGATGCAATGTACAGCAACGTAACAGGGAATACAAAGCAACATCAGTAAAGCACTGAACCATTATTTCTCAGACAAAAATGTGATAATATCCATGTTTTATTTAGGTCCAAGAATGACAGATATTTAAGTAAAATATAGACACTTGGTTAAAAAAAAGAGTATTTCAAGACACACTTTGTATTCATTAAAACATTTTATGAGAAAAAAAAATTAAATTTAATGACCCCAACCCCTCTCCCCTCAAAATAAAAAGCTAAATTGTAGAAGCTCTTAACAATAAACACCATATTGTCTTATTTATTCTTATTATAGGAAAAAAACATTTTGGCAAATTTCCATTATTTGTCAGAAATGTAGCCACCATGTAGTTAACCATGGCCAGCAGGTTTCTTGGAGGTGAAATGGCTTCAAATAATGGCTGATGATTTAAGTGTACTCTGTGAAACAAGTATAAAAGCATAGCACTAAGGAAACAGAGAGATACAGGATTATGTTCCATTAGCTGCCTGGTTACCACCTGAGTTACCCCAGCAACCACAGCTGTCACCAGCATGACAGAGGCTAAAATAGATTTCACCTTCCAGTACTGTAAACTTGCATGTACATTGTAAGGGTGTTAAATATTTTTCTTAAAGTTAGTGTTTGATATGTAATAGTGATATGTTGGTGGCAAACGAAACAGCTCTTAGAGCCGGCTCTCTAAAGGGCCAGCTCCTTACTGGCAGCTGTGTGGGGTTTTTTTTTTAACTTTATTTTATTCTCTCTTGCATAGTTTCTCTTGAAACTGCAAGTAATTGGTCAGTACATGTTTGCTGTGTGCTGAGCGGGGTACAAAGCTCATTACATGCAAAGCAGCAACAGCACAAACCAAGTATCAGGGAGAGACAGAGAGAGCGCCAGGTGCAGCAGTAAGAGAAAGAAGTGACACTGGAAGAAGCTAAATCTGAAGCCATTTCACTTATACAAAGGAAGAGTGCAGAGACTGCAAGAAAATGATTTCGTCTAGATTCCACAAGCAACCTGCAGATCTGAGAAGGGCAGATCATTACTGAGAGAAGAAACTAGATTAGCTCCTCAAAGCTGACAGATTTAATTTTAAGTGCCTACATTTACCAAGTATTAAAATTGCTTTTTTTTTAAGTCTTATTAGTTGTCAAGCGCCTTGGTGTGTTACATTTGTTCTCTGCATTTAACCCACGCTTTGGCATAGCGGTGAGCTGCAGACACAGCCATGCTGGGAACCATTTAGTGGTTTAACCCCTCTACCCAACCCCTTAATGCTGAGTGTCAAGCAGGAAGGAATTTAGGCCGCATTTACCCTGCACAGTTCAAGTAACCCAATTCCGATTTTTTCCTCTCATGTGGCACAGATCGGATATGACCGGTGACCGTGTAAGCAGGACAAAAGCGCATGGGTTCCGATTTTCTCAGATCGGATTCAGGCCTCAGTCATATGTGGAAATAAATCAGATACAAATCGGATATGTGCATTTGCGTGTGCTATGTAAGCAGACAAATCGGATATTCCCCAGTAAATGCGAGTCATACGTCAGTGACGTCAACTCAGGACACCACCAACTGAGATCACATGACTTATTACAGGTGCTGTTTTGTGCTGATTTTGCTGTTCGAGGACAGCTGGAGCCCCATCAGCGTGTTACCTTTCAGCCTCAGGCTTCAGACTGTAGTCTGAAAACTGCTGTTATTTCCGGTCCGGTCCCGGTCGGGGTAACTAACGGTAACTAATGAAGCAAGACTCCGTTGCTCTGAAACAGGCTAGAAGCCGTTTATTTCTGTGCTTGGATCAAACTGTTAGTGCAGCCCAACGTCTGCAAACACTTCCTCATTCAAAACTCAGAGAGAGCACATAAGCCGGCTGAGCAGCCCTCCTTTTTCCCCTCTCCCGCATCCCCTGTCATACGCCTACCGGCGCATCCAGGAGCGCCCAAGGCAACGCCTCCCTCCGTCGCTGCATTGCCTCCATGACAACCGCTGTCACACAAAAAAACACAACAAAAAAAGGGGAGGGTTTCGCCATGCTAAACCTTGCCATTTGGACCAATACACATCTTCTAAATGTGCTTTATTACTGTTATGATTATTATTAAGGGCCTGCTCGCTCATAATTTTTTTAATCCGTGCGGTCAGTGCTCAGGTCCGCGGAAGGCGGAAATGCTGCTACGTGACGTAGTCCTCAGAATGTCTATGTTTGATAGTTTCAGCATTGTATAGTGTAAATGCAAAAATCGAATACGGGTCACTTTTAAAAGATGATGTAAACAGGTCGTCCAAAAAAATCGGATATAGTCAGAAAATCGGATTTGGGCACCAAGACCTGCAGTGTAAAATGCGGCCTTAGAGTCTTTGGTATGACTCAGCTATGGCTTTAAACTCACAACCTTTCAGTTTGAGGGCAGGCACTCTAAAAAAAAATAGCTCAGTAGCCTTGTGGTAATTGTTTTCAATCTTTCTTTTTGTACATTTTATCTAAAGGGAATACATTAGGGCAGTGGTCCCCAACCTTTTTGTCACCGTGGACCGGTACAACGCAAGGCACGTTTATCGCGGACCGGGGAGGGGGGGGGGGGGGTTGAGGTGCAACGCAAGACAGATTTAACGTGGACCGGGGGTGGTATTTTCTCTTTAGTAATGATAATAACAATAATAATTATAATTTTCCCCTTGTCAAAGCAACTTTTTAAAGAAGTTTGTTTTTTGCTCATCTTGGTTGTTTGGGTTTCATTTTAGTGGGTTTATCACCTGATGTTTGGTGTCGCGACTTTGACGTGCATTAAGTGTGACAGATGTAACAAAGTGAATCCGGTCACTTTTCAAAATAAAACGTTTTTGTCGGAAAAAAAACCAACAATAAAATGGATATTATTTTTTCTTTCTGTGCGTCCCGGTGCAAAAATTTCCCGCGGCCTGGAACCGCTCCGCGGCCCGGTACCGGTCCGCGGCCCGGTGGTTGGGGACCACTGCATTAGGGCATACGTATTTAAATAAAACAAATTAGTCATTCATTTTGTGCAAAATGTTATATAGTAGTCAGTAATAACTTAAATAAGGTAACAAATAAATTAAAGGACACATCTCTTGAATTAAGCATTTACACAACTCTTTTAATTAACTCAAACATTTATTTATTTGGCTTTTAAGTATTTTATGGCTTTTTATGCTTTATCATTTGCATTGAATCCTTTAAGCATTACAGTGGCTCCTCAAATTATTACCCACAGTGTTTCTTTCCATTTGATGTTTTCCATTTGTTGCTTTATTTTTACCAATATTCTTATGTAACACTCGTCAATTTCTTAAAGTATTACACACAACAAACAAAAAACCCACTAACAATATGACTCAAGCTTTCTTTTAACAGTCTCAGGTATTCAACTCCACACAAGCTTCCCCAGTTTTTTCCCCCAATACACCCCAGTTTTTTTAATATTAGTTCGTTATTTACAAGGTCATCAAAGTCACTATCTTGGCGTCCTCCGCCCTCCATATGATATCAGAAGTTCCGTCCGTAGGATGAATGTTCGCAACTTACCGGCTCTGTCCACCGTTGATAGGGTTTTCAGTCATTCCAAGCATGTGGAGGTCTCACCCGATTGCAGGAATAAATCCCCAAACTCCACCGATGCGGTTGGACTTCTCTCCGACGTCACGGTAATCCTCGGCATGTACGTGTCCTGCAGCTGCCAACTCCCCTGTCTCTCTGCTTCACCTCCTCTTAATTTGCTTTTCACCTGGCCCAGAAAGTTCCCAGGTAGCCATATTTGCAGTCCAGAGTCTCCTGATCATGTAGTTTCTATACCCGTTATCCATTTAACATAAACTCCAAACGATATAAACATATAGCCAGAATCATATTAACCAGGGTTAACAAAGGAAAGTCAATACTGAATTTTCTCTTTTTCTTTTCAGTAAATAGACAACTCCAAATATACTTACATATGTGGCAATGCTACACTTATATGTCTTTTATGTCAAGCACCATGTTTTCTACAGGGTTAAAGAAAATATAAAAAGTCAGTGTGACAGATCTGTGTCTTATCTACTTCATTTATTTATTGCATTTTTAAACTGCATTGTAAGTCTTTTTATCTATCCAACCTACTATGCACAGCAAGAGCCACCATATGTTTTTTGATTTGGTTTGTTGTTTTTGTTTGACTCAGTATTTATATTCTCACTGCTCACCATATCCTGCACCCCATTGACACTTGGCCTGTGGGGGGATGTTTCTTAGCCAAATCCCACTCCAAGAAAGAACTGCTTGTGTGACATAGTGATTCATGAGAAGAGGGAAAATAACCTAATTTAACAAATAAACCAATTTTAAAATTGATTTGGATAAAATTAGTGATTAAACCACTTTGCACAGACGCAAACAAACCTCTCAGCTGTTTGTTTGAATATATCCTATTTGTCCTCCATTATATTCTTGAAGACCGGTGTTTATTTATTCATAGCCTGCGACTACAATCCTTTATGAAGCTGCCAGGGTATGTTAAGAGTGCATCTGGATGAACATGCCCTTAGATTAAATGGTTTATCCTTTTAAATTAAGCTTGAGTCTGAAATGCCCTTCAGTGAGCACAAACCTGAGGATCTTTAAGTTATTAACTGTAAACAGTGTTGGATCCCAACAGCAGCCACTGACAAAAGATGCATTCATGATTGTAAATCCAACCACTATTGACCAAATTATCATTATTTTTGAACCTATGTTGTTCTCTGCTTTCCATTTAATAAGCCTTTAACACCGGAGATGTCACCGGCAACACCTAAAATAACACGTTCTTTGACGTACTGGGATTATGTGACCATTTATGACATCAGCGGGAATTTGCTGGTTTTGAAGCATAGAAAAGCAGCTTTATATCGGCTGCCCACTGACATGCAAAAACATTACTAACGTAAAATATTGGATTACAGCCACATTTCTCCATTTCAGAATCTGCTGGGATCATGTTTTTCTCTTTTTTTTTTTGTCCTGTTCAGCAATGAACACAAAGATTGCAGCTGAGTGCTGAGTTTCTTACTCTCAGTGTTTATATAAACCACTTTTGTAATGGAATGGGGTGGGGGGCAGATGATAATAAAAGGTGATGAGTTGAGTGTCATAAGTACCGTATATTGCATTACATGCGTTAATAATAATAATAATAATAATAATGGATTGGATTTTTCTGCGCTTTTCCAGACGCTCAAAGCACTTACATTGTGTCCATAATTCATTCCCTCCTCATTCATACTTGGTGATGGTAAGCTACTGATGTAGCCACAGCTGCCCTGGGGCAGACTGACAGAGGTGTGGCTGCCATTTTGCGCCTACGGCCCCTCTGACCATCACCGGGATCATTCATGCACATTCACACACCAGTGGAGCCACACTGGAGGCAAGGAGGGTGAAGTGTCTTGCCCAAGGACACAACGACATTTGGCTGGTGGGAGCGGGGATCGAGCCGCCGACCCTTCGATCATTGGACGACCCACTCAACCACCTGAGCCACTGTCGCCCCACTGTCGCTTATACTTATATCTACACACACACACACACAAGCACAAAGTATAAATTTGTGCACAATTTTGTCTTTATGCATATGTTTCTCATCGACAATTATCTTACTCCATAGCTTAAGCGCACCATCATGGTCTTGTGTTTATTTACTGAGTTGCTGATAAAAGGGAACAAGAGCCCTTATCCTTGAAGTTGATTTTAATTTCCAGTTGTTGGATACGGACATTGTTTGCACTATATTTTGTAATATAGAAAAAAAAATAATTTTGCTTTTTACTTTTTAAATGTTACTCTTTACATGGTTTATTATTGAAGATGTGGGTTAAGTAGATTCATTGTATTCACTTGAATCCTCAGCTTTGTGCGTTTAACTGATCTGTCCTTCCTTTTATTAGACTATTATTCTCCTTAGGATTCACAAACTAATAGTTTTATTGAGCATGAAATAGGAAGAGACGTGTTTCCTACAGAGCCCGTGACCTGACATGGGTAAAATAATAAATATCGCCTTCCCACAAATTAATATCTTGTTCCCACAAGCTAATAGCTCATTCCCACGCATTAATTAATTTGTGCGAACGACATAATTATTCACGTCATTATTCATTCATAAGCACGGATATGAGCAATATTTGGATTCACAGCAGATATCTTCACATTTCTGTCTGTGTTTGTCCCATTAAAAGAAGATTCGGAGGAGCTCGTTTATATATATATATATTTAAAAAAAAACGCCCCTCTCACCCTCCGCGGGTGGTTTCTCCTCCAAGCTCGGGTCCTCTACCAGAGGCCTGGGAGCTTGAGGGTTCTGCGCAGTATCTTAGCTGTTCCTATCAATGCACTTTTCTGGACTGAGAGGTCTGAGGTCTTTCCAGGTATCTGTTGTAGCCACTCCTCAAGCTTGGGGGTTACTGCCCCGGGTGCTCCAATTACCACAGGCACCACTGTCACCTTCACTTTTCATGCTTTCTCCAGTTCTTCTCTGAGTCCCTGGTGTTTCTCCAGTTTCTCATGTTCCTTCTTCCTGATGTTTCTATCGCTTGGCACTGCCACATCCACCACAACGGCTTTCCTCTGTTCTTTGTCCGCTACTACAATGTCTGGTTGGTTCCCCATTACCATCCTATCAGTCTGGATCTGCAAGTCCTACAGGATCTTTGCTCTCTCATTCTCTACCTTCTTTGGAGGTGTTTCATATTTTGACCTTGGGGTTTCCAGTCCACATTCTGCACACATGTTCCTGTATATTATTCCAGCCACTTCCAGCCGGTCCATGTATGCTTTCCCTGCCAGCATCTTACACCCTGCAGTTATGTGCTGGATTGTTTCAGGCGCCTCTTTGCACAGCCTACACCTTGGGTCTTGTCTGGTGTGGTAGATCTGAGCCTCTATCGCTCTGGTGCTCAGGGCTTGTTCCTGAGCTGCCAGGATGAGTGCTTCAGTGCTGTCCTGTAGGCCAGCCCTCTCTAGCCATTGGTAGGTCTTCTTGATATTAGCCATTTTAGTTATGGTCTGGTGGTACATCCCATGCAGGGGTTTGTCCTCCCATGAGAATCTGTCCTCCAGCACTGTATCCTCTGCTCTCCATTGCTTGAGACATTCACTGAGCACACTGTCAGTTGGGGCCTTGAGCTTGTTGTATTCATGCATCTTGGATGTTTCATCCTGGGTAGTGGCTTCTACGCTCACTAGTCCTCTGCCTCCTTCCTTGCGGCTAGCATACAGTCTCAGGGTGCTGGATTTGGGATGGAACCCTCCATGCATGGTGAGGAGCTTTCGTGTCTTAACATCTGTGATCTGTATCTCTTCCTTTGGCCATCTCATTATTCCTGCAGGGTATCTGATAACTGGCAGTGCGTAGCTGTTTATTGCCTGGGTCTTGTTCTTGCCATTGAGCTGGCTTCTCAGGACTTGCCTTACCCGTTGGAGGTATTTAGCTGTTGCAGCTTTCCTTGTTGCCTGCTCCAGGTTGCCATTTGCCTGCGGAATTCCAAGGTACTTCAATTTCCTCAATTTCTGCTATTGTTCCTTCTGGGAGTGAGACCCCTCCTGTGTGGACTACCTTGGCTCTCTTTGTCACCATCCGGTTGCATTTCTCGAGCCCGAATGACATCCCAATTATCAATCCAGGCTGTGCACAGGTTGGTGTGTCGTGACCCGCAATCTTGAGCGACTGTTCAACCAGGAGTTTGTGTTTGGCTCCTCTGGAGTCTTTACCAATGCCCTTCTGTGTGTTGCTCATGCATTGATCCATGTGCCCATTTATCTTGGTTGCAATGATGCCTGACATGAGCTTCCATGTAGTGGAGAGACAGGTTATTGGCCAGTAGTTGTATCGGACTGCACCCTCCTGAGTGATCTTTCTGGAATCAGGATCGTTCGCCCTTCTGTTAGCCATTCGGGGTGAGTTCCATCTCTTAGCAGATGGTTCATTTGTGCTGCCAGGTGCTCGTGGAGTGCGGTGAGTTTCTTTAGCCAGTAGGCATGTATCATGTCAGGGCCCAGTGCTGTCCAGTTCTTTATACCTGAGACTCTTTCTTGGATGTCTGCCACTGTGATGGTTACTGGATTCTGTTCAGGGAGGTTGCTATGTTCTTTTCTCAGAGAGTCCAGCCACATTATTATTATGTGCTGTCTCTTTCTCCCATATGCTTTTCCAGTACTGTTCAGTTTCCAGCCTTGGTGGATCTGCTCGGCTGTTTTGACCCTGCCACTGAGCGTACACTTTCGCAGGCTGAGTTGCGAACAGCCTGTTTATCCGTCTGGCTTCATTGTCTCTTGTGTACCTCTTTAGGCAGCTGCTCAAGGCTAGGAGCCTTTGTTTGGCAGTTTCCAGTGCTTCAGGTATGGGCATCTGGCTGTATCTCTTAGGTACTTGCTTTCTCATTGTACCTCTTTGAGCCTCTGTCAGCTTACTCACATCCTTCCGAGTTGCCTTGATTTTGGCCTCTAACCGTTGCTTCCATGGTGGGTATTGATTGCTTCCATGGTTACTCTTATACCCAAGCATCTCAAGGATCACTGCTGCTGAAGTGTAATCCAGTTCATTGGTTTCTGTGATGGTTGTGGTAGGAATTGCCCTCTATGCTTCATTCACAGTTTCCAGGAGACTTTCAGGCGGTACATCACTTAACCGTTGTAGCTGGTTTGGAGGTTGCCTAGTGTTCATTCTAGACATGATCTTGTCTTTCAGGTCAGTTGCTGCTTCGCTCAGCATATCTTTTGTTGGAGCTGTGTACCCAAGCTCAGGGTGAGAGTGTAGTATAGCCTCCTCTCTGACCTGCTGTTCTGGCCCCACCGTGGTATTGTATTGTATTGCTTCAATCTCAAGTTGTAATAGGAGTTGCCGTTTGTGGATGTTAGAGCATTGGGCTACAAGTTGTTTGGCAGTTAGCCTTGATTGTGGGTTTGGAAGCATCCATTCATTCCACATTCTCTGCATGTAACCGCTCTGGGTGGGATTACTTGAGTAGTAGCATTCTAACAGTACCTTGTTCTCACATCTAGTCCATTTCTGTCTATATATATATATATATATATATATATATATATATATATATATATATATATATATATATATATATTACACACATATATACACATATATACATACACACACACCTACACACATACACACACACACACACACAGATATATACATACATATATTTACATATATATATACATACTTTTTTTTCCCAAAAGTTCAATATGTTAGTCATTTAAAATGAAAATGTGTACACCTTTAATAATGTTTTATTCTATTCTCAATCCTCTTTATCAAAAGTGTCTTTTTTTCCTTTTAGCATGTTGCATGGGAAATATTGTTGAAATATCTATTTTTGCTTGTTTTCATGTGTAATTCTTATGTTGGCTTATATGTACAGTGGCTGTATGTGCCTTTTTTGAAGGTGTAGTCGGTGATCTTGGTTTTTAGTTGGGGAAACTTGTAAGTGGGTCTGCTCTGGGTATCAAAGAATGTTTACACCAGTAATAATAATCTTTTTAAATGATTTTTTTTTCCTGAGCAAACACACTGCTGAGGAGGTTTTTTTACTATGTTGTCAATATTAGCTTTATAAAATGGAATTAGCTGGTTCTTAAATTTGGAAATACCTTAAAGTCCTACTCCTACCATCTTTTAAAATATATTTTTCAAAGCCTCCAGAGTGGTCTTTTAATTAAGATTATGCCGTTTTCTAGCCAAAATCAAAAACCTGTTTCGTTTTCTAACACAGTTTCTGCAGAGCGGCAGTAGTTCATTAGAAATTTGCCTCTAAGTTGTAGGCGGGACTGCTGGCACAGAGTAAGTCTACCCCCATTTCAGCCATCTATCTCCTGCTAGCTTAAAGCCCCTCACAACACCAACTAGTCCAATAAAGATGGCAAGCAATATCGAAGCTATCCAGCTGTAGAGTTTGAGCCAGATGCCAGCTCAGATGAGGAAAACAAAGATGTGCTTGGATCTACACAAGGCACGCTCACCTGCCTTGACTCACATATAAACTGAAATGCCATCCCCCAAAAAGTGATTCATAATCTTTGTAATGAAAAATAATCTGCACATATTTTTTACTTTTGATACTTGATATGCACATGGTATGATGATTTCTGAAACAGAGTTATGTCTATTTTTTCTAATATAGTGTTGATTTTAATCATAGTCATGATTTTTCTAATGAAAATAATCTGCAAATATTTTAGATAACTGATCTGCATGTTCTATGTTGATTTCCAAAATAGAGTTTTGTCTATTTTACATAATTATTAAGTACCTCATCTTTGTCATTGATTTAGTGATACTTAATGATCTAAAATTGTGTTGATAAGGCATAGATATCTGATAAAATGCTATGAACCGGATAACGATAAATCATGTAATGAAAATGGTACGGTAGAACAGGGGTGGGACTATATAAGTTTGCTTCCTCTCACTCCCTTTCCCATTCAATCTTTGATATAATGTCAAGTTATCTTAAGTTTGATACGTCTTTGTACGAATGTATAACTGCCGATTGTATTGTATTGTGCATTGTTCAAAAATCAAATCGGTAGGGGTGTAGGAAAAAAATAGATTCAACAATAAATCACTATATTTCATTTGACGATATTGGTATTGATTTAAAATGCTGTCAGCGTCCTTCAGCGTCTGACTCTTGTCTTCCACTTAAAGCCATAACCGCTAGTTGGCAGTACAGCACACTGAGGCTCTTTGAGCAGCTCTACACCACACAAAAACCCAACTACAAGATATCAGCAAGAAGCAGCTTGTTTTGTTGTTATGAGACATGCACTGCTTAGTTTTTACCTGGGATGGGTACCGAGCCAAAACTTTGTGCCATGTTGCTGCCAGTATTATATAAAAAAGTGGATTGCTGCATGAGAAGGTGTCTGCTTCTTTTTTAACAAAATTCTTTTTCCTTTTTTTTTTTTTTACTAAACTGTACATTTACCAAACATGGCTTGGTTGAAAATATTTGAACAAACATATTTAAGTAGTTACAGAGAAAAACAATGAATAAAAAAAAAGTGTAACAAAGAATAACTAATTAAAAGAGTTTAACTCAAGTGATGGACTAGAAAAAAGAAAAAAAAACAACTAATTAAGCTTAATTTGTAGTTTAGCTGCACCACTTCCGGTAATTTGGGGGAGAAATAAATACCAAGATATTTGATATTGCCTGATTTGACTGAGAGTCTTTGCTCTGCATTACTGTTCAGTGATAATAAAATAGATTTATTCCAATTAATTGAGTAGTCTGAGATGGAAGAGAATTCATTAATACATTTCTTGTTTTGTTTACAGAATGTGAAATATTTAAAAATAGTAATATATCATCTGCTTAGAGACTAATTTTATGATGGCTGTGTTTTGTTTAATTCCTTTAATGCCCTCATGCTTTCTTATTGCTGCAGCTAAAGGCTCAATAAATAGAGCGAAAAGAGAGGGGGAGAGTGGGCAACCCTGTTTGGTTCTTCTTCCAAGGAAAAACTGTCAGAAGTTTGTTTGTTAGATCTAACTGATGCATTTGGGTTGTGATATATCACTCTCCCGGGTAGTAAGTTAGTGAATAATTGCCACTAAGTTTTCCCCGATAAAAAACCTTTTCTGCATCCAGTGACACAATGCTTGCTTATTGGTTATTGATAGTTATATAATCTATGAGGTTGATCAAGCTGCACATGTTAGTGGATGAATGTCTACCCTTTATAAAGCCTGTTTGGTCAGGATCTAAAAGGAAAGGCACTACCTTCTCCAGCCTTCCTACCAAAGCTTTGCAGATTATTTTGAGGTCTGCATTATTCAGGGATATAGATTGGTAACTGAATGATAAAACAGTAGCTTTTATATTAGAGAGTTTTCCCAGTTTTAAGAGTTATGGTACTTAAGTATCTCAATAAAATATTAAAGCTTGTTACTACGATTTCATCCCCTACTATGAGTAAAAACACACTTGAAACTAGAATCTCAATAGTGACAAAGTAACATTATGGTACAAAACTGTATTTTCAAAGTATTATTTATTGCTGACTTGCCAGCTCGGTGGTTTTCCCCATGAAGAAGTGCTCTTATTGCTCATCAATGTAGCGCATCAGGCTATTCAGATCCTCCTCGCTGCTCTCCAGGACAGTCTGGATTTCCCCTTTGTAAATCCGAAGTAAAATGTAACACTGGATCGGTGCGTTTATTCTCAGAAAAGAAAAAAAAAGGGGAGGGGGGATGTTGCTGGTATTGTTTTAGTTTTCA
This sequence comes from Oryzias curvinotus, assembly GCA_023969325.1. Classification (NCBI taxonomy): domain Eukaryota; kingdom Metazoa; phylum Chordata; class Actinopteri; order Beloniformes; family Adrianichthyidae; genus Oryzias; species Oryzias curvinotus. The sequence continues at coordinate 27,184,883 of CM043706.1, forward strand.
GGATTAGATCATCTTATTTCCCACCCAGGTCTTGGACAGATCGTGTCACAGCTTCATGTGATCCCAGAAGCGATCTAGTTTTGATTTTACTTTCACAATCTATTCACATAAAATCCATAATACCAAACCATATTCTTTTTAATTCTTTGGATGGGTAGATGTCATTCTAGAAAATAAGAGATTTTCTTTAGTTTGGGGGAATACAGAATATTTGATTGATGTGGTTTTGATCAACATAACCCTTGTGCTATCCTATGGGGTCAAGATGACCATTGATGTGTTATTGCTACCATGACAAAGGTGGATAAAGGTAGAGAGGATTTCATGATATATATAGAAACCAGTGAAGATAACAAAATATTGAAGAAAAAAGTTCAGCGCACTGTCTTTGGGGTCTAGATGACCTCACTATCAATGTCAAAGTGCCTAGGCTAGCACAAGGGTTAAATTTACTGGCAGAATGTGGTTCAGAATGGAATGTGTCTTCTACGGCTTCTTATACAAAAGCAGTGTTTAGACCCATTTACGCATTTCTGGGTTTTCCTCTTAAAACCTGCCCCCTGAGCACCAGCTCCTCCCAGACCACGAAAACAAGTCTAGACAGAATCTGCGCTGCCAGCACCGCCCCCAGGCTAACACAAACACCCACTTTCTCTGTGGAGCTAGCGGTGATCGCCAAAACCCTTTCATTTTATATACACCTCCATCTGTGCATGATATGGGCAACACCTATGACAAGGGTGGGAAATTATTTTAACTCACGGGCCACATTGGGTTCTAAAATTGGATAGAAAGGCCGGACCAGGAGCAGATATGTGGAGGGAGAATGATAAAACATGGAATGTAGATGAAAACATTTGGTTTAAAAATTATATTCTTAAACAGAATATTCTATAGTTTTAGTTTAAAACTTTTGTTCCGTTTTAGATCACTTTTTCATTGTAAAGCCCTTCGGTACCTTCAAGGAGTTGTAAAGTGCTATTTGAAAAAAGTTTTATTCCTTCATGATCCTTTTAATAAAATAAAAACGCTATTTATGAAATAAAACAATGGCCAAATAGCACTCTCTATGATTTTCAAAGACAAAAATTCTGGAAATATGTACTGATGCATATAAAAAAAAACAACAACAAAAAAAGAATAAATAATGGATCCTCTCCCGTCATAATTCCGCAGAGACTTTAAGCTCATCACACGTCTCAGTTTGCGCAGCTGTGCTGTTTCCTGCACGTCTGTTTCTCATCCAGTAATCCTGAAAAAGCTCATTTCTATGTCTTCTGCTGCAGCTATGCACATACCTGCATTACTTTTTCACCAGTACAGAGTTCCCTTATTTATTGCAGGAGTTGCGATCAAAAAATAACCGTGATCGGTAAAGTCCACGGAGAATGATTACAGATGTTTATGGCAGTAAAACTCCTCACTGCATACAGTTTTCTCACACAGACATGAACATTTTTAACCTTTTCTCTTGTTTAAATTCTCAAACCTTCATAGAAATTAGGTCCAGGATCTTAGAATGAAAACAAAGATCTGATCGATCAAAGAAAATGTCACGTTCCATGCAGGTCTTGATCGTTTGGCCAGATAAAAAAAATAAAGGATCTCTGATATTGTTCAGAAGGCCGGACCAAACATGGAGGTGGGCCGGATCCAGCTCGTGGGCCGTAGTTTGCCCACCCGTGACCTATGAGAAGCAAAAGCCAGCGCCTCAGATATCTTACTTCCGGGAAGGAAAACAAACTCACAAAAATTACTCATTTTCATAAAAAACTTGTCTTAAAGAAGCCTGACCATTATAGAGACTGGCGTCAAAAGTAACAAACACCTGTTAGTCCCAGTGCTTAGACCTCGTCTTCGTGGGTGGGGAGGGGCTGGTGCTCAAGGCTCAGAAATGGATCAAAGTACTGCTTTGGGGCTGTTTATAGCGAGGAATAAACATTATAATAAACTGAAAAGCTCAGAAGGTATGGTATAGGCCCTTTAAGAAAAGCATGATATTGGCCCTTGGTTTGTTTTTGTTTGAACACGTTTCAAAGTCAAGATTTTATCCTTGTTGATGCTTGCTTTATGAAAAACTTAAATTAATAAGGTTCCTCTCTCTCTATCTTCACAGAATAACTCTTCTTCTGACATCTGCTGCTTTGCCTTCTGGAGGTGGAACATTTGTCAAGGCAAACATCTTTTTCCACTGATTTTGTGGAAACACTCCAGACCAGTTGGATTATTAAACACAGAACTCTTCAAACACTTCACGATTTTTAAGTGTTAAGGGAACACATAGATTTTAAATAGTAATTATATAACAAAACAAAAAAAAACTAATCAACATAAAAAAAAAGTTCTGGTGCCAGAAAGGAAGATCCTCAAGTGGAAGGGAGTTTGTTCTTTTGTTCCTTTGTTGGACACCCCTCAGAAAACTAAGGAAAAGGTGAGTTTGTCAAGATATATATGGTTGACATCAGTTCTATATATGATAAGCATGATCAGGATGCTATCAAGGATGGTGTGTTGCTCTCAAAAGAAGTTTTTATCTCCGCACATTTAATGAATCTGGGACTTTGGTTATGCATCAGCTTGGCTTTTCCCCTCACACAAAATTATTGTATTTGCTGCCAATTCTGAAACACATTTGTTGTGTTTTCTGCCTAAGTCACATGCATTCGTACCTTGGTTAACCCTAACGAATGCTACAGGTTTTTGGGTTTTCCGGACCCATGAATGGTCGTAAACAGGTGTGGCCACATCTTTAAGGGAGCACAGATGTGTCTTGCCATTTCTTTGAGATTTGTGCAGCCACCTTAAGGGACATCATAAAAATTTAACGTGCCATTGTCGTGCATGTGGTAAGTATAACGTGAAGTATTTTGAAGAATAATGTAAATTACACACGTTTATGGCTTATAGTTGCTGTCACACGGTGCCCTTTACTTTACTTTCTTGGGGCGGCCATGGTGCAGCAGTAGGGTGGGTGACCCATGATCGTAAGATTGCTGGTTCGATTCCTGCCTTGCATGCCCGTGAGTCGAAGTTTTTCTTGGGCAAGACACTGAACCCCACCTTGCCTCTGGTGGTAGGTTGGCGCCAGTGTTCGAATGTATGTGAATGTGTGTGTGACTGGGTGAATGGGTTTGTGACTGTAAAGCGCTTTGGGGCTTGTAAGTAGAAAAGGGCTATATAGGTATACGCCATTTACGCATTACTTTAGTCGTTAGTAAGGTTTGCTTACTGGCTCCTTACCAACGACGTACAAGTGCTGCGCGCACGTATTGCCAACAGGATGCGCACACAAACTGCACTCTGATTGTGTAATGATCTACTTTGTATTAGTCAGGTCGCACACAAGGAGTGCACTTATCACATGAATAGCACTGCGTCTCACCTATTTCACTTCTACTTACCTTTGCATCTTAATGTTTTAGCTTTGACCTGTGACCCACAGCATGCATGTAGCAAAAAATGTGAATGCACATTTTGCTGGCTGTACAGGCTCATCATGTGGTCTATGATCTTGAAATTTCGAGTGGGCCACCTGTTTGCTCCATACAGGTTTACCCATTTTTGGCCCACATACAGGCCGTATCCACTCATCAGGACAATTGTGACATTAATTGTTGAAAACAAGCAGTTTGTACATTAATATTGACTGGGTTGTAGCTGAGCTGACTTCATGTTATATCCCTCTTTAGAGCCTTGAAGAGAGCTTACACCAACAAATCACAACAAACAATCACTTAGTTCTCATCATTTACCTGGTTACAGAAGATGCTAACACAAACAGAATGGATATACGTTGTTCAGGCAGGAATAGATTTTTAGAGGAAAGTGTTGCAAGATGGAACACAAGTCTGTGATGTTTCCAAATATCAATCATAAAAACAATATGAATTCACAAAGATTGGATGAAGAATACTTCCTTTAGCACAAGACACATCAAGGCCCCCCAAAAAGCCATCATGAAACTTAAACTGACCCATAAACCAGTACCATATTAATAAGGTGCACAACAACAAGTCTACAGTCAGTCTACAGTTAAAGCAGGTACCTTAGCCCAGGCGCCCACAATCCATTTATTTTATTTTTTATTATTAAACCTTTATTTAGCCAGGAATCCCATTGAGATTAAAAATCTCTTTTTCAAGGGAGTTCTGGCCAAGAGGCAGCACATTTCAATACAAAAAATACATATAAACTCACATCATTAAAACCACATATGCCATAAAAAGCAGTTGCGTATTATTGTTTCCATCTCTGATGCTTTGAGGTTGGTCTTAAAAATATTTAAAGATTGCAGTTCAGTTAATTTCCAGTCTTTCTGCAGCATATTCAAAGCAAAGGGAGGAGAGTGGACAAAGGCTTTTCCCCCAGCTCTGTGCAGGCAAATGTAACAGAAAGCAACAACTGGTCTTAAGATTTTAAGGAGTAAGATTCCACACTTCTCCTTGTGATTAAGGAACAAATGTAGGGAGGCAGTAATCCAAGCAAGGCCTTGTAAAGAAAAAGTGTACTAATGTCCCTGCCTTCTGGTGGCCAGAGAAGGCCATTGTACTCTTTTATACAAGTCACAATGATACGTCATAGATCTACAATTGGTAGTGAACCACAGGAAAGCATGATACATGGTGTCAACCTTTATTTTTAACGCTTGTGCTATCCTAGGCACTTTAACATTGAGAGTTGGGTCATCTAGACCCACTAAACCAGGGGTGACGAACACGCGGCTCTTGGCCAATGAGCGTGCGGCTCTTTGCGTCTCATCATATTTTCTATATACTGTGCCTCATTTCAGAGTTTTTTCCCCTCTTAAACAACACTCAAATCCATCAGAGGGTATTAAAAATAAATAATAATAAAAGTAATTTGGCAGTGTGGGTGTTTGATGCTGCTCCCGAAACATACGTGACCGCCAATCATTTGCGCGGGTTACGCCCACTCCCGGAACACATAGATAAAGATTTGATGTGCGTGCAGACTGTTACCGTCATGGTCAAAATGGTGAAATTCAGAGCTTAAAGATAAACACAGGACGTTTCTGGAAAAACAGGAAGATTCTTACTGTTTTACTGAACAGAATGGAAATTCACGATGTTTATCATTATGAGCTTTTGGAAACAGTAACATTGGTCATGGCAGAAAAGAACAAAACGTATCCCGGAGAAAATTAAAAACTTCCTGATCTGACACAAATTGTCTCCTTTATGAACAAGTTGAAGCTTTTCAAAGGACACATTTAAAACGACTATCTGTCCCACGGTCCTTCTTTGCGGAGCTCACAGCAGAAAGCTGCAATCCAAATGAAAAAAGCGCAGAACGTGACGCTGTTTGCGCAACTGGACGGAAACGACCGCAGATCACTTTTCTCATGGATCCTTTAATGCACAGACTGACAGATGAGATCCCTGCTTGTCACTGATGAGGCAGCGAGAGAACCAGAGATGATTGAGCTGAAATCTCTTTGAAAGAAGGCGCTGTTACGTTTTGGTGAATGGAGGAATCCCCGTGTGTAAAAGAGCTGCTCTAAGCTGCTGTGATGGTCTCCGCAATAAATGTCTGCCAGTCCCTGTTTATTACCATGAAACACGTGAAATCAAGACATCGGTCCGTTCTGACTGACACTCACGTAAAGAAACTGATCAGAGCGGCTACTACTGGCCTGGGTCACTTGCATGCCATTTGGCTGTGTGTGTGTGTGTGTGTGTGTGTGTGGCGGGTTTGTGTGTGTGTGTGTGTATGAGATGAGAGAGAGGTGCCTGTGTGTGTTGAGGGGGTATCTGACCTCTAGGGTAGTCTCTGTGTTAACTCTGGCTAAGCTGCATTGATGTGTGTATTGAGGGTGGACACGTTCCTTGAAATAAACGCAAGTACAATACTTGCTGTTCTGTTGTAGTGAGAGGAGTGTGTTATGGAAAATAATATGGCTTTAACTGCGTGTTTGTGTGTGTACGTCTTGGCAGGTCAGGGTGTGGTGTGGCTCTTTGACTCTCACAGTGAAAAAATTCGGCTCTTGGTGTCAAACTTGTTCGCCACCCCTGCACTAGACAGTGCGCTGAACCTTTTTTCTTCAATGATTTGTGAACCTCACTGGTGTCCATGGATTACATGAAATCTTTCCACCTTAATCATGGTAGGGAGAACATGTCAATGTAAGGGTGGTGTCATCTAAGATAGCACAAGGGTTAAAACATGAAGATAAGGCATTCATGTACAGAATCACCATAATCCAGCACTGACACGGCAGAACACAGGACTGGACTCAGATGCAGAGTTTTAGGTTGTTTTAATCGCTAGACTTGGAAATATCAGGCTTAGCTTTGTCAAAGGAAGTCACAAGACAAACAGGCACAGGACACAGGTAAACTCAGGCTATAAATACATGAGGAGGGGAAGCACAGGTGGAAACGATCAGGGATGATGAGGCAGGCTCAGCTGTGGGGAAACAGACAAGGGCAGGGAGAGGAAGGTCTGAAACGAGAGGTGGTTTAAACCTTCAAAATAAAACAGGAAGTGTCACACGAGACAACACCAGTGACGGACAGGAACTTGACGAGACATGACAAGCACAGATAAAAGAATTGATTGATTTGTTTCACTTTGATTTTCACAGTAGCTGTGAGATCCAATAATCATCATTAAGATTCTTGTGTTTGCTTTAATTTTTTCCCAAGAGTTTTTGTTACTTAACTTGTCCATTCTTGCGTGTTAACCAATCAATACAAGTAGAGTGAAAGGAAAAGAGTGAGTGTTTTCAAGCTTCCCTGGGGGTTGAGTACAAATGAGCGCACAAAGTCAGCTCCTGTCTGAAAGAATTTCCCTGTACTGGAGCAAAAATGTTCCTGAAATTGTGGGCACTAATATCCTATACTATAATATCCTATAATATACTATACCTTTTGTCTCCGGGACCGCATGAAGCAGTGACATGGATCTGCCCAAGACCTTGGTGGAAAATAAGATGATCTACTCCTGAAAACTAAAACAAACCAAGCTACATCTCTTTTTCCCCCCTTTTTTGAAATAAATGCACCAATGCAGTGTGACATTTTACCTCGGATTTACAAAGGGAAAATCCAAATCCGTCCTGGAGACCACTGAGGTGGATCTGGATAGCCAGACGCGCTACATCGACGACCAGTATAAGCACTTCATCATGGGAAAAACCATCCAGCCAGGCAAGTCTACTTCCTCCAGCAAGCGGAGCCATCCGGAGGAATCCCCTTCATCTCCAGAGAAGACACAGTTTGAGTCCAACGCATGGGATATACTAGCAGATGTCTTTTTTTTCTCAGATACTACTTTACATGCTAATTTGATTGCTGTTGGAAATTCCAAGATATCAAGGATTCTCTGGAATTCTCCCAGAAGCAACTGGAAACTTTGTCCGCAGAGAACTCATCGCTGAGAGAATCGGTAAAATCCCTCGCTAAAGGAATGAGCCGACCCTCAGAGGAAAACAAGAAGATCAAGAAAATCCTTCTGGATCTTCAGTCAAGGTCAACACAAGATAATCTGGTGGTCATGGAAATACAAGAAACGCCAGAAGAAAATGCAGAGGAAAAAATTTAAAGCTTCATCCAGATCAAGCTTAAGCTTCCGAGGGGAGAAATTAAAGTCCATCAACTTTCACCGTCTGTACCGCATGGGAGCAGCAATACCAAAGAAGCAGCAGGCTAAGACCCATTGTGGCCACGTTTGTGCTCCCTAAGGAGAAAGAAGAGGTGAGGCGCTGTGGCAGGGAGCTCTGGGGGACTGACTTCAAAATGGATAATCAGTACCCCAATGAAATCTGGGAGCGCCGAAAGATCCTGTTCCCCATCAGAAAGAAATTTTTGAGTGAAGGGGCCCACACTGTTATGTCTGTGGACCGCCTTTACATGAATGGAGAGCTTCAAATGTCTACCAAATAAACAGTTATGCTCCTAACACTCTCTGCACAGGTGATAGTTTATGTTTATGTTTGAGACACTGGGCATAACTCACAGGGCATGAAGGTTTTTCACTTTAGTTGATATTACCACCAGTCTCATTCTCTCAATTCATAATCTGGTTTTCCTTTCTGTTTCCCTTGCACTCTTCCCCTCTTCGTTTTCACAATCTACCTAACCCTCCTCACCTATTCCCACAAACTCGGCCACACCACCATAGTACTGACTACAACACCTTCCCAGTCCTCCCAGTCGTGCGCTGAGTTAATGCTGGTGAGGCACAGTCATCAGCAATTACAACATATGAACCCGGTACTATTCACCATTATTCACAGTTACATGTTGTTTAAAATTCATTCACATATAAGTATCCACTATAACTTCGGTTCACACCCAACTCACGAATTGCTCGTGCATCATTCTGACTAAAAACACTCGCTTCTTCTCTATCCTGTGCGTCAATAACGTTGCAGTTTAATATGTGCACGTACGTAAAACAGCAAATTCTCTTGATGGTGGCATGTCAGTGTATATGAATCTTTTTGCAAAGCAAAAAAAAGAGCGACAACAACTGTCTATCACTGTGTTCTTCTCCCGAACAAACACAGCTGCACCGCGGGCTTCAAAAGGAGAAAACACTGCAGAGGAGTCAGGATGCAGCGGATGCAACACCTCAGTCACTATTTGTCCCACTGTACTTTGTATTTTTTTCATAATAATTTTACATTTTCTCCCGTTTCATCTAATCACTCGGGTCGCGGTGGGCGGGGCTAATCTCCGCGATTTCAAGCCTTCTGCTCACATTGATTATTAAAATTATTATTTGACAGTACAGTACAGAAGTTATTTGTCTAAAAAAACGTTTCTAAAGTACTTTTATTTGTGAAACAAAAGCTTGAGCCTGTAAATGGTTTGTTCTTTCTTTTTAATTTATAATACAGTATTTATTGTATAATAATAATAGTTTAAAAAAAATAAAGGTTTCTACTTCACGGATTTTGCCTATCACGGTTCTTTTTGGAACGTAACCCCCGCGAAAAACAAGGGGTTACTGTACAAACTGCAGCATAGAAAAAAGCACAAACGTTATTATCGTCTTACCTTTGTAAATAAAGTCCATACGCCGATCCTTCTGAAGAAAATGACTTGCCGCTTGTTATCTCTTATTCTATTATTTTTTAGTGTCAGAATCTCAGGGCTCACCGGCGCCCCCTAACATGAGGCACGAGAACTCCTGGCCTCCCCCAGCGGCTTTTTGGCCGGTGTTTAGCGCTCAGCACAAGAAACACGTCCCTCACATACAGTTATTTATAAAAACAAACACTGTACATCACATACATCTGCTAAATTATGTAAACTCAGCTCATATAGTACAAGTGATTGAACCGACATACAGAGAGACAGCAGTACCGTCTGACTGCATAGGTATTGCGCAATCCAAGGTGAGGCTCAGCGGGCTGGTGCCTCATCGCACGTCACTTCTTAGTATCTGAACGGCAAATGCGGAAATTCAGCGATTTTGAAAAGAAAAAACACCCAAAAATGGTACATTTAAATGGAAAATGACTGCAAAGCACAAATTACTGATTAAATATAATAAATGAATTTATTTTTTCTCTTTTCTTCCCAAAATGACAGGTGAGGCACAGCCTCACCTGCCTCCCCTGACTGCACGTCACTGCCAGTCACACATCACATGCACTGTACATTACACACAATGCCACATAGCAACCATAAGCGCACCAGTGTGTCTACCTATATACTCATTTTTGCACTGATCATTAATAGACATTATCTCACATTCACCTCAACAACAGCATGTGCACCCTTAGGTTAGTTACACGGAATGTGCATGAAAACTGAAATAATGACCAAATTAAAAGATCTCTAAACTGACTTTGTGTTTCTTCAAGAAATTCATATGTCTAGTTTATTAGTACAGTGTTTTTCAACCTTTTTTGAGCCACGGCACACTTTAACCTTGACAAAAATCCTGCAGCACACCAGCATCGAAAAATAGAAAAAAAGGAGAAACTCATAGTCTGTATCGATATGCAGCCTCTCCGCAATCTCATATGCAATTTTGAAACAAAAGTTAAGTTAGAAGAATTAAAAACTGTTTGATGTGTGTTTGTTGTGGTTTCTTTTTTTTTAACTTAAGTTTTATTTTTCATTTTTGTAAACAAGATATAGAACTCTTGAACATGACATCAAACGAATTAAGTCTTACAAACAAAGAGAAGAAAACGAAAGAAAGAAAAATAATGATAATAAATAAAAATAAATAGATAAAAAAGGCAAGGAAAAAAATAAAAAAATAAAAATAAAAAAATTGAACATGTCAGCCACCATTCCAAAAATGTAAACACGTCATACATTGGCCAGTGAGTTTTTATATACAGTCCATCTGTCCCATTTTTCCTTAAAATGTCTTTCTCTCAATCTTAAAGCAAAAGTAATCTTTTCCATGATATAAATCTCCTCCACTATTTCAGTCCAGTCTGTGAGGGTTGGTGGTTCTGGCTTAAGCCATCTTCTAGTCATTGCTTTCCTTGCTGCAATCAGGAATATTTTCACCAAATACTGATCTTGAGAAATGACGGTTTCAGAAATGTTACCCAGATGTAATACTACCTGCTTGAAGGGGATTGTGTAGCGCAGAGCGTTTGTTAAGACATGATGGATGGAATGCCAAAATGGTCCTATTTGCGAGCAGTTCCAGAAGATATGAGAGTGATCTGCCTTTACTGCACCACACTGTCTCCAACACATCTGAGGATTTGCTGATAGTTTGCTTTTAATTGAAGGTGTAATAAAGAAGCGCATGAGGTTTTTCCAATTAAATTCCCTCCATTTCAGTGACGTGGTAGAAGACTGAGTTGATGCACATGTTGAATACCATTCTTTCTCTGAAATAGTGATAGACATTTCTTTTTCCCACTTTTCTTTAACATATAAAGTTGTGTTTTTCTGACATGAAATGAGGCTGTGGTACAGTTTAGAGATCGTTTTGGATGTTTTATGCTGGTACGCTCCAATTACTACCTCTAAGACTGGGTTTTGTTCACTCCCCTCTTCTGATCTAATTGCTTTGTTTAAAATATTCCCTCACCTGGAGGTATCGAAAAAAATCATGGTTGCTGAGTCCAAATTCCACCTTTAAGTCCTGGAAGTCCCTCATCTTATTTTTATTTGTGATTGTGGCAAAGGCTGTAACCCCCTTTGTTCTCCACTGATTAAATGTGGAATCGTCTTTTGCTGGTTTGAAGTCTTTGTCAAAATAAATCCATTTAAGTATTTTCTTTTCCTTTTTCAGCTTTAATTGCCGTACTACCTTTTGCCAAAGTTCCAGGGTAAATGTTGTTATTGGATTTAATAATGTGATAATGTTGTTTGGTAAGTCCTCCTCTCCTAAAAGGGTCTGAATCGGATGTCCTGATACACGTCTCTATCTCTTTCCACCTGGAATAGTATTCAGAGTCACACCAACAGCAAATATAGCTTATCTGTGCTGCAAAAAAATATAATTTCAGATTGGGGAGAGACATTCCCCCTTTATCTTTAGGCAATTGTAATGTTGCATATCTAATCCTGGGTTTTTTCCCTTCCCATATGAATCTGGATATCATCCTGTCCCATTCTATGAACTGCTTGGGAGGTATTTCTATTGGAAGTGACTGGAATAGGAAGAGTAACCTTGGTAAGATGTTCATTTTCACCACATTTATCCTATCTGTTAAATCAAAAGGGTAAGTTGACCACCTCTTAATATCCAGATTGATGTTTAAGTTAACTGTATTATAATTTTCTTCGTATAGGAGTGACAAATTTTTGGGTAAAAAGACTCCAAGGTACTTAATTCTTTTATTGTCCCACTTAATATTGTAGCTAGATACAGTTTTTTCTGATGGGGAGTGGTTGAAAAGCAGGGTTTGAGTTTTAGAAATATTTAATTTGTATCCCGCAAGAGAGTTAAATTCTTTGAGAAGTGTCATTAGTTTAGGCATGGAAGTGTTAATGTTCTTTAAGAACAGTAACACGTCGTCTGCAAATAATCCAATTTTTTGTTCTCTGCCGTCAATTTTAATTCCTTCTAGTTCCTCGCACTGCCGGATGGCCTGGGCCAGTGGCTCAATATATAGAGAAAAAAGAGTCGGACTGATGCCACAGCCCTGCCTCGTTCCTCTTTTTAACTCGAATCGGTCTGTGAGGGAGCCGTTTATTTTTATTCTAGCTGTAGGCTTGTCATAGATGGCTTTTATACATTTAATTGAGTTCTGTGTGAATCCAAATTTCTCTAGGGTTTGGTAGAGGAAATCCCAGTTCACCCTATCAAAAGCCTTTTCTGCATCAAGGCTAATTAGAGCTGCTTTTATTTTGTTTTTAGTTATGGTGTGAATTACATGCAGGCTTCTTCTAATGTTATCCTGGGTTTGTCTGCCTCTCACAAAACCAGTTTGGTCTTCATCAATTAACTCAGCAATAAATGTTTCAAATCTTTTAGTTAAAATTGATGTATAGATTTTATAATCCACGTTTAACATTGATATTGGTCTATAATTAGTGCAGTTCTGTCTATCTTTATTTTCCTTGGGGATTAAAGTGATTATTGCGTCTTTCCATGTAGGTGGAGTCCTACCTTCTTTGTGGGTATAATTTAGGGCTCTTAGTAAAAGTGGCATTAGTTCCAGTTTAAATTTTCTATACCACTCTATGGGGAATCCGTCACTACCTGGAGCTTTATTTGTTTTAAATCTACCTATGGCCTTTTCAACTTCTTGTTGTGTTATTTCCTTTGTTATTATTTTATTTTGGATTTGTCCTATACAAGGTAGATCTAGTTTGTCTAAAAAACTTTTAATTGCTCCCCTGTCAGTGGCGCCCTCTTGTGAGTACAAACTGCTATAATAACAGTAAAAGGTGTTTTCTATTTTCTGTGGATCCGAATGAATTTCTTTAGAGAGTGGGTCTTTGATATTTGGGATTGCAGAATCTACTTGCTGCTTGCGTAGCTTTCTAGCTAACAATCTAATGTATTTTGGGCCAAGTTCATAATGTGTCTGCTTCATGTATCGGGCTTTCTTTTCAACTTCAAAATCTAAATGTTTTTTAATTTGTAATTGCAATTTTTGGATTTCCTTTTGTGATTCATTATTTTTATTTAATTTAAATTCGTTTTCTTGGACTTTTAAATCATGCAATAATTTATTGTATGTTTCCAATCTTTTCTTCTTTAGATGTGTTGCCTTGGCAATCAGGTTCCCTCTCATCACTGCTTTCAATGAATCCCACAGTATTAATGAGTTCACAAGACCGTTATCATTTTCATCCTTAAATGTCTTAATTTCTTGTTTAACTTGATCAACTATTGATTGATTATTAAGAAGTCCTACATTTAGTCTCCAGACTGTGCTTTTTAATTTACTTTCAAGATTTAGAGTTAAATAAATTGCGCTGTGATCTGACACATCCGCTACTCCAATTCTGCATTCATCAACTCTGTAATAATTTTCTTTCCCAATAAAAAAATAATCTATTCTGGAATGAACAGAGTGAGGTGCTGAGTAATATGTGTAGTCTCTATCTGTCGGGTGAAGCCCTCTCCAAACATCTACCATCCCAATCTCCCCAAGCGTGGTATTGAGCGTTTTAGTTGCTTTTCTATTGCTTCTTTTGATACTTGTTGTATCGAGTTTTAAATCAAGAATTGCGTTGAAATCCCCCCCACATATACAAATTCCTTCAGCCTCTTTTGTTATTATGTCGAATATTGATTTATAGAAAGCCATGTCACTTTCAGGCGGTACATAAACATTGGCCAAAGTCACAGTATAGTTTCCAATACGTCCTCTAACAATCACGTATCGTCCTTCTTTATCATTCACTTCTGAATTTTTTTCAAATTTAATTGATTTAGATACGAGAATAGCAACTCCCCTTCTATGGCTTTGTGTGAATGAACTATAGAATATATTCCTATAACCAAATTTTGCAAGTTTCTCATGCTCTCTGGCATTTAGATGTGTTTCCTGCAGTAAAACAACATGAACATTGTCTTTTTTCAGCTTATTCATAACTCTTGCTCTTTTAAACGGATTCCCTAAGCCATTAACATTAAGGGACATTACTTTTAACATTTGGCCATACATGAAATTTGGGAAATATTCTTTATTGGTTGGTGGCTAGTCATCCTAAGCAAACAATAAATTAAACTCTGAGCAAAAAACAATAACAAGTGTGACTGCATCACACTAAGATACATCAAAAGAAAAAGTGAAGAAAGAAAACAAATTAAATCGACTCCCAAGGGTGGGTATTTTAAGTCCCCTGTCTTTAACCCCTCGTCAGGTTTGGGGGAGAGCCTCTCTAAGAGAGAAATGGGCCCCCATCCAGAATCAGTGGTGCTTCCCATCAGGTACCACCAATTCTACCCAAAACAAGTTCCTAACAAAACAGGCATTGCTACTTAAACATGGGTGCTAATTGTTTATAGCATCGAGAAAGAGTCAGCAGTACTCACGACAGGGAGTGGTAAATACTATACACAGTCTTTTGTTTCTTTTTTTGTTTTTTTTTTTCCTTCTTAATCCATTATCTTCTTCATGGTTTAGGCTTGCGCTGAAATTCCTGCAAGCGCCCCTGCGCTCGTAGTGCCGCATCTCTCTGGCGACGCTGTGGGACGCGTTGCCATGGTGATGTCTGCTGGAGTTGCTGTTGCGGTGGAGGGTTCTGTTCTACAGTTTGGACCTCCTCTGGCTGGTCCAGCAGCCCTCTCTGGCGCAGATCATTCTCCACTTCCTCCGCGCTGTAATACATCTGCGCTCCGTTCTCCCAGTGAACGCGCATGCGAGTAAAAGGCGTCTGGAAGCGGATTCCTCTTTTTTTCAGCGCAGCTTTAACTTCTTTGTACTCCTTGCGTTTCTGGACCACCTCTGATGTATAGTCGTGGTCAAACGATAAGATCTTGTCTCCCAGCTGGATTTTCTTCCTCCATGCGTTCCGGAGGATCGTTTCTTTCACCTGGTACTGTAGGAAGCTGATGATTATAGATCTCGATGGCACTCCGGGGCCCGGTTTAGGGGCGAGAGAGCGATGTGCTCGCTGGATTTGCAAGTCTGTTCCCTCCTGAATCAGTCCTTCATTAATTATCAGCTTTTCCACGAACTGAATCACCGAGCCCCCCTCCGATCCTTCCGGCACCCCATAAATTCTCATGTTGGTTCTCCTGGATCTTGACTCCATGTCATTGAGCTTCTCCTTCAGTGCCTGTTGTTCCTTCAGCATGTGTTGAAATGCTTTATTTGCCACTGCTGACCAGGATTCCTGTTCATCCAGCCGCGCTTCTGCTTCTTTTAGTTTTTGGCCTTGCTCCTCTAGCATTTGCGACGTGTTAGCTAACTGCTGTTCCAGCTGCAGCTTGAACTGCGTCAACTCCTCTTTCAGCTCTGATCGAAAATCTTCTTTGAATGTAGTCCATTTGTCGGTTAAATCAGATTTTAGGCCTGTTATTTGTTGACTTATCAGCCTCAAACTTAGCTGGTTTGAGGCTGATAAGTCACAGCCTCGTTCGTCTCCGGTAGCATTGGCCTTAGCCTCCGTGACATCTTTCGCACTGTTTGACATCTGTGTGTGTTTTTCAGTCACCCGTTGGTTCTTTGATTTCGTACCTCCACTCATCATTCGAGTTATTAAACAAAACTGAACAATAGCATTGAGTTAGGAGGGTTTAAATAGCCTGCTTTGAGGAGCTCTCACTTCATGCGTCCATCTCTGTCTGCTGCTGCGACCGGATGTCTCTGCTGCTGCGACTGGAAGTATCGTTTGTTGTGGTTTCAAGATGTTTAAGGAAAGACTCATTGTGTGCTGAGACACTGTAACTTTAACCCAATGCATCATGGGAGATGTAGCGCAAACAGCCGCTGAACATAGAAAGACTAGCGTCTCTGAGCTTCATTGTTTTGTTCACTTGTTCCACGGTCTGACACCGGATTCTGTGGAAAGCTAAACCTCTAAAGACGAGCTTTAGCTGGTATTTTTGTTGGAACTGAGCGACCTTATGAGCAGAATTGAAACAAGGAAGTGAGGACTTTAACCACTTCTGATTGGTCAGACTGATGACGTGTGATTAAGCTTTCAAGAATAATTAGCGGAGACAGTTAAACTTTTCCAAAAACAGCTGAAGCTACGGCTAATCGCGGTACCGTCATTCTTATCAAAATGTTTTTAATAGAATCAAATAAACACAAAGAAAAATTTATTTTACAATCTTTTATATTCCTAACTACTCATTGTTTTATCAGTGCCTGTTTGGATGAGCTTATATCCTGGAGATGGTACATGTTTTTAGATCAGTGAATGGGTAATTTCCCACGACACACTTGACCATCTCCCACGGCAAACTGGTTGAAAAACACTGCATTCATTATTAAATGTACTCGCCACAGCAGATTTTTCTAACGTATATTCAGCTTACTATAATTCCAGACCAGGGATGGGCAAACTACGGCCCAGTGGGCCACCTCCATGTTTGATCCAGCCCGCTGAACAATATCAGAGCCGCATGATTTTTTTCTTCTTTCAATCTTATTCCACCCTTTCACAGTCTGTGGCCTGCTCTGAACCCCTCTAAAAATCTGTGTCAAATAGATCAGAAGACAGTCTTCCCTTTCTATATTGCAGTTCATCTTTCTCTGTCTCTCTGATTCTGTGATTATGCTACCCTGTTCTGTGTCCTGATTGTCTGAGAAAAGTGAGGAGTTCACGGATTTCATCTTCACGGGTTATTTTTTTAGAATGCAACTCTGGCAAAAAAACAAGGGACCACAGTATTGATTATATAATGCATATGTATGCCCAGCTGCAGGAGAAGACAAAAGAATTTAATTTCACAGTTGTGCAGGACACAGCGCAGCTGCTCAGTTTTATTCGTGAAGTCTAGACCAAACTGTGAGATGTGTGAGGAGCTGCAGCCCTCTAAAGTCTGAAAGGACTATGACGAGAGAGTAAGTCCTGTTTATTGATGACATTTTTTCAATGTAGCCTATTTGTATTAGTGTTCCAGACTTTTTTCTTTGAAGATCACAAAGAGATATTTGGTTATTTTCTGTTTCATAGTGTTTGTTTTGTTCAAAGGATTATAAATTAATGAATAAATTAATCAAATAAAACTTTATTCATATAGTTCTTTACATCTCCTTCAGGGTAGTGAAGGGCTTCACAAACAAGACATAAGTAGTTTAAAATTAATTAGAGGGCAAAGTACGGCCTGCTAGGGATGGAACCTGAATCCAGTTGTCCTCAATGTCTGCTATTGATCCTTCTGGGAGTGAGACCTCTCTTGTGTGGACTACCTTGCCTCTCTTTGTCACCATCTGGCTACATTTCTTGAGCCCAAATGACATCCCAATATCAGTATTGTAGATCCTGGTGGTGTGGATCAGGGAGTCAATGTAACGCTCAAGGCCCGTACACACCGGGACGAATATTCGCCAGGCGTTATTCGCCAGCGTTTTTCGCCACGTCTTTTGTGTTCACACCCAGGCGATTTTCGCCGACGATGAGCCGACTGAACATGCAATTTCATTCCCTGACATTAGATGGCGCTGTACACAAGGTAGTCGCTTGTCACTCAGAAGAAGAGAGCCACTATTTACGCGCTTGTCAGAAGAACATGGTGAGTTTTATCGCCTGGTACAAGAGCTGAAAATGTCTCATGAGCGTTTTCGGGGATATTTTAGAATGTCTGTCATTATTTCTTTGCGGCAGTGTAGACGCTACTTGGCGTCTATCTTCTTCGCTGGTATGTGTGCTCAGCTATGCAGTGTTGTGTTTGAGCGCCCCCAAGTTGTGTTTTACTGTAACTTCAGAAGCTCCAGACACGTGAGCAAAAGCGCCATTCTCATTGGTTGAATGGATTTCGACGCGAGGCGTTAAAAAGAAAAAACGAACCCGAGGCGTTTTTTTTTTTGACGCTTTGACCTCTTAGCATATAGCTTGATGTCATCCATGTAGAGGAGGTGACTGCTGTTGGCCCCATTTCTATAGCCAGTCTTGTTGATTATTTGGCTGAGGGGGTTCAAACCTATGCAGAACAGCAGTGGGGACAGAACATCACCTTGGTATATACCACATTTGATGGACACTTGTGCAAGTGGCTTCAAGGTTTTTTTCTATTTCACAGCTTCATTGAGTTTCCTATGAAGGCTCTTAGAGTCCTGTTGATTTTGTACAGTGCCAAACATTCGGTGATCCACATGTGTGACACTGAGTCATAGGTTTTCTTGCAATCAATCCAGGCTGTGCACAGGTTGGTGTGTCATGACCTGGGGGGTATTCCAGAAAGCAGGTTATGCTAGCTCGCATGGTAAGTTTGAAGCTAAGGAAGTTGATAACCTCAGCTTTTGGTTCCAGAAATGGAGGTATGTCTCAGGGTATGTCAAGTTGCCATGGCAACTCATGCTCTGAACATAATCTGGTCCGGAGCAGGTTTAGTTGAAGCTTAGTTTGTTTTGAGAGGGGTGAAGCAGCATGGCGTGTCCTTTTGAAGATGATTTAGTGGATGAAGAAGCTCAGATAATACTTTTTCCACAGTGAGAGGGTGATAGGACCACATATGGATGTTGGAAAATTAAACTTGTTTACTTTGATCTAACTTAATTATTTGCTTCAGTTAAGAGAAATCATTTTTTTAAGTCACCTTAAAAATAACACATAGTTTTCAGACAATTATTTTCCTTTCATTCAAATTAATTCAATTAGGTAGGTGTAACTTTGGTGCTGCTGTTAGATTTACTGTGTTTTGCCAAATTATTTTGTCCTACTGTGCTTACATCTCAGCACCATGAGTGAGAGCAAAGGAGAGGATGATGAGTTTTTATATCACCCCTACACTCGTACTCTGCAAGTAGAATGATGGGAAATTCTTTAATTAATTTTTGCACTCCGTGCATTTTTTTACCGTCCTTTTTAATTGTTATAAAAAATTAGCATATTCACCGGCTCAAACTTAGACACATCAATATATAGTTGATATATTTATATTATTTATTTATTTATATGCTCGTGCATTTACTTTGTCTGTTGATTTTCTCCAAGCAGAAATTCTTTTTTTTGATGATGCAGCCATGTTACTTTTTTGTTGGACGTATAATCTTCATACGCCGTCATTAAAATCTCAGACTCCGTCAGACTTTCGTCTGTTCCATCAGTGATCTGTTGAGACTGTCTTTATGTACACGACGTGCATGTGCGTTAACCCAGGGTTACCAAGTCGAGCGTAATTACGCCAACTCATATCCGGTCTTCTGGAACCAACATACCCAGAGTAAGCAAGTTCAGGCGGATTTCAGCCAGAGTTCAGGGTTAAAGTCAGGCTAGTTTAAACATGCTTCCTGGAATGCCCCCCTGCAGTCTTGAGCGACTGTTCTGTCAACCAGGAGTTGGTGTTTGGCTCCTCTGGAGTCTCTACCGATGCCCTTCTGTGTGTGTGTTCCTCATGTATTGATCAATATGCCCATTTATCTTGGTTCCAATGATGCCTAACATAAGCTTCCATGTAGTGGATCACTGCTGCTTAAGTGTAAACCAGTTCATTGGTTTCTGTTATTGTTGTGGTAGGGATTGTCCTCAATGCTTCATTCACAGTTTCCTGGAGACTTTCAGGTGGTATGTCAATCAACTGTGATAGGATTTTGTCTAGCGTATCTTTGGTTGTTGGGGCTGGGAGTGTTGTATAGCTTTCTCTCTGACCTGGTGTTCTGGCTCTCCCATAGTATTGCAATTGTGTTGTACCACAATCTCAAGTTGTGATAGGAGTGGATGTTTGTTTATGTAAGAACATTGAGCTACAAGTTGCTTGGCAGTTAGCCTTGACTGTGGGTTTCAAAGTATTCATTCACTCCACAGGTCCATCAGAACCAGGACAAACAGACTAGGAAAAATGTTTTCTCAAAGGCAATCACTATACGGAATACACATACTTCAACCAACTACACCCCACTCTGACTTTTTACAAACACTAATTTACTGACTACTACGCATGTGTGCAATAACTGACTTCTGTGCAATAACCGGGTCTCTGTGCAATAACACAATATTTATCATGCTGCTCTCATGGCCACTCAATTCATTCCATTCTATTTTATTCATACATATTTAATGTTTAATTGTTTCTGTACAAATTGTACATATTTTGATTAGAGATGTGAGTTACAGTATTTTATTTTATTTTATCTCCACCACTCCAATTCTGCTACAATTTACACCATATACAATGACAATAAAGGATTCTGATTCGGATCATTGAGTGGACGTATTTTCATTACATTATTGAAAAAAGTGGCTTTATAAAGTTTTCTCATTATAACAGACTTACACCACAAGGGGACTTTTTTCAAACCTGAACAATTAGGGAAGAAAAACAGTAGGCCCAATGTTCTCTAATTTAACACTTAAAAATAGTAGGAACACCTTTCTGAGCAATTCAATTTGTTTTTACCACAAGATACAAAATTAATACTTTGTACATTTCAATATGTTTTCACCAGGGTTGTAAAAACCAGGCTCATTATTGAAGAAAGACAAAAATGAGAGAAATCCCAAATAATTAAATTCAATATAAAATTCCCCTCTGCACAGGAGAACACACCCACGCTGTGAGTGACTGATGTACTTACAAATCATGATCCATTTATGGTAGATATATGCATTGCACCAAAACAAAACTAGAGATCGTGAAAAAAAAAATTATTTAAGTGCTCTTTGAACAAAACAAAGATAAAATTAATGTGTTTGATGTTCAACACAGTTTTATTTTGCCCTTTTTTGTAAAACAAAGAAGCAGCAAATAGAGGTTGAAGTTGTTTCATATCAAAATAGGCTAGGACAGTGTGTAATAAGGTAAAGGAACCAATCACACTGTCCCATGTGTTTTTTATTTTTATTTTTGGAAGCCAATGTAATGTAATGCAGTTTTTATTATGAGCCTGGATTATATTTTAGGATTATAGCAACAACTGAGATTTGTTAAAAAAAATTACTGACCATTATAAATATGGACTCTTTTTAACAAGTACAGAGTTCCCCATTGGTGTACTTAAACATCAAAACATACCTCAAACCTGTGCTGAAGCAGCACAAGAAACAGTGTTCGGTAACATTTTAGCATTGTGTTCTGTGTCCTGATTGGATGTTGACCTTGCCAATTAGTGTCATATCTCCTGTGATAATGAACATATTTGTATATGAAGTTATGAGTTTTGAGAGTTTAAACAAAAAAAAAAGTGAAAATTTTCATGTCTATCTGAAAAAGTATATGAAATGTGTAGTAATAATAATAATGGATTGGCTTTATCTGCACTTTTCATGTCAATCAAATCGCCTATATTGTGTCCATTATTCATTCACTTCTCATTCATACTTGGTGATGGTAAGCTGCTGTTGTAGCCACAGCTGGCCTGTGGCAGCCTTACAGAGGCGTGGCTCCCAGTTCGCGCCTACGGCCCCTCTGACCATCGCCGGGATCATTCATGCACATTCACACACCAGTGGAGCCACACTGGAGGCAAGCAGGGGGAAGTGTCTGGCCCAAGGACACAACGACAGTTGACTGGGGGGAGCTGGGATTGAACCGCCGACCCTTCGATCATTGGACGTCCCGCTCAACCGCCTGAGCCACTGCCGCCCAGTGAGGAGCTTTACAGGCTTAAGACATCTGTAATCACACTTCACAGATTTTAACTATCACAGGTTATTTATGGAACCTATCTCCAACAATAAATGAGAGAATACCTTACTTTATACTGTAATTTACTGTACAGACCAAGAGTTTGGGACACACTCCCATTCACTTGAATGAGAAGGTGTGTCCAAACTTTTGTTCTGTACTGTATGTTACAATACATTAAGAAAGATATTTAAATGGATGAGAAACTAAAATTTTCTATATTTAAAATTTTATAGAAATATATAGATGGACAATCTATTTCCATATGTTAATTCGCATATGACAAAAAAACTGTTATTTTGGCCCTGCTTTTTATTTTCGCGAAGGACAAAAATACACTTTTACCAATAGAATCATCAATATAATCAATAAACCACAATTTTCCCAGTGATGAAAAGTGTATATTTAACATTCCAACAGAAGAGGTAATCAGGGTCACACCTGGGTGCCCTCTGTTGTAACAATAAACAAACTGTGAATGCATTAAAGATAAACGTCAAACTCGTAATTATTGACATGGCAATTTGCATGTGCCTGCTCTGCTTTGAGTAGACTGCTGTAGTCATTATTAGATTCAGCCTGCTGCATCTTTGTCTGTTGGCGAGTGTGACTTCATGACCTTACCTGAGATAACACTAAATTTAGTTATTACACAAAGCTGCTTAAGAGTCAAATGTTTTAAGCACTGTTTTTAAGCACTTATTTTTGTTTTTCAACAAGGTGCTTAAAAACATACAAAACATTCCCTGTGATCACTAATGGCTCAGAGATCATTCCCTCCACAAGTCAACTGCAATCTTTAGTATGCACCGAGTGGTCGGGTTCTGACGTGACTTGATTAAATGGTTCATTCATGCTTCCAGAGCCTGGGGTTAGCGCTCTCAGTGTTCACCTTGACCAGGATGCAATCCATTTGCTCTTATCTAGCATGCATGTGGGTGCATTTATGTACTCTGACTTGAGTATATTTGAAAGATTTTGTCAGCTACTGAGTGCAATGGCAGCAGTCTGACTTTTTGTACTTTATGTTTTTCATATGGTGTTTTTGTTCTCCATAATGGAGTGTTTTTGAAATACTGCAAGTTTAAAAGATCATAGCTTTCCTAGTTTTCTCATATGATGACATGTTTATGAAATATGCTGAAAACAGCATATGGTTGAATATTTACTTGTTTGAGGCATATTAAGTAAACATCTTGATTACAACCATAATAATCACATGACCATATCTGTGGAGAATTACTTTAGGCCATTTAGACATATTTCTAAACTGCGTGAACGTGTCAGATACACTAGGGCCTTTCAGTTTAATAAGAAAAAAAATTATGAAGTTAATGGAGCCGCTAAAGGACCCATTCAAGTAAAAATTGTGTTTTTGGTGTTTTTAACATATTCTTGTGACATTTTCTCACTATGGAGGACATATATGAAGAGAATAAAGCTCAATTACATTACATTTCGAAGTAATTCATTTTTAGAAAAAATTGTAAAAAGACCTTTTTTGTAGTGTAGAAAATATGCTGGGCAGGCCACAAGTTTCCTGCTCTACGCCGTTCTGATGCACACGATTTAGGCGATGGATGATGGATTTAGACGACTAAATAGATGATGATTAGTACTAGTGCCATGGCAGAAATCTGAATATATCTGTGTACATGTTGTGTTATCAAACAGGAAAAGCAGTCCAACTGCTTACTTATTCGAACGTTTTTAGATAAATTCATCTAGACACTAAAGAAAGGCAAAGTTTCTTGTGCTCAAGAGAGAAAAACATGTTTGACGGAGGACTCCCATCAACCTTTTCTCTCTCAAACGAATGCTGCTCTCTGTGCTCCTTTTATTGAGAATACAAGTAGGAAGTTACAACTTACAAGCAGAGAATCAAAGTTAAAAAGTACATCAGCGGTATTATGTAATGAACCATTTGGGCATGTTTTCAGTTCAAACAGCACCATTCCTTATCTGCTGAGGACAGTGTCAGAGAATCACTTCATCCTAGTTTGGTGTAAGAAGCAGGCAATAAAACACGGACCTGTTGCTGAAACGGTAAAGACATCATCTGTTAACTAAAGCTTGAGTTAACATTTGAAAACACATTTAAACAATGATAAAAATAAAAATGTATTTGATATACTGCTGAACAGGCTTTTCACTTGCACCTCTGTGTCTGGCTCATTGACATATCCTATAGACTGCTGTGACGTCATTCAAATGCTCCCTTGTTCTTTAACAGAATCAGCTTAAAACAATACTTGTTCTCATCCGCCGCTGTGGTTTTGAATGACTCATCCCATGAGTGGGCTTGTGTTTATTCCCATAATTATGATTAACAGTGTTCACCCGCTTTTTGTATTTCAATATTGGCAGTTTCACATGTTCACAAATTTAGTTTCTATCACCAAACTACTCCGACAACTCAGACAACTCAAGACGCATGTATGAGACTTTTGCATCCGAAGGGGGTGCTGCGGGAATTTCTGAGGAAGGCAGCGGAGAGGAACAGCACTGCCGGCTTCTTTGCTGGCTGCTAAAATATATTTAACAGCAAGAACCAGCAAGAGCTGGTTCTACCGGTTCCTGAATTGCTATAAGCAAAGGCCATCTGCATGTGCCTCCAAAAATACCCGTTCTGGTTACACATACCGTTCACATTAAATCAGTCCCCTCTTCTCTCTTGGCAGGCCCCCTCTCACTGTTGCCCTGCTTCAAATGGGATGCCCCCTCCTTACACTGTAAACCCTAATGAGTTGACTGAACTAAAAAATTGTTCTGTAACAGATTATGCAATAGTTTTTAAGTTATATTATTAAAACTTTTAAGTTAACGTTTATTAAAATTTATATGGTCAGTTGGCTTAAATTGGTATTATTTCATATTAAAAATATTAAGATTCCTTAACTTATAAAAGAGAGATTATTTACTCAAAGTTTTTAATATTTTCCAACTAAAAAACAACTTAAACTAACTATATTTTTATAATATTACTCAACTCATAAAATATGTAAAATTCACTCAAATGTTTTATAAATTCTCTAACTCATTAAATGTGTGTAGTATTGAAAATATTTAAAATTCTTCAGCTTAAAATGTTTAGACTTGAAATGTATTCTAAACAGAGGTATTGATACCGCCCCATGACAACATTTTATAAGCTAACATTGATAAAAACCAACATGAAAGCCACACAATAGTGATGGCTTAATACACTTTTTAAATTGCTCTTTTTTAAAAAAAGCACAAATATCAAGAGGATGAAGAAACAATCAGTGCAATCAAACTGCATTATAAGAGTTCAATACAACATATTGACAAAAAGTGTTGGTTTTGTAGTGTACGGCAGAAAAAGCAAATGATCACAACAAAAACAGTTGCAACAAACAAATAGTCCATTCTAGAAGACTCACTCAACGAAACATTCTTCAGCGTCAATAAGAGTCCTTTCAGTGGTTTGCTGTCCTCAAGGCTCATGACAGCGTTCTGAATAAATATGAAGGCAAGTTCAAGTTTTTTGGGGTGCTGTAGGTCCAGAGCACAGATGTCCCCGAAGAGTAGAAGAGATTAGTCAGCCAGATCTGTGGGACCACTGACGGCAGCATCAGGAGCGTCACCACGACAATTGAGAAGATACCCACAGCAGTGTCTGTGAGGTCTGGTATTCTGGAAAATACAAAACAAAAAACACAGATGAGTTCAGACCCTCAAAGATATTCATCACACTAATGTCCAAAACTGACATTCCTGCCACCTGTCGATGTGAATCTTTTCATGCTAACATTCTGTTAGCCTTTAATCAACTGGCTGTAATGCTTTAAGGACCAACTCCAATTAAAATTGTGTTTTTAAAAAGTTCTTTAGCATTTTTCTGAAAATGGAGGACATTTATAAAATAATTTAAGACTAAAGCTTCATTTTTTTTAATTCAAATAATGATGGATCAGGAGTAGAAAAGGTTACGAAAAGAATCCCGCTCCCTCCAATCAGGAGTCCCTGATGTTCGCCTTTCATCTTCCGTCTCATTTTTAAAACCATTTAAAAATATCACTCAGTTTACAAACTACAAACAATTGCCTATTTATTATGTCACTCAATAAAATCTCAATCAATATTAAAGGATTAGAGAAAAGCATTGACAGGGAGTCATGCGCACTTACAGTACAGATCTTGAAGAAGTTGGAGGCATCTTCATGCAGATAAACAGGAAGTGCAAGGAGGACAAGTGCCCGTCTCATGTTCACATCACGCTGGTCCTAAAAGAATAAAAATAAATGTGCATTACCATTGAAGCAAATGCAGAGCAAACACTTCCAATAATTATTTAAGGAACTTTAAGAAATAATAAAATGATACATTTTCTAGATATCTATTTCTAGTAAAAGTAAAATGCAGTGTTTATGGCATGATCCACTTAAGGTCAAAGACACACAGGCTTCTACACCATGGCTTCTTACAGCTGTTTACAAATGATTTGTTATCCGTTTTTGAATTATGCACATTAAAAATTCACCTGAAAGTCATAAATCCTAACCACGCTGGCCAGTTCCTGTCTGTTTTGGTGGACTTAATCTCAGAAAAAGGCAGCTTTAAGATGTACAAACATGTAAAAACTGCACAACTTCCTCTGACTGCATCTACTCTACATAAATCCATTTCAGATCTTGACAGATGACTTTTCATGGTTTCAAATGATGGAATGGTACTAATGCAACATTATTGTATTATTGTAATATATTGTCATAGAGACATGACAATATTCCAAAGTGTCTCCACATACATGGCAGTGGAAACACTTTGGAATATTGCCTCAAGTAGCAGAACACAACTTGCACCTCCATTCCATTGTGCCACCTTCAGCCTGCAATCTAAATATGTTTAGTTAAATTGTAAATAATTTCAACTCTATTTAGACCTTTGGCTAGTTTAAATGTGCATAAATGTTTCCATGCTGCCGTATAAATCTAATAATGTTAATAGTTCAGGATGAATATATTTATTAAGTATAAAACTCACCCACTGACAGCACTTTCCTGGTGAAATGGTGACTTTCTGATGTACTCTGAAGTTCGGTGTCTGAAAAAGTCCAAATGAGATTTTTCAATGTTCAAAAGAAATGTTTCAATTACATTCTGATCAAAACATTTATTGCACTACAAATAACTGATCAGGAGACAAGTTACCTGGCTGGCCATGGCGTCTACCTGGAGGTGAAACACTGAACACTCTGTAGTTCGGTACCTGAACACAACACGAGCACGTTGATTAATGTATTTTTACAAAAACCTTGTTTATAATGGAGATCAGTGATTTATAAAAGCCTAAAGCTGCATTCAAAACCCAATGCTTCCATGTAGCAACCAGGCTTAAAACTTTTGGCGGTAGCTCCTCCCACACAACCGTTAGAGGCTTTGAGTGACATTTTTGGACATGTGTCCAGCAGCAAACTTTAGCCACAAACAGAAGCCTCCAACGCAAATTTCACACGCAGATCACGTTTAGGGTGATTGCAGCATAACAGATCATTTCTACCTCTGAAAAAAACTCATCACTGTCATAACTTACAGGCAGAAATGCATTTTGGGTTTGGCTCGCCATACGTCTGCTATGACGAACTAATGTACATTTGTCACATTAAGCTCTAAAACGATCGTAGCACACGTATGTTTAAACAGCAGTAAACCACATTTACGGTAGTATAAGAGCATTTTTAAAGCATTTCAAAGTAAACCGTAAACGATACTTACCAAATTAAAACAGGGCTGCAGACAAGACGGCACCACTCAGGAAAACATCAGCGATGAGGCGGATGGAAAAAAACGAGGTTGGGGCGTCTTGAAGCAGGGCAAAATCACAACGTATTGCAGAAAAATAAAATGCTCGACTTTCAATTTTCAAATGCCTGGCAAAAAATAATTGAGAAGCACTAGTGTAGAAGATTTCAAACACATTGGGAAAAACCATTCTGAACAGTGAAAAAGTATTCCCTTTATGCAAAAAAGAACTTGTTTTGTTTTTGGAATTTTATTTTGTTCATGGCTGCATATTTTGTCACAGAGTGTAATTGTAGAATGAAGCTTTTTAAATTGTGTGCATTTAATGTTAAAATTGTCCTCGTTGGTCACCCATAAGCCATTTTTATTTGGTCTAATTTTCTGAGAAAACAGGGCTTCGACTCTTTATAAACTACAAAACTGTGCACTCTGCCAGTCAACCACACTAACGGCTACGTATGTAAAGATCTGCTGGCTTCAGCTGCTCAATAAACCCGTTCTGAACTGCCTGGTTGGAATGAGGTTTCATTGTCTGAGTGAATGTTTCATTTATACATGCGCTTGTTTAATGTGGCACAGATCAGCATCACTGCTCCCACTGAGAGCAATGTTCTTCACTTTATAGGTGAGTTAGAAATACACAGTAATCATGTGTCAATATGTCACCTCTTGTGTGCGGCCCGGACCTTTGCTCATTTTTCTGTATTTGGCCCTCACCAAAAAAACTTTGGACACCCCTGTGTTACACAGTTAGGCATAGATGGAAACACAGGACAATTCTCTACTCCACCCAATCCACTCATTCTGGCCACTCCACTGCATTGTAGAGGGCCATTTGAGAGAGTGGCTAGGCAAGAAGGAAGGAGGGGGAGCCATGTGCATTAGCCATGCTAATCTCATTAGTGCTGCCATGATTGAATCCTGTAGGAATCTGCCACTGCTGCCAGGAGAGATGGAGGAGCTTGTATATTATTAAAAGGATAGCCCTGTTGTAGATGGTATGGAGGAGGACAAAAGGAAATGTAAGGAGAAGCAGAGACAGAAGAACAGAAGTTGAGTTAATAGAGAGATAAAGCAAAAATCAACAAAAAAAAGAACAATGAAAAGGCGCACATCTGTGCTGAAAAAAAATATTCATGAATGGCAGTGAAAAAAAACAAGAATAAGACGATCCAGTTTCATAAAGAGTGCTCCTACCAAATTTCCACTGACTCTTGAAGTATACTCAAGTGATGAGTGAATCACAGAATAAAAATGATAAAGGTGTATCTGTTCATGTTTGAATTACTGAGTCGGACTCGTGCAAGAGAAATAAGGTACATTTGTGAAAATTGAGTATATACAGAGAAACTTGAGATAATCTTATCAATAAGTGACTATTGTTCCTCTGAAGCATCACCCATTAACTCTGCTTTTTTATGTTTCTTTCACTTAAATGGTTTTATCTATCCGCCCTTCCCTTCTGTAGCTTTATGCCCATGCTGCTCTTTTACAGCCTCCCACGGGCAATGGCAAGACAGTTCTGAAGCCTGAGTACTCACTGTAAAGTCATGACCGTATAACCAGGGGTCGGCAACCCATGGCTCCGGAGCCACATGTGGCTCTTTCACCCTTCTGTTGTGGCTCCCTGTGACTTTGGAAAATAATTAGTATTTTATAAAAATTCAATTTTATTTTAGTTTGTTCATTTTTCATGGCATTTTCAAAAGCGCTGCTGACTCCATATGAAGCGCAAGCCACGTAAAAAACAGCTTCCTTAATGAATGAGCTCGTATTTATCGGCGAGAACTGCAGAGCTGATAGCAGGAGGACACGCGCGGGGCGGCTTCTATAAACACTCTGGGTCCGGAGTGGTTTTCTGCCGGGAACTTGACGTGCCGCGGGGCAGAGAGCAACTCTCTGATGACAGAGAATTTGCGCTTCGTGTTTTTAAACACGCATGTGCAGTGATGTATGTTTCTTCAAGGACATGAGTGTAGATCCCGGGACAGAGAAGATTAAAAAAAAAAAAAAGTACCTCTCAAAAATCCACCAGCCAATCAAAATCCTCACCTAAAAGTACTGGGCTTGATTGACATGCAGAATGGCCAATCGGACATCCTCTGACACATACGTCACTGCAGATGCGAGTTTAAATGCACGCAGCGCAAACTCTGTCATCAGAACGGCTTTTTCTGCCCCGCGGCACATCATGTCCCCGGTAGAAGACCAGCAACCTGTGTGTTTATTGAAGCCGCCCCGCGTGTCTCCTCCTGCTATCAGCTCTGCAGTTCTCGCCCGATAAATACGAGCTCATCAAGGAAGCTGCGAGGCACGCGCTTCGTACGGAGCCAGCAGCGCCAAATGCCTCATAATATGCCCCGCTCCCCCCATTGCACGGTTTACAGCAGAGCATGAATACAATGGTTGCTGCTTTCTGTCTTTGTAATAAAACGCTTCATCTGTTTTTACGAAAGTATCTTTATGTAAACTCACTGTGTAGTTTTTAATCATCAGTACATAAACAATAATGTTCAAATAAACATGTAACTAATAAACATGACGATGGAAAGAAAGAAGTACTTTTTCTTTTTTTTTTTTTTATCTTTTCTGGCCCGCGATCTACACTCAGGTCCTTGAGTGATCGACGTAATGAGCACCCTTGATATAAAATATACATGCATAATATATATAATGATGTCAAAATGGGTTGTGGCTCCGGGTGCTTTTTTTTTCATTAGGGGCGGTCCCAAATGGCTCTTTGAGTAAAGAAGGTTGCCGTCCCCTGGTATAAACAAACAACCGTCTTCCTCAACCATATTCCTCTTAACATTTGTTGGTGTCTCTCTCCCTACCATCACTGGCTTCATTTTTCTTTCATCTGGTGCTTCATGTCCTCTTTTTTATGTCTTTCGATCAAATCTCAGAGGGGTTTCTCTCTTTTGTTCCATTCCATGCGGCTCCACCTGACTCCAACCCTTGAGATTTGGAATAACTGTCTAAGCACAGTGCTCTGTTGTTTTTAGTTCACTAAGGTGGGGAACCCTGACAGGTTCACTTGCTGTTGGACTTAGGATGTTTTGTTAGAATTTGTGTCTAGTGGAGCTTTTAAATTTAAAGTCTCACTAGTCTTTCTTTTTCTACACCTGTGTAAAGCACATGACATGATACATCGCTTGTCCATCCTGGGGGAGGATCCCTCCTTCACGTGGGCACCCCTGAGGTTTCTTCTTTTTTTCCAGAATCCGTTTGTTTAGGAGTTTTTCCTTACCTCTTAGGAGAGTCTAAGCGCAGGGCTGCCCAGTTCAGTTTAATTGGTTCAGTTTAGAATTTTCCTATTGAATTCTATGTTTTCATGATCCTTTTAATTTGATGTTTACTTGTATGAAGCACATTGCGCCGATTGTTGTTGTGACTTTGGGCTATACAAATAAAATGGAGTTGAATTGTATGACAGAAACCCTAATTCATGTCTATTCTTGATTCATTTGCTGTTTGTCATTGTTTTACAAAAACATGGCTGAGACTTGGATTGTGATGATTTCTTCTGCATTTTGATTTAAACAATACATTTGTGTTGCTATTCAATGCACGGATGAAGTATTGGAACTGCTGAAAGATGGATAAACGTTCAAATGAAGTCTAACATTGTTGTCTTTTTTAAATTAAAACAAATAATTTTGTCTGTTAGAACATTTTTTGACATAGAAGCTGCCCACAAGATCCCTACTCCGCTCCATTCTGATGCATGTACTTGTAGACAAATAGATCCATGAACGTCTTTATTTTTCCTTATCTGAACTGACATTTGACCCAAATTTTTACAATTGGATAGCTTCATTATTGCCCGCCATTTTTGTCAAACCAGTAATGTTAGGTTGGTGGTGTGAGGGGTTGTAAGCTAGCGGGACAGTGTATAGACAGATGGATGATGAGAAATGAGGGAGGGCTATATCTGCGCCCAAAACTCAGATGTGAATTTCTAATGAACCCCTGCCACTGTGCAGAAACTATGTCCTAGAAAATTATTTTTTGGCAACCCCCCCCCCCCCCCCCCCAAAAAAAAACAAAAAAACAGCATGATCATAATTAAAGGACCACTGGCTTTTACATTAGATCAAAATTTGATTGGAGTGGGACTTTAAAATTTGCACCTGACACATGAATGTAAATAGCTTTGGGAAAAATGAGCAAATCACAGGTTAAAGAGTAAAAGCCCTCCCAAAGAAGCCTATTGGCAGATGGCAGGTTTGCCATTACATGAAACAGGTTCGGCAGCATGGTGATGTAGTGGTTAGCACTCTCACCTCGCAGTGAGAAGGCCCTGGTTTGGCTTTCTCTCAGATCTCCGACTTCCTCCCATAGTCCAAAAACATTTTTCATGGGGTAACTGGTGACTAAATCAAAAGGTGTCTAACTCCAGAGCAAGTGCCCATACTTTCCAATTAGCCTGCAATGTACTTTCTTATTGTAGCTTCCAGGGGGTCACAGGGGTGCGGGAGGAAGCAGGTTTAGAAAATGGGTGGATGGATAAAACAAGTCAGTATAGCAACTAATTCTTCCATGACCAGTTAGTGTTTATTGCTACACTAGCATCGGTCACTCATTCCCTGTGTAGTGGGCAGACAGGACTAACCAATGAGCTCCCTAATCCACTAGATCCCTCTTACCTCTGTGGCCTTCCATAGTTTTTGTTCATCCTTAAAGTGTTAATATAATGTTGTTGTTTTTTTATACCTTTAGTAAATTCATTTGTACATGTAAAAGGAAGTCCTGCCTTCGCCTAACAGTAGCTATGGCTCCAGCAGCCCCATGACCCCAAAAGGGATTGAGCGGATCTTTGGATGGATATAAAAGAAAAAAACACAGAGATAGTTGCATATAAATGATCTAATTATAAACGGATGGGTAATAACTATCAAATCAAATCAACCTTTATTTATATAGCACTTTTACAACAACACGTCACTCAAAGTGCTGTGCATAAAATACAATAAAATTTGAAAACAAGATGACAAGAAAAACAGTGCCGACTCCCCCCCCCAACACACGCACACCATGATAAAAAAGGTAGGATAGAAGGATGGAATGTAGAGACCTGGCTTCCTCCTGAAGCCGGGAAACAATATTTTGGGGACATGTCCACATCAGTGACCCCCCCACCCAAGTTCACGGAGAACACTTCCACAGAACCCGCCAGATCTGATCAAAAGAGTCAGACCCGGGACATACCATTGCAGCGACCCCATTCACTGAGAAGGGTCAGTCACCGATGTAGAACTATATACTGTTTTCCTGCTAATTCAGTGTGAACCAAAAACTCTTCAATAGAATCTGTTTGTAACTTTTATTAAAATAATGTCCTATAATTGTATTGATCCAGGCTCGTAAGCTCTTGAGACAATATATCCCTAAAAAGCAAGTAGACATGGTTTTTATCATTCAGTTTAGAACAATCTTTTAAATAACTGTCACATTTCTGATTATTCTCTTTAATATTTTTTTTCATAAAAACACATTTTTAAATGTCTGCCTAAGTTTATGTGTGGCTTCAAGCTAAGTTTCCACTTCACTGCCCAATCTATTTGTATTTCTTTCATGTTGTCTCTCCCCTTTCTAAATGTTTCCTTTTATTGATGTTTCTTTTACTTTCTTGGTTTTTCTTCTCTATTCAACCCTTGTTAAGTTAAAATACCTTACGTTACTTTTTTCATATCCTGTGAATATGTTGTTTATTTATCCATCAAATATTTATCGTCAACATATTAATTTCCTGAAACCTCTCTCTTCCTCAAATAAAATAAATAAATAAACTGTAAAAGGATGTAAATGAACCCAGACATGAAAACATGAAAACATGATTACTGATGCTTTTGTGCTTTTTAAAATAAATCAATTTGATCTCTAAACATCATACGTGTCTTCAATGCGATGTAATGAGACACACACAGACAGAAATGTGAAGGTATCTCCAAATATTGCTCACATGCATCCGTGTTCGTGAATGAATTATGACGTGAATGACTGATTATTTTTATATTTTTTTATAATCTTTATTGACAAATATCACACATACAAAATTCCAAACACAAAACTACACACTGTGTGCAAAATAAAATTTTCACGTTTGCCAGGGGAATTAACAAAAACAAAAAAAAAACCATAATAATAACAATGTACAACAGGTTATGCAAAGATAAAACAAAAATAATAAGGCAAAGGAATCTGTTAAAGTTTCAAAAGAGACCATGTTTCAACTGTTCTGACAGCTTTTTTGCTAGTAGAAGATTTTATATTGTTAACATACAGCACCATTTCTTTCTGAAAAACATAAAACACTCTTTTTTTTTGGCATATTTACATTTGTGTATAAAGTATTTACCCATAATTATAAGTGAATGAACTACATATATTTTCTCTTTAAATATCCAAAAATAATATGCTCATAAAATAAACTATAACCTTCACATAGATGAGTTCTTATAAAATGTATCAAATCTTTCCAAAATACTTGAGTGAAAGAGCAATACAAAAAAAGATGAGGCGCAGATTCTGGTGAGAAATGACAAAATGAACAGTTTATGTCCAGGCCTTTTTTAAACTTAGTAAAGAAAAGTTTCACTGGATAACATGTATGAAGAATTCTGAAAGAAATTTCTCTGATTTTATTGGTGATGAAATACTTTTGGGGCAGGTACCAAACCTTTTCCCACTGAATTCTACATCCAAACCTATTCCAGTATGAGATAACATACGGTTTTGTGGCAATCTCATTTTGAAACAGAGAACTGATACTTTGATTACTCCTGCTAGCTGAAAAGCATGTCTTTTCACACCACAATTCCGTTCATTTGGGAGGAACACCTGGAGTATTTGAAGGAGAAATGCTACACAGAAGTCTAACACCACCTGGGATGGCTCCAGTAACCAATGAAAACTCTGCAGGTGAGACATGCCGACATGCAGGTGGACAGAAACTCAACGTATGACATCAGGTTACCTTGTAGATTAATCAGCTGTGTCACAAGAGAAATGTTCTTTTTAAACCAATTTTCAAGAAAAATACTCTTGTTTTTGTATAGAATATCTGCATTATTCCAAATATAGTAGTGATGAGGAGAAAAATTATGTTTGTAGATCAAAGTCCATGCCAATAAAACCTGCTTCTGAAAATTAGACAGTTTTAAAGGAATTTTATCTATTTTGAAATTACATAATAGAATAAATGGCAGACCCGTGAATGACAGGTTAATGATGGGCTTGGTAGCATGTAGACTACTAGCCTTCAGATGTACAGCAGGGAAAATAAGTATTGAACACGTCAACATTTCTCTCTAAAAAAATTTTTCTAATCGAGCTATTGACACAAAATTTTCACCAGATGTTGGCATCAACCCAAGTAATGCACACAAAGAAAGAAATCCAAACATTTATGTCCATAAATGAAGTTATGTGTAATAAAGTGGAATGGCACAGGGAATAAGTATTGAACACATGAAGAAAAGGAGGGGTAAAAAGGTCTGGCAAGCCAAGAAAGCAGCTGGAGTTTGTCAGTATTCAGAAGGTTAACCTGCCCCCTATTAGTGCAAAGTAATATCAGCTGGTATAGTCCTGATTGATGCCTTTTAAAAAGGGTTCTCACCAGCAAGGTGTTAGACAAGAAGCATTGCATGATGGGTAAAAGCAAAGAGCTGTCCAAAGACCTACGCAACCTTATTGTTGCAAAACACACTGAAGGCATTGGTTACAGGCGCATTTCTAAACTTCTGAAAGTTCCAGTGAGTACCATTGGGGCCATCATCATCAAGTGGAAAGAACACAGCATTACCATAAACCAGCCACGGCCAAGTGCTCCTCGCAAGATTTCAGACAGAGGAGTCAGAACAATGATCAGAAGGGTTCTCCAACAGGCCAGGACCACTCGTGGAGAGCTTCAGAAAGACCTGGAATCAGCAGGTACCGTTGTTTCAAAGAAAACAATAAGTAATGCACTCAACCACCATGGCCTCCATGCACGCACATCACGCAAGACTCCATTTTTGAAGAAGAAGAATGTAAAAGCTCGTTTGGAGTTTGCAACACAACATTTGGATAAACCCATGACATTCTGGGAGAAGATACTCTGGTCAGATGAGACCAAAATTGAACTTTTCGGATGTCATAAGACACAACATGTTTGGAGGAAAAATGGCACCGCACATCACCCCCAAAACACCATACCAACAGTCAAGTTTGGAGGTGGGAGCATCATGGCGTGGGGCTGTTTTTCAGCATGTGGTACTGGTAGACTTCATATCATTGAAGGAATAATGACTGGAGAAAAGTATCGAGACATTTTTGATCAGAATCTGCTGTCATCTGCCAGGCTGCTGAAGATAAAAAGAGGGTGGATCTTTCAGCAAGACAACGATCCCAAGCACACAGCCAAGGTAACACTCAACTGGTTGAAGAAAAAGAAAATAAAGCTGCTAGAATGGCCCAGTCAATCACCAGACTTGAATCCAATTGAAAATCTTTGGAAAGAACTGAAGATCCGGGTTCACAGAAGAGACCCCCGGAACCTTGAAGATTTGAAGGCTGTTTGTGTGGATGAATGGGCCAAAATCACACCTGAGCAATGTATTCCACTGGTTTCTCCATACAGGAGGCGTCTTGAGGCTGTAATCACCAACAAAGGTTTTTGCACTAAGTATTAAATACATTTCAGTAAGCGTGTTCAATACTTATTCCCTGTGCCATTTCACTTTATTACACATAACTTCATTTATGGACATAAATGTTTGGATTTCTTTCTATGTGTGCATTACTTGGGTTGATGCTGACATCTGGTGAAAATTTTATGTCAATCGCCCGATTAGAAATATGTTTTTTGAGAGAATTGTTGACGTGTTCAATACTTATTTTCCCCGCTGTAAAGCGACTGCTAATGAGTATGTTAATAAAAGACAACTCCTGAATATTATTATTCCTATTCGATCCTAAACCACATTATCCCATCCTGCAGCTGGCTGGCTGTCTACCGGCCAGCCAGCAGGAGGCCAGTTTTCTTTTTCTTGCAACAGTAAAAAAAAAAAGAAGCTGATATCACCAAAAAAAATGTTACTGTGACTGTGCTAACACCCCAAACTTGTTAGTAACTCATAAAAAGAACCCACAGTCCAAGACTACTACACATTACCCACATGAGCGAATTCACAATAACTGTAACTCTCAACCTATTTGCAAGACAAAAAAACAGACTGATAACGCTAATACAAACGTTACTGTGACTACACTAACTTCTAACCTTAATAAAAACACTTAAAAAAACAGTCTGACACCGCTACAGGTTAGCCCTGTTTACAAAGTAATGTTTGCAAAATGTAAGAAAACTGACATTTTAACAGTGCTGTGTCCCTTTCGAAATGGCTTTGACATCAGTAATTACAAGCAGAATTAATCCATATAGAAGGCACTTCAGATTTTATGTCGTTATCTTATGTGGAGGCTGATAGTGATGCTTTTAAACCTGTTATAATGTTATAATGTTAATACCTGAGCAACCTTAAGGCAAGAATGTCGTTTCTGCTAAATGCTCAATTATTTTTATCGCCCTCAAATGAATCCTTAAAAACAGCTACAGGCTTCTGTGAGTCCTACCTCAACAATGCTAATGGAAATTGCACTAACTCGTTTACACCCTAATAATGATCGCATGCATATTTTTGCATGTTTTCTTGCATAATCCAAAGGCTCATTCGTAAATATCCTGCAATTAACCAGAGCACTGCGTTCTGACTAATCCATGATAATAAGGCGCCAGACCTGTGTGTTATGTGATAAGCTGTTTTTCTGCAAGTCTATATGCAAACACATAAATATATCATTGCAGAAACAAAGCTGTGTGCAAACACAATTGTTGGAATGAGTCTGTGTATACCAAACTGCCATGAATAATTTTGCAACTCTCAGTAAACTTGAGGCTTGAATGTGGCCAATTGAATTTTACATCCATTTCAAGTATCAGACTTCTGTCATCTATGTTTGGAAGGAGGGAAACCAGCAGATTTCCATCTTGCCATTGAAATGAACATTTTCTAATGGTTATTTGTTGTTTTTTGCATGAGCTTGCCTTTTGCCATCTTAATTACAGTTTCACTATTAGCAGTTTCATGTATAGATTTTTTTTCTGTCACGGTATTACTCCGGTTTATCATAAATACTCTGCTCAAGACACTTGGATGAGACTTTTGGATCCAAAGGAGGTGAAGCGGGGGATGAAGGGAGCAGAGATGAAGAGCACCCTTCCTTGCCAACTGCTAAGGAATATTTCGTAGCTATTTCCACCCGTTCCTGAATCGCTACCAACCGAAGTTTGTGACCCTGCATGGAGAAATGGCATCAGCTGACTCAGAAGTGGCCGCAAAATATCCTGATACGCTGAGGAAGATAACCGCGGAGAATAGTTATCATCCAGAGCAGCTGTTTTAAATGGATGAGAGGATGCCCTCTCATACAAAGTAGTCTATTGCTCGAAAAAAAAAAAAGAAAACCCTTTATGTTGAGCAATATTCCAAATATTCTCTAATAAATGTTTTACGAAGCATCCAAAATATTTTAGGAGAATTTCTTATAATAAATTCCCTATGAAGGATTCTCCTTCAGATTCCGAGTAAGGATTGGTGACAGACATTCGTCTGCCAAGGGGGTTTGGGGTGGTTCTCCGCATTTCACAGATTCTGCGTATTTGCGGGTATCTCTGGTCCCTAACCCCCATTTTTTGAAAATGATGTCTCTTGTACATCGTCCTCCCTTGGAGGCACCTGTGTCACTTACAATAAATACAAAAGAAATCAACATTTTCTAGGAGTATGTGTAATTCCCAAGACTGAAGAGATGATATAGATAGATAGACAGACAGACAGACAGAAAGATGACTTGGGGAATGGGGAAATTTCATATATCTGTGGCAGCAAAAACGACATTCAGAAATAATCTGTATAATATAACATCAAAAAGGACATCACAAATGACATTCATATTAAATAATTAAAAATATTACTAAAATTATAATGACAAATTATTATCAAAAATGAGATTCTTATTAAATAAATAAATAGATAAATATTAAATATTAAATAAATACAGCTGCAAAAGTGTAAAAAACATGCGGTCTGCAAAACATGTAAACTGTAAAAAAAACATTATAAAAACAAAAAACTTTTTTTTTTCAAAATACAGAAATGAGTAATGAAGTTCACACCAAAAACAAACAACTGTTCAGGAACAAAAAACTATTTAAAATTGAAAAACAACAACTACAACAAATGAAATAAATAAATGAGTGAATGAAAAAACACCCTGGGACCGTGGAGTGTCACTATAACACAGTGTTGTACAGTCTGATGGCTGTGGGGAGGAATGACCTGCGGAAGCGCTCCTTCTTGCACTGTGGGTGCAACAGTCTGGTGCTGAAGGAGCTGGTCAGCGCCTCTACAGTTTGGTGCAGGGGGTGGGAGGGGTTATCCATGATGGATGTTAGCTGGTAGATGGTAGCTGCATTCTAATCGTACAGACCTCAAGCTGTCATCCAACCTCAAATAAGAAACATAAGCATTCCAAGGACTTGATCCATACTGTACCCCTACTTCTTTTTTAAATAATCTGAATTATTTTGCTTTTCTTGTCTTCAGCTTTTAAGCAGATAATAGGTGTGTGATAATGCATTTGAACTACGATTTGATTCATATCCTAAGTAGTGGTTGCTAATACAATGTATAGTTGATATTGGTTCATTCTGATTGATCCAATTCACTGACCCAAAATGGATCCAGGTAATCTTTATCCAAAATTTCCTCCTGTGTGACTCAGAGACAAATACCTGGGTACTGAATAGTGCAGGTGAAGTTTCCAGATTTTCTGTATTTCTTCCAAGATAATCAAGTGTAAATTAAATATGTGTAAAAAAACAAACAAGTAAACAAGAAGTAATGGCAAATCCATTCAAAATTTTATTTCATAGAAGGATGAGAGAAGCAGAGGAAAATAGCTGATGAATTGGGGAGGAAAATCAATCAACCAGATCTTGTGCAGACTCTAAGCCTCTGGGCTCACCAGACACAGCCTATCAGCAGCAAACACTGGTTTAGTGGCAGTTGTGCGTGAGGACGAACGTACAGTTATCTTCTGGTGTGAGTAAAGCCCATTGTCGGCTGGACTTTCAGACTATATGGCAGCTAA
This sequence comes from Oryzias curvinotus, assembly GCA_023969325.1. Classification (NCBI taxonomy): domain Eukaryota; kingdom Metazoa; phylum Chordata; class Actinopteri; order Beloniformes; family Adrianichthyidae; genus Oryzias; species Oryzias curvinotus. The sequence goes on from CM043706.1 coordinate 27,224,491, forward strand.
ACTGTTTAAAAATATTAAAATATATATTTATATAATAATAATATATTTATGAGATATTTATTGGTTGATTGTGTATTTGCACGCGGTCATATTTATTGATTTAATTATGAACAGTTTAGGACTCCATAGCAGCCTGGTTTTCGTCTCTTTTTATGGCAAGATAAGCATTAAGCTTTTTTTTTACTGACCTCAAATATCTCGGTTAAAAAGAAGCCAGCTAATATATTTGGATCTTCTTTTTGATTAAAGAACCAACAAGGAAGTTAAAATCCCCAGTTTAAATGTATAAATAATACAAGTAACTGTAGTCAGCATTTTTCTGGCTTGAGTACACATTGTCTTTTTTTGTTATTTGATTTTTGTGATGTGTTTTCATTGTGTCAGTCGGTCTCTAACAAAAAAATTGTGTTTCAGCCCAAACTCCAACAAATTTGTTCATGCCATTTCTGCCTTTTTTCTAACAACAAAAATAGATGGGATGCTTTAAAAGGATGGAACCTGGTGTTTCTAACACTGCAGTTTTCAGTGCCTTAGAAATAACTAAGTGGGGATCTCCATATCTCAGCATTCTCTTCTGGCTTCATGATAACGTAAAGTACTCACTAAATGCAACTTTAAGGCTTGTTTTTCTTTCTTTCACTAATATGAGTCAATCTTTAAAACATACAAACTGACTCACTGTTCAGTCACAGAGAGTGTATGGACTTTTTAACCTTAAAGAGTCCTATATAGGAAAAAAATGGAATAAAAGAATAAAAGCAGGAAAAAACCTTTTTTATGATCTTGCCTTCGTTGTCTTCCTTTGTGTTAGATTTCATCAGCTACCCCTTACCGGCTCTGGTCTCTTGCTTTTGCATTACACTTTTCCCCAAAGGCTGAGCTCTACTTCATCATTTTCTCCACTCACTCTTTTTGATTGTGTTTGTGCCGTGTTGCAGACCAAAGTTTTTATGTCCCGTCATCTTTGACTTCCTTAACTTTTGCCTATATTCTGCCTTCAAGTGCAACATGCCCACACCGCAAACCAGCTAATTTTATAAAATCTGGGTCACTTCTGTAACAGTAATGGAGCTGATAAGAAATGACCATGTTGTTATAAAAAGAACTGCAAGAAGTTATGAGTTTATGTAAATACCATAGTTTCAGCACAATGTAATGCACACCTAAATTTTTTTTCAAAAAGTCATATTACGCTTTATAATCTGGAGCACCTTATAGATGGAATCATTCTGGTTGTGCTTATGATGTGAAAGTGATTTTGAGAAGTACACTGCAGTCTGTGAAAATGCCAATTTTTTTTTTCTTTTACAAGTATGGATGTTATTGTATATATGCTAACATGGCTCACGTGTACGGGTGATGGGCTGTGATTTTTTTTTTTTTTTACATATTACTAACAAGGTTTGTTTTAGCGGAATCGGTTTTTTGTTTTCCATGTTTAGGAGTTACAGGTTTTGTGAATACTAACAGAGCTAACGTAGCAGTGTCTGACTGGGTTTTTTTCTTTTACAAAGGGTGGGGGTTAGTATAGTCAGGAACGTTTGTTTTAGCAGTATCAGTCCGTTTTTTTACATGTTGGAAACACGTTTGGGATTTACAGGTGTTGTGAATGCTAATACAGCTAGGGCTTCTAATGTGGCTAACATGCAGCCTGTACAAACAAGTTCTAGAGTTACTGCGAACCAGTGGTGGGCTATCAGGGCCTTCAAGGTCTTCTCTGAATCATGTGGTAATTATATTTTGTCCATGCATACTCATTAAATCATCCAAATGGTCTGTCCATTTCATTTTTTTGTGTTTTTGATGGTTATGCTGCTTCCGGACAGACATGTATTTTCTTATTGAAGTATTTAACAAATCACATTTCAGCTGTCCTTTGTTGCCAGGCAGGGTCAGAGCTAAAGAGGCCTTTACTATCCTTTCTGCGGGGCCTCTAATTTCCTTCAACCAATCAGATTTTGAGTTGATGTCAGCAGGGACCCTCTAACAGGCTTAGGTAAAGTCACAGTATTCAGACCTTCTGATTGGACGTGTATTAGAACGCTAAAACACACACACACAAAGCCACAGAGCACTTTTTGATCTGTCTCAGTTAAAAACAGAGTTGACTGTAATGTACGCCATGGAGGATTTTACAGGAAAATCTCCCACTGATCTCCTTGACTTCCTTGAAGTTGATGATGAGATCATGAAGCAGCTGTATAGACTTGTGTGTTTGACCGTGTCCACTGCTTTTATTAAGCGGACATTTCAGGCTCTAAAGCTAATTAAAACCCTACTGGACAGACTCTGATGCCAATAGAAAAGGATTTCTTGGCGACACTGAAGCGCGATAATCTACATGACAGGGTGATCGAACTGTTTTCAAGGAAAGAGAGGAGGATGGACTTTGTCTTTAAATAATCTGATTTTTTGATGAGTGAAATGATAAATATTCATTCATTCATTTTCTATACCGTTTGTCCCTTTCGGGGTCAGGGGGCTGCCGGAGCCTATCCCGGCCACTTGTGGGCGAAGGCAGGGGACACCCTGGACAGGTCGCCAGTCTGTCGCAGGGTAGAGTGTCCACAATCACACACACATTCACTCTCACACTCACATCTATGGACAATTTAGAGTTGCCAATTAGCCTATGAAGCATGTTTTTGGACAGTGGGAGGAAGCCGGAGATCCCGGAGAGAACCCACGCATACACGGGGAGAACATGCAAACTCCACACAGAAAGGTCCCCCATTGATGTTCTGTTTTTCATGTCCCCCTCAATGGGTAGGTAAACAGTGAACTGCTAACCAGTTGTTGGAGGTTCCAGTTACAATCTAGGTGGTTACTAATATTCTAGATATTGTTAACAGGAAATACAATGAGCCTCACATTTCCATTTAATTATATAAAACCAGAAGGCTACTTTGGAAAAAAATTTAAATAGTCAATATTTTAATCAGTTGTCATTCATAATTGGGTAATGTTGGGGTTCAGCTGAATGAGTTTTTTTTTTTTCAAAAACTAAATTAAATTAAGACATGATGGAGTCTGGTGTGGATGAACTTAACTGGCCTGCAAAGCCCTGACATTAACCCAATTGAACATCTTAGGGATGAATTAGAGCAAAGACTGAGAGCCAGACCTTCTTGACCAACATCTGTGTGTGACCTCACCAATGTGCTTTTGGAGGAATGGTTAAAAAATCCTATGAATGTACTCCTCAACCTTGTGGACAGCCATCCAGAAAATTTGAAGCTGTAATAGCTGCACAAAGGTGAACTGACATCATGCTGAACTCTATGGGTTAGGAGTGGAATAGCGAGGTCAGTTTTTGTTACAATTCATTAAAATTTCATGTGTAAGTAATAAAGATGAGCTAAGGTTTGTTTCTAAGGCTTAGACATCCTGTGAGAAAAATATGCAAACATGCCATACGTTGCTAATTCCCAATGTACCATGAAACCCAGGACACTGCTAAATTTAGCATCACCTTGAACGGAAAAAAACACAGGAGAATAATCATTTAATACCATGACCCAAGTAAATACTTAATTTTGATTGGCTACGTGATGTGGATTAATTAAGGGATAATGCTCAATAAGGTGTGTTTTATCAGAAATTAAAAGACAATATGGAGGCCTGGACTGTCTGATGCGAAGCAGGGGACAGTTGTATGCAGCCACAGGAGGTGACACAGAAGGAATTGAACAATTTAAAATTTAAACTTTGCCACACTGCCTTCATTACTGAGTGTCTAAGAAGACTCTCATTCATCCAGGTAGATTCCATCATAGTAATAGGTTTAAAGGTTGTCATCTGGACTTGGTTTTTAAAGTTGAAGACGTTTCACCCCTTATCCAAAAGGCTTTGTCAGTTCTGAAATAAGTGGTAAAAGAGCTGGTTTATTTGTGCACATGTGGAGGAGTCAGACCTGAAACTGGATAGTATTGTCTGCTTAGACTACATGGTTTCGGGTCGTTGAATTGTCAGGAGTTGGCTAAAATGCAGGAAACTGGGCTTGGTGGCAGAAACGTTAACATTTAATAAACATTTAATATACAAACCTAAACAGGACAAAAACCATGGAGAAACAAAAATGGGATCAAGTAGATGATCTGATATTGAGAACTAAAAACTTGACACTTATACTCTTATGAGAACAATTAAAAGAAATGAAGACAGCTGTGGATAATTAACATGAATCTGGAGCAGGGGCAGCACCAGGGGGTAGCTAGGGGTTGCTATAGCGACCCTGTAGCCGTTACCATGACGACACGTCCAACAGCAAATCAAATAGTCCACTGTTTGTGACATATGACTGAAACCTGAAAAGGAACATTAAAGTACCTAACTTTTATTTACTATTTATTTATTTCACCATGGTATTAGCTGGACAATGCCCTTCCAGGAGTCCATTATCAGCCTGTGTTTCACGTCAGATGGTTTAGGCCTTTGAACTGTCCATTAATTTCTGATAATGGATTCCTCGTCGGGCATTGTCCCTTACCTGTAACTGGAGATAAATTCAGGCATGAAAGGGTTAAACCATAGCCGTTTCTTAGATCTATTCACAATCATTCTAAAGGTGTGTGTGTGAGTAAAATAAACTTTAACTATATCATCTTTTACAGATTAGAGTGATAAAGCACTTTACTAAGTGCAGAAAAACGAATAAATTATTTCAACTTTAAAATAAAATCACAAAATAATCTAAATTAATAAAATTATAAACCAGAAGCATTTGTAGTTATGCCATTCATCACCATCACTTGTAGTTTAACACTATAACAAAGGCATTTTAATGACATTCTTCTACTTCTAATAAAAGCCCAGCTAACTTACAAAGAAAGGGAGGACAAAATGAAGTGGCAAGAAAAGCAGAAAGGCAAGAGTTTGAGCAAATAGACAGAAAGGCAAAGCTTTAATAGATTAGAAGAGAGTGATTTCAGAAAAAGGAGGATTTTGCCTTAAAGCAGAAAATTAATTAAAAGGTTTTCTGAAACAAAAAAGAAAATGTCCTCCCCAGATACTAGGGAAATTAGAGGGGAGGTACAAAGGCTTCTCTGAAATCGCCATATCATACTTTATTAGTTCAACATGTCCCTTTAGATCTTTGCAGTACAGACACACTCCGCATATCCTACCTGCAGAAAAACGTTTTCAAGTTCAGTTTACCTCCTTTGTTTCAACATCATTCTGCAAACCATTAAATACCTCAGATCTTCTTCAGTTTTGGCCTTGCTCCAGACAAATATATGTTTATATCAATAGGTCATCAATCAATTAGGTTGTCAGCACAAGTCACTAAAGAAACGCAAAGATTAAATGGAATTTAGATGATTAAAAACTCAAAAGGTGGTACACCTCTTAACAGGAATCAGTTGAAATCTTGTGATAACGGTACTTCACCATCTTCTTTTATTATAGGTACTTGCCAGAGTGTACTCTAAATAGTTGAGGATTCCTTTCAGTGTAATTGTTTTTTTTTTCAATCATTGAAATTGGTTCCTAACCTGGTGCTGATTGATTGATGGAGGAACCATCATTGGGGTTGTGATCCTTTATTCATGTGTTTGACCCTTCACCACTTCTTTTACTACATTGTATATCTATTCTTTATGTCATTAGAGTTTTTTTGGACATCGGAAATGTATAAGTAATGCATTTGCAAATTCAAAGCATGACCAAGTCTATTGAAGCCATTGATGCAATGGCAGGAACTTAATTGGATGTGTAACCTTTATACTCTTACGCTGTTTTTAGAAATAAAAAATAGCACCCTTGGCACCCTCCATTTAACACAGATCTAGCATAAAAAAAAAAGAAAACATAGAGTTTGCTGCCTGCTCCTACTGTACAGTACATTAGCATAACATCTGGAGAAAGACATTAGCTAAGATTTAAATGTAATAGAACATGCACATCTTGTTTGAATGTTCATTTTTGGGGAAAATGAAAGGAAAGGAGACAGAACTGCAGAACTGCTAGCCTGTATAAGGTGTACCCTGCCTTCCCCCAACAGTAGCTGGGTTGGGTCCAGCAGCCTCGTCACCCTGAAGGGATTCAGTGGATTCTAAAAATTGATGGATGGATAAAGTGAAAGGGAAAGTATGTTATTAAGCAAAAAACAAAACAAAGAACTTGAGGAGGGGCTACAAGTCCATTAGTGGACACAGAGTAAAAAAAAAACCTCAAGGACAAACAAGATTTCGTTTAATTAAACCAAAAAGCAAGTATCATCTTGTTACAGAAGAAGCATTGTGTTGGCAAGGAAACCATTCACTAACTCTAATAGACACAGACAAGTCAACAGCAGGAACAGCTTTAAAGGCACACCTCAATGAAAATTGTGCTTTTGGTGTTTTATCACATTCTTGCGATAGCGGACAATTACTGTATAAATAAAATTATTGGTATCAGTTTGTTTTTATTGTGTTAGAAACATAGTTGCAAGCCACAGGTGTTGTGAATGTGCTAACGCGGCTAACATGTAGCAGTGTCAGACCATGTTCTTTTTTTGTAATGCTAAAAATATTGCAAGTTAGTGTAGTCATACTAAAAAAGGGAGCTGGTTTAGCTCGTGCTGGTTTGCGGCGCCTTCCGTCCGTGAAGCCAGGGTTCGAATCCGGGCTGCTCCCTGTTCCCCTCTCTACCTCTGTGCCGGTCCCAAGCCCGGTTACTTGAGAGGGTTGTGTCAGGAAGGGCATCCGGCGTAAAAACATTGCCAAGTTTACCATGCGACTTGTTCGCTGTGGCGACCCCTGATGGGAAAAGCCAAAAGTGGAAGAAGTGTAGTCACACTAAAACTGATTTTAGCTGTGACCGTCTGTATTTATCATAATGCAAAGAAGGTTTGGAGTAGAGGGCTGCATTGGGATTGGGTCCCGCCGGGTCCCGCGGGACCCAACCCAAATCTCGCGGGATTGGGCGGTTTGAATTGTGCTGCGGGCGGGAGCGGGCGGCAAAAAAAAACCCTGCGGGATCAGTGTTGCCATGAATATATCATGAATATTTATTAGCGCGGACCAAGTTAGGCTGTGCGGCTGTTGGATTCTTATGTAAGCTCCGTGAACTCACCAGGTAGAGACGCCTAATGGCCACTGTCATCTAACCTGTTGTTGGGGGTGTGCAACGCTCCACCCCGCCTCTTAGAAATTATGCTCTTTAAAGCCTGATACCGCGGTCGCGTGTGGGCGGAGCTACGAGCTAAAGTTATGGTCTGATCCCTGCATGGAGCGATGCGTGCATCAATGCATGCTAGACACGAAGAATGTGGAGAGATCCGGTTTATTATTTTGAAGAGTTCTACTTGGTAATCATGTTTCCATGTTTGAGTTCATAATATTATCCCAGAGAAAGTCTCTGCTTCAACTCCCGCAGTTAAAGCTGCGTCTGAATCTGACGCCCGTGTTTCCATCTGACAGTTTAAAGCCAAAGGCCCTCCCCCGCCTCTCTACCTGCTTTTCCTCTTTACCTGTTCACCTGTTCATATCCTCTGTAGCTGAGAGTTGTTTTTCCCCGCGCTCCCAGTGTATTCTACACAGATGTAGGGACAGTGAAAATAAACCACCCCCTTGTTAATTTTAAAACTGAAGTGTTGTGGGTTCATTACAAATCGTGAAGTACTGTAAATGGCCAGCAGGTGGAACGAGCGCTGTCGAGCAAGACTGACGTCATGCGGGAGCGCGCAGAGCAGCATGAAAGAGGGAAGAGAAGAGAGATCGGATGAGCGCTGAGAGTTCGGTTTTCCTAGAAAACACCCACCTGTATGAGCCTACGTACGCTGCTGTACTGGAAAGAACCCGTAAATAAACGCACAAATGTTCAGTGGTCTGCTGCTCATTTAAAATGTTAACACAGAGCGCAAAATACGGTCATCATAGGTTGACACGATAGTCAGGGCGCTCTATAGCGCAGCACACGGATGAAAGAGCTGTGACTCTATCTGCCAACACTGCGCTGGATAGGAAGGAGCAGGTTTCCAGGCAGAGACGTGATGTTAATGGATAAAGCAGAGAAGAACCACAAACGAGGTTCATCGTGAGACACACATGGTGTTCAGATCTGCGTGCTGATACCCCACTGAGGCGCAAAACAGCAAAAACTGGAAAAGGCTGAAGCTAAAAAAAAGTATTTTTCCGTTAGGAAAAAATTCATAGGTTTTCAGCTCTGTTGAACCATTACAATGTTTTTTCTCCTCCATAAATTCAAATGACTTTGACCTGCAGCTTTATCAGCTGGTTCAGCGCTTCAGGCCAACTACCCCTGGCTGCAGCCTGCATACTCCTTCAGGCCGTCTGTCTGCGCGCGGACACACGCACACTTTTAACCGAACAGGATTAGTGAAAATATATTTAATAATTAAGTTGCAAATTACACAAAAGAGGAATGCATGGAAAAATGAGGCTGGAGGAGGGACATGAATCTCCTTAATAATATCAATACAAACACGTGATTTTTTTCCCTGCGGGACGGGAGACGATACAAAATCAATGCATCTCTATTACAGTGCGGGAATAAATTCTCAGAGTTTTGCGGGTGCGGGCGGGAGTGGACATACATATTGCGGGATGCGGGCGGGAGTGTAACGCATACGTTGCGGGAGCGGGCGGGATTGGTCAGAAATTCGGCGGGCGCGGGCGGGAGCGGGATGAAGAAAATAGTCCCGCGCAGGGCTCTAGTTTGGAGTTTCAAGTATTGTAACTATATAAATATGTAGCTGTGTCAAACTGTTTTTTTTTTTTTATAACTGGTGATTTTAATTTACATGTTGACAAAAATGATGATCTATGCCTGTGAGTTTTTCAATCTTCTGAGCAGCATTGATTTTGAACAATGTGTACAAAGTCACAACAGAGGACACACCCTGGACCTTGTCATTACCTACGGCCTGTTTGTCGGGGTGTCCTCTGTTGTTGACTTGGCCATATCAGACCATTAACTGTGTTTTTAATGTCGCCAGTGAAATCCAGAAGGAAGCCTTAGTGAGAAATATGAGGAAACAATATATAACTCCTGAAGTGGCTGCAAGTTTTATTGATATTTTTAAACAAACTCTTGCTTAGATTTTACCTGCACCCTGTGATTATATTGTTAATAATTTTAATAACAGACTTCAGACTTCCATAGATGCAATCAATCAATCAAAGTCTACCTAAGCGCTCAAAAACCATGGAGAAACAAAAATGGGATCAAGTAGATGATCTGATATTGAGAACTAAAAACCAGACACTTATACTCTTATGAGAACAATTAAAAGAACTGAAGACAGCTGTGGATAATTAACATGAACCTGGAGCAGGGGCAGCACCAGGGGGTAGCTAGGGGTTGCTATATCGACTGCAAGACTTGGCAAAGCAACCCCAATTATATAAATGCCTACACCTAAAGCTTTATTTTAAAAATATGTTCATTGATGTGGATGTAATCTCATTAGAAAATGATTCAAAGGTGGATTTGTATTTGAAACATGAAGTAATAATTAATGGATGACCAATGCTAAACAACACATCTTTATTGAGATTTCTATAACTCAAAAGAAAAACAACAAAAAAAACTGAGATGTTTGTCCAGAGGGAGAGATGAATGGACTAAATTTACAGGTAAAGCTTTGACCAGTGTGTGTGTGTTGGGGTGTAGGTGTGTGGGTTTTGAGAGCATCACCCACGGCACTGTCTGTTATTGTCTATACATTTCACATTGGTGTGTTTTTTGGGGGGCTCCAAAATACCTAAAAAAGTAAACTTTCTGATTTTCTTCTAAATATTCATCAATGACAGGATCAACATCTTGCTAAAAGCAAAGGTCATGGTAACAGTGTTAGTTTCATGATGTTGACTCATGTTTCATGGATAATTATTTAAAATTTGTGTAGTTAAAACAAATGTTCCCGCAGTTAGGTGCTTCAATAAAACAACAAAAGAAAAGGTTTAATTTAAAATTTTATTAACCTTTTGATTTGCACATTAGGAGGGGTCAAGGAAAAATTTTATTTTAGGGAGTACTCCAGACTGATTTGTTATTTTCAAAACTATTTTAAGGCACTCTTTTCTCTTAGTTTCTGTAGATTTGGTCTCAAGACATGTAAGTTTGGATAAAAACTACTTTTTAGTGTTTTGTTTGTGTGTGATTTGAAATATGATGGGTGAATGGTACATAAATTGTTCTCCAATTCTAAAGTGACTTGTACTGGGCTCTCATTTGTTTGTAAGTCTAGCTCTGAAAAAGTCAGTGCCTCAAACTGCTCTAAATATCCTCTGTTTCTTTCATGCATTGTAATGAGATACAGACACTGTTCCATGTAGCGATCAGGCTGAAAGCTTATGGTGGTAGCTCCTCCTATACACAGCTGGAGTGTCAAGCTTAAGAAGACATTTTTGACAGTTGTCGAACTAAAAGAATCTTAAGTTTCCCGGAAAAGTGGTGTAAAGAACAGCGTTTTGGCCATCAAACATGCATTTTTTTGTGCTGAAGCAGCAAATTTGCCAGGCGCCAAAGGAGAGGCGGTACCCCCATAGACCCTTAAAAGCTCTCAAAAAAAATTACTGTTTATTTTCCTCCCACACTATAACATCTTCTTTTCTTACTTCGAACTTTGACAGTTTGCATATTATAAAAGTGCAATTTATTGACAAGATGATAAATGTAAATCTGAAATTAATTAGCACAGTATAAATATGTGTTCCTGTTACTTTAATTCTTGGACATGTAATTTTCGAAAAAACAAATTAGCAACTCTTTACAGTCACTTAGCAACCCCTATGCTACTGAAGGGAAAAAATCCTGGAGTGAGCCCCCACTGACATGGAGTGACTGACGGGACAACACCACTGAAATACCAAACAAAATCCTCACAGCAACAGAATGTGAATAACATAAAATATTATTAATGATTTGTAGGATGTCTGTGTTTAAAGTGTTATCATCTGCATTAAGCTTGATTCATGCTGCTTGCAGCACAAGGCCAAAATAAAAAACCTCCAGTATTTTATTGCTTTGATATTTTCCAGGTCTGTGATAAAGTAAATGAACTTATTTTGACTATAAATTGTTAAAAAATGACAATTGTATCTCTTTCACCCACACAGGTCACATAGTTAAGTAGTTATCTATAAGTACTTTATTTTGAAATTTTACTTTCCATATTGATTTAAGGACAAAAGATGTGTTTTTGCTGCCCTTTTCTGACTTGGAATGTCCTGTGCATGTTCCTGGACGTTTAGTGTTACTATTATACTAACAATATTTACTTGTGAAAAAAAAAACATTCCATGGACATAATCAGAGAGAATTAAATTCTTAGATTCAAATTGTTTAAATGTGTGAATTCGTATCATTCTACAGCAAACGACAAAAGTTGAAATTGAGTATTAAGAGTTAGTACAAATTGAAAGTCTAAGTTGTATTGATTAACTATGTCCCACACTTTTTACAGAATATCTGTTAATTCTGTGACACTTTATAACATTTTCACATACTACACAAGATATGCAAGGGAAAAAGTACTATAATAATAGTGATAATAGTATAGTAGTAGAAATTCAAAATCACAAGGATAAGATTCTTCAAGAACTTGCTGTGACTGGGATTTGATCTACCGTAATTACCAGACTACAAGCCGCTACTTTTTTCCTGCACTCACAGCCTTGTGGCTTATTCAGTGACGCGGCTAATTTGTGGATTTATTTGGCGGCCGTCTTGAACTAGACAGTGCGCTGAACCTTTTTTCTTCAAGGATTTGTGATCTTCACTGGTGTCCATGGATTACATGAAATCCTTTTCACCTTTATCCACCTTTGTCATGGTAGGGAGAACACGTAAGGGTGGGGTTATATGATAGCACAAGGGTTAAAAGAGCACTGGGAATATGGGAAAAACTTCTGCATAGAAAAATAGATCAATCTCGAAAATTTCGATGTGGAAAAAAAATTTCGGACAACGCCAACAACCTTTCAGCATGACACCTATCTCAGTATTTATGGGTCTGAAAGCAAACAGAAAGGCTCTTTGTGATGTGTCTTGACTGTGTGCTGCTAGACTTGAACTGGTATTAGAAGAAGAGAGCATATCTGTTCCCTGTTCTTACATCACTCCACTGGGTGCCTTTGTTTTATAGAGTTCATTTTAAAATTATTTTGTATGTTTTTAAATGCTTACATGGTCTTGCCACCCCATACCTTTATGAGCTTCTTCACCTCTATTCCCCCTCTCAGTCCCCTCAGGTCAGCCGACCTGTCCTTCCTGTAGGTACTGGGGTCCTTGAGGAGGCTCATAGGGGATAGGGCTTTCTCTGTTGCTGCTCCTCAATTGTGAGGAGCAGCGTCAGAGCTGAACATGAGAGTTGCCTCCTAACTGTCCACTTTTAAAACCCGCTTTAAACCCATTTTTACTCCCTGGCTTTTAATCCCAGCAAGTCTTAGTTTCTTTCTAAATTATTTTTGTCTTTAAACTGTATTATGTCACGTTGATGCCAGTTTGTTTTTTAGTTTTTAAAGATGTACAGCACTTTCGCTTCAGCTTTAGTTGTTTTAGAGTGCTTTATAAATAAAGTTGGGATGATATGGTAAAGTGTTTAGCGTATCATCTCCCTAACCCCCTCTTTTTTTGTGAAAATACCTTTTAGTGTGATATTTGAGTGAAATTTTAGAAATAGGTTGTCATCTATTTTTATGACTGCACAGCGGTTCCTCTTTTATTGTGGTAGTTACGTTCTAAAAATAACCAGCGATATGTTAAATCTGTCAAGTCGAACTTCAGAGGTTTTTAGGCCATATACCCCTCACTACACACTTTATACATTTCTAATAAAGACATAAATATTTTTACATTTTTCTCTCTAGTTTAAAATCTCAAGGCTCAAACACTCATAGAATAAGTCCAGTATTATGACTGATGCCAAATTACTCACAATAAACGATTTATGTAGATTTTCCAAGCTAAATGCATTTTATAAACCAGACATGGCACAAAGGTGAATGATTAACAGTAGGGATGGGTATTGTTAAGTTTTTAATGGTACTACTCGTATTGATACTGCTTATCGATCCGGTATTTTAACTATATTCTTATCGATGCTTTTTGAGGACGAAAAATAAATGAATAAATAACAAGTTAAGAACAAAAACTTTTTTATTTCCTCATTATGCAACAATGTTTTTTTTAACAAAACATTTTACTTTATACATTTTTCTAACTTGAAAAGTAAAATACATGAAAAAAGAAGCTATTTAAAGAAAAATAAACAGCAATGTTTTGACATATTGCTGTCATGATGTAAATCTAAAACAAGTTAAATAAATGTTTCATAAGATCATCCCAGAGAAAGTGTCTGCTTCAAATCCTGCAGTGAAAGCTGGAGCTGCAGCTCTAAATCGGCAAAAGCCGGCATCATTCATGAGGAGCCACACGGTAATGAGACGGACTCTGACAATGACGTCGATTGGCGTGTTTGATAGAAGTTTGCTCCCACTGCATTTTTAAAACACTAGCATGTATGTTTTACTGGTATGTTTCAAATTGCCCAAGGCTTAAAACCCGGTGCACGTTTTCCATCTCTCTGACGGAGTTTGAAGCCAAAGCCCCTCCCCCGCCTCTCTACCTGCTTTTCCTCTCTACCTGTTCACATCCTATGCAGCAGTGAGTTGTTTTTTCCCACGCCCCTCCAGTTCTCTACAAAGAGCACAAAATACAGTCATCATAGCAGCAGGTTGACACGATAGTCGGGGCGCTCTAGCGCAGATTTAATTAATTTTACGCGTGCGCCGTGTACTGTCGGAACAATAGCCCCGCCCTCTGTGCACACAAATAGCCAGGCAGACCTCTCCTCTTCAGCGACAATAGCGAACTTATTATCATCATTAACTAACGGTAAATTGACTGACTTGTTGAGTTAAATATGGCAAATAACATTTATATCTTGTGGGACAAAAAAAAGCGACTTCTCCAGTAGCGATAGCAGAACTGTTGAGGTCAGATCTTAATGATACTGTGGTCTTGAAGAACCTTGCCCCAGGGCTTGTTCAATACCGGGGCTCAGTACCCATCCCTAATTAACAGTGGTCTGCAGCAAATCACAATGCACTAAAAAAAAAAAAAAAAACATGCAAAATTGTACTAAAAAATATCTGCTAGACCACGAAAGGTGAACTACGAGATAGTGAGAGGCTGCTGTATTCAGACTTCACCCTATTCACTTAGTAGGCAGTTGCAGTTGTTCAACTGCACATTTTTAAGGCCTGGTACACAGATCTAAAATAATTGTAATGATTTTAGGCAATTTCTCCTCAAGAAAACTTTGTAATGTATCATCAAAATGATCTTTTATGTAAACTTTAGACCACATGTGTCAAACTCAAGGCCCGGGGGCCAAATGTGGCCCTCCATGTCATTTAATGTGGCCAGCGAGAGCATAAACGTTTTAATTTCTTAGAAGAAAAATAAAAATTGGTGTGTATTCATTAGTATCTAGGGGAAACTGGACTTGAAATAATAGATTGAGCAACTGTACATTAGGACTTAAACAGTCTGTATAACCAAACCTGACAGAATCAAATGTAACAGGATTTATGCTAGAGTAACAAGCAAACATTTTTTCTATGCAACTGTAATTGTCACTTTAAAACATTATAATAAATAAATAATGAGTTATTTAACATTAAGGAGTGGCTACATTTATTTTTTCATTACATTTAGTTACATGTATATGTTATGTCTGGCCCTTTGAGGACAGCCGCTATGCTGATGTGGCCCTCAATGAAAATGAGTTTGACACACCTGCTTTAGACTAAGTGAACCTTTTGTAAAACTACATTTTTGGGTTTGCTTCAGTACATAGTAAAAAAGAATTTTTACATGTCACAACACATACTGTATTTTCACGACCATAAGGCGCCCCTAAAAGTTGTAAATTTTCTACAAAATAGACGATGCGCCCAATGGTGCGGTTCGCCTAATTTGTTGTTGTGTGACTTCGATAAAGACGACGTAGGAGAGGACAGTATGAAAAGGAGGGAAGTGAGGTCGTGACAAGAAGCTGGGTTTCAGAGGAAACAAGGCGAAGTGGCCTGAGTTGGAAGACTGATTTGAGCGGTAGGTTAATGATCAGAGAACAGCTGGGAGATGCATCTCTACAGTCACCATTTGACTGAAGGCAGTAACGCTTCCAGACTAAAGGAAAATTGAAAATTTTCAAGGAGGTCCGTCTTTGCGCTTTCGTTTTATGAAACGGTCCCATCTTTCCATCCAGGCAAGGACCAAGGTGGCACAGCAACTTTCAGCGGATTATGATGAGAAGCTGTCCATCTTCCGCTCCTTTTACTAAGTCTTAGTCTTTTACTAAGACTGGGATGCAGAGCCGGTCCTGGGCTAACCTGTCTGCTTGCACTGTTCTTCGAGCTTTTGCAAAAGCCGGCATCATTCATGAGGAGCCACACGGTAATGAGACGGACTCTGACAATGACGTCGATTGGCGTGTTTGATAGAAGTTTGCTCCCACTGCATTTTTAAAACACTAGCATGTATGTTTTACTGGTATGTTTCAAATTGCCCAAGGCTTAAAACCCGTTTGTATGTGTCAAATACAGAAAAAGCACTCATAACTAAAACTGCGCCCTATAATCCAGTGCGTCCTATGGTTGTGAAAATACGGGAAATTATTTTTGTTGATAGCAAGAAGTAAAATATTTGTTGACAAAGGTGAGCTGTTGTTGACGTTCATGCATAAGCTTTAGGTTTGCCTGTCTCTTATAAGTGCAAGTGCCTTATTAAATTGAGGAGGAAAGAAGAAGTAATGCCAGGTTCATCTTTTACTGAAGTGTTAGTACCAAACAACTATCCCTCTGACTGGCTAGCATGGATCTGCATTTCACAATACACTGCTACCTATGGGATTGGGACATGTAAATGGCATTTTTGTGGGTTTATGAAGATGAATTTTTTTTGACAACAATCACGCATGTACAGAATTTTATTTGAAACGGGAGTGAGGTAGATATTTCCTCTTTTTAATTACTGTGTAAAAGGTCTAAAAACTGTGGTGTTACAACTCAAAACTGAAGGTAGGACTCGAAAACCAAATGTTGAGTAGTCAAGGATTTACTCAAAAATCTCGAGGAAACTATCATCAGTGAACTGAACAAACAGGACACTGCGACACAGAAACCACAGGGACAGGAACCTAAATACACAAACACAAATTTCAAACAGACAACAGCTGGGATCCAGGTAAATGCACAGGAGGAGGAAGGAGGGGGTGCAGCTGCCGGCTGTAATCATGACATAACACCCTTCACAAAGTCCGACTCCCAGACGGACCCCGACGAGGTTGATCAGGGTGGTCTCGGTGAAAACGGGCGATCAAACCCGGGTCGAGGACATGGCGCCCCGGCACCCACTGACGCTCAGCAGGGCCGTAGCCCTCCCAGTCCACCAGATACTGGACACCCCAGCCAAACCTTCTTGAGGCGAGGAGCTTCCGTATGGTGTACACGGGCCCACCATCCACGATACGAGGTGCAGGAGGGGGTACAGGAGGAGGCTGGAGGGGTGAGCCTTTCGCAGGCTTGAGTTTACTGACTTGGAACACCGGGTGAACTCTGAGAGTGCGGGGAAGATCAAGCCTGACCGCCACAGGATTAATGATTCCCACAACAGGGTACGGACCAATGTAGTGGGGCATCAGCTTCCTAGCACCTCCTTCCAGAGGAATGTCTGTGAAAGAGAGTCAAACTTTGTCTCCCACCTTGTACTCAGGCGCGGCCGTCCTCCGGCGGTTAGGAACTGCAGTGAACCTCTCCTGGTTCCTCAGCAACCGGTGTTGAAAGCCCTCCCAGAAACGACGGCAGCGCCTCATAAATGCTGCAGGACCTGAAACCGCAGCTGTCTGCTCTTGGTGAGGGAAGACAGGCGGTTGGTAGCCGTAAGCTTCTTGAAAGGGAGAAAAACCGGTGGAGCCAAGGAGTGAGTTGTGTGAATACTCTGCCCAGGAGAGATGAGACGACCAGGTGTTGGGGTTCTTTGAGCACATCGCTCGCAGGGTGGTCTCCAGATCCTGGTTTAATCTCTCCACCTGGCCGTTGGTCTGGGGATGAAAACCAGCGCTCAAACTGACCTTAACTTCTAACAGCTTACAGAACTCCCTCCTGAAGTAAGCTATGAACTGGGGTCCATGATCAGAAACAATGTTCTGTGGGAGGCCGTGCAGCCGAAACACGTTTCGTAACCAACCCTGCAATCTCCTTGGCTGATGGTAACCCCTGCAGCGGAAATGCATGAGCCAGTTTAGAGAATCTGTCCACCACAGTCATTATGACTGTTTTCCCCTTGGAATTTGGCAAGTCGGTGATGAAGTCCATCGCAATATGGGACCAAGGCCTGGAGGGTACAGGCAGAGGTTGAAGAAACCCAGCAGGGGGAGTCCTGGGAGTCTTTACACTGGCACATGTGGGGCATGAGGAAACAAACGCCCTTATGTCTGATGACATAGTGGGCCACCAAAATCTTTGGGCCACCAGGAAGGCAGTTCTCGTAACTCCAGGGTGGCAGGATGGTCGGGAGGAATGTCCCCACTTTAAAACGGACTGACGGAGACATGAGGAAACAAATAGACATTCCGCAGGACAGCCTGGAGGAATACTTGCATGATCAGCAACTGAAGCCTTGACCCTGCGCTCTAAGGACCAGCGCGCCGCACCCAGAACTAGATGAGACGGAACAATGGGGCTGGATGTAATCGAGTCCCCACCTTCCCCTCTCTGATGTAAACGAGACAGAGCGTCCGGCTTGGTGTTCTTGCTGCCAGGGCGATAAGAGAGGGTGAAGGCGAAACGATCAAAAAACAGAGCCCATCGTGCCTGGTGAGGGCTTAAGCGTTTGACAGTCATGATGTACTCTAAATTCTTGTGGTCCGTCCACACAAGAAATGGTCTTTCAGCACCCTCCAGCCAGTGACGCCACTCCTCAAGGGCTTGTTTGACAGCAAGTAGTTCTCTGTTCCCAATGTCGTAATTTCTTTCTGCAGGAGTGAACTTGCAGGAGAAATACACGCAGGGATGGACTTTTTTATCAGATGCACTCTGAGACAAAACAGCCCCGACTCCTGTCTCAGACGCATCCACCTCCACAATAAATTGTTTGGAGGTGTCAGGCTGAGTAAGGACAGGAGCTGTAGAGAACCGTCTTTTTAGCTCGGTAAATGCTCTATCTGCTCCCCCTTCCCAGATAAAAGGTACCTTAGCCAATGTTAGTCCATGTAGGGGGTGCAGCCATTTCACTAAAGCCTCTGATGAACTACCTGTAGAAGTTGGCAAATCCTAGAAAACGTTGCACCCGTTGGGAACAGGCCACACCAGGAGCAGCTCTCACCTTGTCATCGTCCATAAGCACAGACCAGGTGAAACCACATGGCCGAGAAACTTTGTGTGCGTGGTGTGGAATTCACACTTCTCTGCCTTGCAGTGTAGCTGGTTTTCAAGGAGGCGCTGGAGAACGGCTCTGACGTGCTGCACATGGGTCTCGAGATCTGGAGAGAAGATTAAAATGTCGTCCAAATAAACAAATACGACCTTATTTAACATGTCCTTGAGCACGTCATTGATCAAACACTGAAAAACAGCAGGTGCATTTGTAAGTCCAAAAGGAATGACCAAATACTCAAAGTGACCATTAGGAGTGTTAAAGGCAGTCTTCCACTCGTCCCCCTCTCGAATACGGACTAGATGGTATGCGCTTCGAAGGTCCAATTTAGTGAAGATCTGGGCTCCCCTTAACTGATCAAAGGCACTCTGTAAGAGAGGCAAGGGGTACGTGTTCAGAGCAGTGATGTTGTAGTGATGTTGTTTAACCCCCTGTAATCAATGCAATGTCATAAACCCCCATCTCGTTTGCCCACGAAGAAAAATCCTGCCCCTGCAGGTGAGGACAAGGGACGAATGATGCCGGCCTGAAGACCCTCCTGGATGTACTCCTCCATAGCCTCCTGCTCAGGACGTGAGAGGATATGTGTGTCCCTTAGGTGGTTGCGTCCCTGGAAGAAGATTAATGGCACAGTCATATGGACGATGTAGGGGGAGGGACTTGGCCCGGAGTTTGCTGAAGACTGCACCTAGGTCATGGTATGCTAAAGGAACAGCTCGGAGATCCAGAGGTTCAGGAGGAGGACTTTTAACTGAGGAGCGAACAGCTGCAGCAGTTAAGCAATTCAATAGACAAAATGAACTCCAGGACAAAACACGCCCCGAAGTCCAGTCAATATGTGGAGTGTGTCTGCACAACCAGGGGAAACCTAAGATCACTTGTGGTTTCAAAGAGTCAACAACATAAAAACTACGTAGTTCAGTGTGGTTCCCGGACACAGTTACTTGAATATTAACCGTACGTGCAGACAAATTATGGATGACAGACCCGTTATTAGCACGGATAAGCAAAGCAGGAGACAACTGTTCAACAGGAACCTTAAGTTCGGTTACCAACTCGTGAGAAATATCCTTTGATCGATACGCACCGCTAGATCAATCAACTCCTCCAGGTCCTCCGGGATCTCCCTCGCCGCCAGTTCATCCTCGAGGTGTAGTCTGCGGCGCTGCGCGCCCCTTGCTGGAAACGAAGTAGTTCAGAAGCGGCAGCTCTATGGGGTGTAGTAGGGTCGAACACCGTGAGGAGTTGGGTGAAAAAGGCTCTGAAAGAGCAGCAGAGGTCAGCTCCGTGCTCCCACTCTGCCAATCCCCATCGTTTGACCCGACCAGTCAAAAAGCTCAGGGCAAAGGCCACCTTGCTCTGCTCGGAGGGAAACTCATCGGGATTGAAGTCGAAAAGAAGGCGACAGGAGGTGATGAAGGCCCGGCAGTCTTCAGCTGTTCCATCGAATGTGCCAGGACAGACAGCTCTTCACCAGCGGCTGAGCCTCCTTCAGCGGATGATCCAGGTAAATCCCCAAGATGCGAACTTCCTGCTGGGAAGGACTCGAAAACCAAATGTTGAGTAGTCAAGGATTTACTCGAAAAACTCGAGGAAACTATCATCAGTGAACTGAACAAACAGGACACTGCGACACAGAAACCACAGGGACAGGAACCTAAATACACAAACACAAATTTCAAACAGACAACAGCTGGGATCCAGGTAAATGCACAGGAGGAGGACGGAGGGGGTGCAGCTGCCAGCTGTAATCATGACATTGTGCTTATTATGTGCACAATATCTCTTTGTGCATCGTCTGCAAAACATAAAAAAGTTAATTTTTAAATATAACAAAGGACATGTTTATCCCCACTAGTTCCTAAATTTGAACTCTTGAAAATGTTGATGTATTTGATGTTTTTTGAAAATATGTATTATTTTATTACATTTTCTTTACTAAGTCTAAAATATCCAATCACTTCCTAATGCTTGTCTGACCATGACATCAATCATATATCCTGTTTTATGAACTTCACATGTTCTAAGCAGGGGCATTAACTGTGATGTTAGAAAAGAAAAGGTATGCTCATTGTGGTCTTATTTTGAAAGAGATGTTTAACTTCCTCAGCCATCCCTGGGAACACAATTTCCTTGTTACTTCTCCATCCATTCATCCATTAAACTTGCTCGTCCCTGTTCAGAAGAATGCTGGAGCTAACTACACTAAAGTTGGGTGATTATGGAAAACACCCTCTACAGGTTGCAAGTTCATTACATTCACACATTAGGGACAAATCTGGATAGCCAGTGAGCACAAGAAGATTGTTTTTAGATTGTGGGAGAAAGCCAGAAGACACAGAGAACATGTAAAATCTACAAAGAAAGGAACCAGCGAAGTTGAACCAGGGCCTTCTCAGTGTGAGAAAAAAGTGCCAACCACTGCATCACTGTGCAGCCTCCCATCACATCTTTATAACATAATCTTGCACCTCATTTATCTTGATACAGCTTTACTATCGCTTTAATTCGCTGGATTCTTCTTTTTTTTAATGGCAGGAAAGACTTGCAGGGTAAACGCAACCTGAACAATTTTGATTCAATGACAGTAAAGGACGCAGTAATAAGAGGAAGCTCTGATGATTAACACTTTAACTCAGGTGTCAGCAGGGTGATAGTAAAACTGTAGGTGGAGTTTGGGGCAGCAGCACATAAACTAAAAACATCAAATGTTAAGCATTAACTGAAGAAAAGAAATGCAAAAAAAGGGATAAGAAGATGAATGAATCTTCCAGACAAATTGAATGAAGAAAGAAATCACGTAATATCTTCCAAAAAAATTCTTGTGTGCCCTAGACCAGGGGTATCCATACTTTATGCAAAAAGGGCCAGTTTTAGTGAGGTGATAATGTTTGAGGGTCAATCAATAAAAAGGGCATACTTTGAAGTATTTTAATAGTATTAAATGCAAATGCAAATTTAATGAACATCTTAGTGTGAGGGAAGACCGGAGCGTGAGATCGACAGGCGGATCGGAGCGGCGTCCGTAGTTATGCGGTCGCTCTATCGGTCCGTCGTGGTGAAGAGAGAGCTGAGCCAGAAAGCATAGCTCTCAATTTACCGGTCGATCTTCGTTCCAATACTCACCAATGGTCATGAGCTACGGGTCATGACCAAAAGAACAAGGTCCCGAATACAAGCGGCTGAAATGAGCTTCCTCCGTAGGGTGGCTGGGCCCTCCCTTAGAGATAGGGTGAGAAGCTCGGTCACCCGCGGAGGGCTTGGAGTAGAACCGCTTCTCCTCCACATTGAAAGGAGCCAGTTGAGGTGGCTCAGACACCTGTCCGATCCTGGGAACGCCTCGGGGTTCCCCCAGAGGAGCTGGAGGAAGGGGCTGGGGCGAGGGAAGTCTGGGCATCCTTGCTTAGACTGCTGCCCCCGCGACCCGGTCCCGGATGAAGCGGAGGAAGATGGATGGATGGATGGATGGCAAGGGATGCGACTTTTACTCCGCAGCGACTTATATTAGAAATCAATTGAAATAAATACATTGTTAACCCTCCTGTTATGTTCATTTGTGAGGAACAGAGATGATGTTCCTAGTTCAATTTGATGTATGAGGTATGTTAAGTGACTCAGAGAATCAGCAAACTTTTTTTTACAGTAAGATCTTGAAGGCTAACAACATAATATTCTATTTTCCAATGATCTCATAGATTCAGAAATGCAATAAAAATGACAACTGTTTCTACAAATACAGGATGAAAACAGAGTATTAGTTGGCCAATGATGCTTCATGAAAGGAATAAATAAATAAGTATGAGAATTAATTACTGTGAAATTATGAGATAAACAGTCTGCTATGATTGTGTCATATGAGGTTGTGCAAGTTATCTCAGATTTGTCAAATAAATTTCCCGTCAAAATGCGACTTATAGTCCAGTGCGACTTATCTGTATTTTTTTTCTACTTTATAACGCATTTTTGGGCTGGTGCGACTTATACGCCGCAGCGACTTCTAGTCCGGAAAATACGGTAATTATACGTGCACCGTTTTGAAATTTGCTAACAAGAGATTCTATGGCCGTGTCTGTGTAAAATGTTACGTAGATGTTTTATCTATGCAACTTCTAATGTTAAATAAAAATGTCTTTCAAAAATTCCTTAAGCTGCAAGTATGTGTTTTGGGAAAATATAGAATTATATTTAATAGAATACTAAAAATATGTACTTAATTCAATTAATATTAGGTAACATATCATTTATAAATATTACTTAATAATTACATAGAATATAACCAAAATAAAAATGAGTAAGATACACAAAGAAACTTCCGCAATATTTACTTAGGTTTTGTAATTAGATGCAACGTTTCGCCTCTTATCCGTCTCTTATCCGAAACGTCTTCTAACTTTAAAAAACCAAGTCCAGATGACATCCCTCAAACCTACTACAATGGAACCAACCTGGATGAATGAGAGTCTTCATAGTCCAGCCAATATAGCAACGCCCATGAGCTGACAATTTAGGCTTCAAATAGGTGAGTGTAGAAGTCAGTGTGTGATGTCAGGGATGATATACATAACTATGGTTTCCACACAGACATAATGATGGCTTGATCATTTTTTGCTATCATCACATGTGTGTTGTCTGTTGTGATGGCACAACGGACAACACACGTGATCCCTAAACTCTGGTTGCAATAACTGATGATGAATCAATTTTGAGAGATACGGCTCTCTGTTGAAATGTCAGTCTGGGTGTTATTGTAAATACCCTAACTAGTCCAATGTTTAGCGATATCGGACTATGATTTTTTTTGGTGTGTTACTAACAAGGTTGGGAGGTAGCACAGCCACACTAATGTTTGTCTTGATAGTCTGTTTTTTTTTTTTTACGAATTGCAATCAAGCTGGGAATTACAGGTGTTGTAAATATGTTAACATGGCTAACGCCAAACATTTGCAGTTTCAGAATCCTCAGACATTTCTCTAAAGCCGTAAATTGTTTACACTTTGCTGCCAGTCTTTTATGTGAGAAGAACCCCCCCAGCCCCCTTTGTTCTTCCCTATCCCTTTTTCAGTTTGAAAAATTTGCTAATTTTTCAGTAACATTTAAGAGTATAGCTTTCTTTTTTCTGCAGAGTCTCCGTCTCTATTTTAGGAATTCATCTGTGCGCTAGTTTTCAATCAGTCATGCCTCCTTCTTTATCGCCCTCTCCTTTTGGTTTGCCAGTTTCCAAAATGCCTCCTTACACATGGAGCGCTATCCTTTTAAAGGTGAAGAGTGAAGGATAGAATTCGCTAACCCGTGTTGTGAAGTCTCTGAACTGGAACAGAGATGAAAAAAGTATTAGTGGGTGGAAAGCAGATACCCAAAGTAGAGGTGAAGGCATGTTTTGCTTTTATAGGAAGAGAAAGAATTTGAAAGGGAGTGTGAAACCAAAGATATGTCACTGCATGGGTGGATTAAGAGATTTTTATCTGATTGGATCTATGAGATTCTTGACATGATCCTAAAAGGTTTGGTTGCATGATTGATTAGTGCTGAAATATATTTTATTAAATTCAAACTGAATTTAGAAGAGTAAAAAATATATGTTAGGAATCGGTGCCACTGTGAACATTGGACATTTTTAAGACCTTAAACGCAAAATGAAGAAAATAGGTTTCTTGGTGGTTCATTATTTTTGTTGTTGTACTAATAACCTTGATAAATCTCATTGTTGGAAAGTAAGTTAATAACCTTTTTATTTGAAAGAACTTTGAATTTGTGAGAGGAGTAGAAATGCAAAATGTCTAGACTGTTCCCCGTGAAAAGTTTACCAAATCCTCTATGCCAATACAACCCAGTTTCATCCCAAAACGTGTAGTAGCTACGTTTGTCCACAGGGAAAGTTCTACAAAAAACAGGTTTTAAATTGTGGGATGCCTATGTTTCATTTCCCTATTCATTTTCTATGAGCCTTTTCAGGATCACGTGACTTTCGAGTTTTTGCCTGCCATGAACAAAAAATATTTCGCTAGTTTTTCGGTGGAAAATCCTACAAAATAAATTATTTTGAGAACATTTCTAGTGAGAAATATACCATTTACTTATAATATGCCTTCATTTTGGATATACAGTTCATAGTTTGTTTGCTTTGTTCAACTTTTTCTCACAAAGGCTCTGATATTGTAGAATAAAAAATTTTTTTTCCATTCATATCTTCAGATGTGTGAGCGGGGGAGGGTCACATGACTCTCTTTTTTTCTCTTTTTCCGCAGAAAATGTCCTAAAATACGATAGACTGCAGACTTGTATTTATTTATTTTTTATAACATTTCTAGGAGCACATGTACCCTTTATTTTCATAATATCCATTCATTGTAGACATGCAGTTCATAGTTTGTTAGTTTCTTTCGCTTAACTTTTCCTCAAAATGATCTGAAAGCGTTTGATCTTCTCCATTCATATCTGCGGGCTTGCGTGGGGTCACGTGATGTAAGTTCTCTTTTTTCCTGTGGAAAATCCTGTAAAATGAGATAGGTTGAGGTTTAATATTTACTTTTAATAACATTTCTGAGACCCATGTATTCTGTCATAATGTCCATTCAAACGTAAGTTTTTTTTAACATAAACCAATTGAGTTTAGAAACACTGTTCGTAAAAAATCATAATAAAAAAAGATGACATTTGGGTGACGGACTGAGGTGCTTTAAACTGGTTTTGTTATTGGTCCTTTGTTTATCGGGAGGGTTAAGTTCTAAAAATAAGCCCTGAAAGAAACAGGTGTTTTTAAGGCAATAAAATTACCATCATTAATGCAAACTTTTTGTTTCACAAGTGTGAAAGAAAAGAATCATAACAACATCAAATGTTTATCAGGGGAATTTATCATGTAGCTGAGGAAAGCACAGACTTCAGTAAAACTACAAACTAGTTGGCGTATGAAATTGATATCAAATGCAGTTAGTGATTAAATTCATGACGCTCCACCCCCAGTCCTCTCTCCACGCAGGGAGAGGGATCGCTGAGGTTTCTGGCAAGACCATCAGGACTTGTATGCATCACGCTTACCCAACATGCATTTCGGCTAATCACCGTGTCCCTATTACCAAGGTGTAACAACAAGACCAATGATTGGCCGAAATGTATGTTGGGTAAGCGTGATGCATCTTGGGGTATTGGCCACAGCCATGTTTGTAATGCTAGGAGCTGAAAGCTAAGTGCGGTAGGCAAAACAGTCAGCCTAATCTCATGATATTTTTCTGATTTTCATCGAGACAATAATAGATCGACCATTCTTGCTTTTAATTTTACCCCTATTGAATGCTCACAGAGACACGGAAGTAGTGGCAGAAAGCGGCTTTTGCAGCAAGATGGACGGACAGCGTACCAGAGGATGATCATCATGTGAATGAATGTGAATGCCGATGGATGCTTTTGTGCTTTTTAAAATAAATACATCTGATCTCTAAACATCCTCAGTGTCTTCAATGCAATGTAATGAGACACACACACAGGCAGAAATGTGAAGGTATCTGCTGTAAATCTATGACGTAAATAACAGGATAAATGATCGGCTAGTTAGTTAGCATGTAGCCTAATATAAATAGCCTCTGCTAGAGAGTATGTTAATAAAAGACAAGTCCTGAATATTATTATTCCTATTCGACCCTAAACTACAATATCAGCTGGCTGTCTGTCTACTGGCCACCCAGATGCCCGAACACCCGCATAACAAGCAGAGAGCTCCGCAGCGGAGCTAGTAGTAGCCTAGCAGGAGCTATCATATGGCAAAGCAGCCTAGGTATGATAAATCTTATGATATTTTTCTTATATTCATTGAGACAGTAATAAATAAGTAAGTAATAAGTAAATTGATCATTCTTGTTTTTCTTTTTCCTTTCTTGGTCATAGAAACACGGAAGTTACTGCTGAAAGCGGCTTTTGCAGCTGGACGGAGAGCATATCCGTGTGAATGACGTGAATAATTATTGCGTTTGAACAAATTAATTATTGCGTTCGCACGAGTTAATCATTTCAAGGGAACGAAGTAGTATTTCGAGAGAACGCAATAGTATCTTGTGGGAACGGAATAGTATTTCGTGTGAATGAGATATTAATCTGTTTTATGCAATTTAAATAATTCCAGACGATTCGAAAATGGAGAAAAGCAGCCTTGCGCTGATGCAAACACTGGTAATATGTTTTGTATAGGGTGCAAAGCCAATATGAAAATCCTCTTATCACTGTATCAGTATCAGCTAATTCATGTTGATCTGTTGTTCATGACATCTCTGGTTTTAAAGGTTTTAACAGGTTTCACTTCTGTAATTGATTGATTGATTTCAAGCATTGTAGTCAATACAATGTTAAGTTACCAAATCAAATATTGTATTTTCCGGACTAGAAGTCACCCTTTTTTTCATAGTTGGCAAGGGGTGCGACTTGTACTCCTGAGCGACTTATATTTGAAATAAATTACATTGCTAAATAATTTCACATGTTCGTTATCGGAGTGGTACTTAGTGGGACTTTCATATTGTCAAGTGTGTTTGTGACCTGCGTGCTCCCACACTTAAATACAATTTATCTTAACGTAAGTAGTATTGTACTAATAATTATCTTTTTTCAGGTTAACAAATGTATCATTTCAATACAAACATTTTTATGACATGTTACAACATTTACTTATTTTTTTTTCTTTCAACCCAATACAACAACGTGACATATTAAAAAAGGAGTCCAGCATTGAGATTACCAGTAGCCCTTTAAAGTCCAAGTCCCACTCACGCAGTGGTTTGAGTTCGGCGTCCAAGTTCATAGAATAGTTGCCGTCCTCCAGCTCAGATCTTACACACGCCGCAATGAAACGCCGTTATAAGTGTTCCCAGCTTGTGCGCTGATTAACTTCATTGACTTCAGCTGGTAACGGCGTGCGTGCATTGTTCTCCGTACTGAGTGCACGCAGGCTGCTGCGTACTCATGTGTGAGGCGCTGCGCGCTCCAGGTCACAGCAAAGGCAACTACCTCCGCTTATGGGTGCTTGAACAACGTGCCGCCGGGAGAGGCTTGTCAACAGTGCAGTTGCGTCTCCACGCGAAGGTGGTTGCCAAGGAGATGAATATAAATTACTCTGCGGGAGGACCTTCTTGGTGTTACCGCTTCATGCAACGCAATCGCCTCTCTATCAGAGCTAGGACAACGATGTGTCAGACACTGCCAGCAGACTTCCAAGCCAAGGTAGACAGTTTCCGTGAGTTTGTTGCAAAGCATGTAACTGAGCACAGCTTGACACCGGATCATATTATTAACATGGACGAGGTCCCCCTCACATTTGACATTCCCGTGGGCCGAAGTGTCGCAGAAAAAGGGCTAAAGAGTGTAAATATAGTAACAACTGGTCACGAGAAATCACGCTTCACAGTGGTGCTGGCATGTTGTGGAGATGAATCAAAAAATGCCACCGATGGTCATTTTCAAACGAAAAACAATGCCAAAAATCCAGTTCCCATCAGTTACTCTTGCCGTGAATGAAAAAGGGTGGATGGATCAAGAAATGATGGAGTTATGGCTTACGAAGTGCTACAATAAGCGTCCAGATGGCTTCTCTAAAACACGCAAAGCCCTGCTCGTGATGGACCGCATGCGTGCGCACATCACGCAACAGTTCAAAGATAAATTAAAAGTTTTCAACTCCATACCTGCCATCATCCCCGGTGGCTTAACTAAAATTCTCCAGCCACTTGACATCTCCATGAACAGGAGCTTAAAGGCAGTATTGCGTAACTTGTGGGAGCAGTGGATGATGGATGGCGAGCACAGCTTCACGGCAACCGGGAGAATGCGCCACCCAACTTTCCTGGAAGTCCTTGGATGGATCGACAAAGCATGGGCTTCAGTGACAACCAAAACCATCCTGTCCGGATTCAAAAAGGCTGGAATAATTGGAACTGCAACTGATGACAAGTCTGATGAAAGCAACACAGAAGAGGAAGCAGGGCTTTGTTTACCTCCTGAATTGGCGGAGTTGTTTAGAACTGACACTGAGGATGAAGAAATCAGTGGATTTTCTAATAAGGAGTTAGACTGGTTGTTTTATAAACTTGGCAGGATGTTCATTACGTTATAGTTATCTGAATAACTGCGAATATTTGATGTTAATAAAACAGGCACGTACTCAGTTTGTTGTGTGTCATGTAGCTACGGTAACCCTATTTAGCCTGTTCTCTAACCCCGTTATTATAAGTTGCCTTTCAAGATGAGATGTATGTTCTTGGTCTCAGATTTTCAAATAAATTTCCCATCAAAATGCGACTTATAGTCCAGTGCGACTTATCTGTGTTTTTTTCTACTTTAGAATGCATTTTTGGGCTTGTGCGACTTATACTCCGGAGCGATTTATAGTCCGGAAAATACGGTACATATTAAGCATATTAAGGATTGATTATCTTCAGAAAACATTCATTCATGATTTCAGTAAACAGTAACGGGAATCGATATGTAATGATCATTGATTATTATTAGAACACATTATTACATTAAACCAGTAATTATTGCTACACATAAAAAAATCTATGGCTTATTGATTGTCATTTAAAACATTTCAGTAATCATTATTGCACATTACACAAATACTCATTGGTTGTAATTAAAAAAACTTTGATTTTTTCACCACAATCAATTTCACATATGTATTGGAATTATTCAAACACCTTTTGATCTTCAACTCCTATTATCTTCATATAGTTTCTTTAAAAATCTTTTTGAATATTTGGATATTTGAACATTGTTTGAGCTCATTACTTAACCTGTTCCAAAGTTTAGTGCAACACACCAACTGTTCAGTTGAGTGGAAGGATCCTAAAGCAGAGACTGAAGCCAAGAGCAGGTTGACAATTTATTCCTCAGAAACAAAAAACTAAATCAGACAGGACATACACAAATTGTTTTCTTCCCATTAGATAGCTTTTGATCCAAGTTAGCGCTAGTCCTCTTATCCTATACCCTAGTTTGTCAAGTAGGATGTCATGATTGAGAGTGACAAATGCTTTTTTTAAGTGAGTAAAAATTCCAGCTGTATATTTCTTTTTTTCCTAAGCATTTGTGATTTCCTTTCACAGCAGCAATGATAGCCAGTGAGGTTGATCCATTTTCTCTAAAACCATTTTGGTTTTCATTTATAATGTAAAGTTTATGTCAACAAATGTAGCTTATTTATCATTAAATATTTTTCTAAAATTTTTGAGAATTGTTGAAGGAAAGAAACTGGTCCATAGTTTGTAAATAGGTGTTAGTCTCTTATGTGTAAAAATATTATTAATAAGAGTAGCACTTTGAATAGTGATTCTGCTTGGTCTTGTTGGTTATAAACTCATAGCATACATTCTTCTGATAAAGTCATCGGTTGCTTTATGTTTGCTGGGGTTTATCAGATCAATATTGAAATCTCCACAGATGTATAATTTTTGGTAATTTTGAGAGTCAAACATCTGGAACTCCCTCCCCTCTGATCTACAAAATATGGACTCACTTTCTCAGTTCTCTAAACATCTCAAAACGTACCTTTTTCATCATGCATTCAGCACATAATATAACTTAAACGTTTGTTTTAACTATTAACTTATCAGTACTATTGTGGAGTTAATGTTTTTTTTAATGCTTTACTTATCTTTTGTACTGTGAGGCGACCTTGACTGTCCTGAAAGGCGCCTTATAAATACATTTTATTTTTATTATTATTATTATTTATCTTTTCCATCGAGTCACTGCACATTGGTAAGCTTGACCCTGATGACCTATATACACAGCTTATAATGACATTTTTCCCTGAATTGTTACATATTCAATTGTAATACATCCCAGTATTCCATTAATTGCAACAGAAAATTTATCAATTACTGTAAACTTAGTATCTTTTTTCACATATATTGAGACTCCTCCACCTTTTTTGTTTACTCTGTTCACATATTTAAGCTCATAGTGTTACGGGGAGAGGATAAGGGAGTACCCAGGCACAGAGAGGAGAGGAGGCAGGAAATTGTAGGGGAACGGGGCTTTAATAATAACAAAAGACTACAAACCAAAACCACTGCATACGGCAGACTAGAAACTCAAAACTTGAAAACACACAACGCTCAAAACCAGGGAACAGCACAATATGGACCAGCACAGGAGGAAGGGAAAGACAGGACTTAAATACATTCAAGGCAACAAGACACAGGTGGAAACACTCAGGACTGATGGGGCAAGGTAAAACTCAAAACAACAACAAAACAGGAAACCCTAAAAAATAAAACAGGAAGTTAAACTCAAAACATCACAGAACAAAACACAACTGGAACACAACCAAGCTTCACATATGGCTATTAAAAAAATGTCCCATATTCTGTAGATGTCTCCAAAGTTGGTATACATGCTTCTGCTATTAAAGTGAATGATTGAGGGCTTTCCTTCCATGTTTACATAGTTTTTAAAATCATCTATGCTGCAATATTTTCAGTCCAGATAGATAGATAGATAGATAGATGATGACTTTATTAATCCCACAATGGGGAAATTTTATATATCTGTGGCAGCAAAAAACGAAATTTAGAAACAATCTATAACATCAAATAAGGACATAAAAAATGACATTCATAATAAATGATTAAGAATATTAAATTATTAAAAATTATAGTTACAATTATTATCGAAATTATTATCGCAAATGAGATTCATATTAAATAAATAAATTAATATTAAATACTACTACTAATAATAACAATAATAATAATAACAATAATCACAATAATAAAAATAAAATATATACAAAACATATGTGGTCATCTGCAAATGCTCGATTCCTTATGCAACACGCCGTTGTCAAATGCTATTGTTGTTTTTTTAATTGTAAATTGTACAATTGTAAAAACAGCAACAACTGCAACAAAAGTAAATGAATCAATGAGTAAAAGAAAGAAAAACACCCCTGGGACCGTGGAGTGTCACTTCAACACAGTGTTGTACAGTCTGATGGCTGTGGGGAGGAATGACCTGCGGTAGCGCTCCTTCTTGCACTGTGGGTGCAACAGCCTGGTGCTGAAGGAGCTGGTCAGCGCCTCTACAGTTTGGTGCAGGGGGTGGGAGGGGTAATCCATGATGGATGCAAGCTTAGCTAACATCCTCCTGTCCGCCACCTCCTCGATGGACTCAAGTGTGCAGCCCAGGACAGAGCCGGCCTTCTTAACCAGTTTGTTAAGCCTCTTCAAGTCTCTGCCTGCACTGCTCCCCGCCCAGCACACAACTCCAAAAAGGACCACTGAGGCCACCACAGTGTCATAAAAGGTCCTCAGCAGCTGTCTGCACACGCCGAACGACTTCAGTCTCCTCAGCAGGTGCAGGCGACTCTGGCCCCTCCTGTACAGAGCATCCGTGTTGTTGGACCAGTCCAGTCTGCTGTTCAGGTGAACACCCAGGCATCTAAGTGTCCACGACCTCAATGTCTGAACCCTGGATGTTCACCGGTGAGTGTGGTGGTGAGGACCTCCTGAAGTCCAGGACCAGTTCCTTCGTCTTGCTGGTGTTAAGCACCAGGTGGTTACTTTCACACCAGCCAACAAAGTCGGAGATGACCCCCCTGTACTCTTGCTCATCCCCCCCTGATACACAGCCCACAATGGCACTGTCATCTGAGAACTTCTGCAGATGACAGTGGTGGGAGTCGTAGATTAAGTGTGATGTGTACAGGGTGAACAAGAATGGGGAGAGCACAGTCCCTTGAGGTGCCCCCGTGCTGCAGACCACCACATCAGACACACAGTCTTGCAGCCTCACAAACTGTGGCCTGCCTGTGAGGTAGATGGTCCAAGCAGCCAGATGTTGGTCCACACCTGCAACCACCAGCTTCCTCCTCAGCAGTGATGGCTGGATGGTGTTGAAAGCACTGGAGAGATAAAAAAACATGACTCTCACAGTGCTCCCAGGGGACTCCAGGTGAGACAGGGTACGATGCTGCAGGTAGATGATGGCGTCATCCACCCCGATGCCTGGTCGATATGCAAACTGCAGCGGGTCCAGTGCTGAGCTCACCTGGGTGCGGAGATGGCTGAGGATGATCCTCTCCATAGTCTTCATCAGGTGGGAGGTTAAGGCGACAGGTCTGAAGTGGTTCGGTTCCGTAGGACGAGGTACCTTTGGAACCGGAACCAGGCAGGAAGTCCTCCAGAGGACTGGTACCTTCTCCAGTCTTAGGCTCATATTAAATATGAACAGCATCACCACACAGAGCTGGTCTGCACACTCCCTGAGAAGCCTGGAGGTGATGTTGTCAGGGCCTGTAGCCTTCCTGGCCTTTGTTCTCCTTAACTCCTTCCTAACCTGATTCAGGGTGAGGCAGAGGGGGGTTGGAGGGTGGGTGGTGGCTGGTCTGGTGCTGTGAGTCGTTGGGGGGGTCCCTTTGCTTCTGTTGGAAGAAGGGGAGAGTGGACTGCTTGGTGCTGTGGTGGAACAGCTGGAGCTGGGAGGAGACGCCTGAGCTGGAAAGGTGTGAAGAGGGGGCCGTGTGGATGGAGACTGGGGCCTGGGCAGAATCAAATCTGTTGAAGAACAGGTTCAGTTCATTTGCCCAGGCTTGGTCACCTGTGACCTGGCAACCATTTCCAGCCTCACCGTGGCCTGAGATGTGTTTCAGACCTCTCCACACATCATGGATATTATGCTGTTCCAGGCGCTGCTCCAGCTTCTCCCTGTAGCAGTCCTTGCACTTCCTGATGTTGTATTTCAGGTCCCTCTGTACTCTGTGTAGCTCCTCCTTGTCCCCAGAGAGAAAGGCCCTCTTCTTCTCATTTAGGAGGGTCTTCAGCTCAGGAGTGACCCAGGGCTTATTGTTGGATATACACTGCACTGATTTTGTTTGCACTGTGTTTTCCACACAAAAATTGACATAGTCCGTGATGCAGTTAGTGAGACTGTCAATGTCCTCCCTGTGTGGACTGCAGAGAACCCAGTCTGTGGTGCTAAAACAGTCCCTTAGTTGCTCTGTTACCTCCTCAGTCCAGATCTTCACCGTTTTAACCTGTGGTTTCTGCTGTTTCACCACTGGAGTGTAAGCAGAGGAGAGATGGAGCAGGTTGTGATCAGAGCGTCCTAAAGGAGGGAGGGGGACAGAAGTATATGCATTCTTGACGTTAGCATATAAAAGGTCCAGAGTTTTCCTGTCCCTTGTTTGACAGTTCACATGGGTGAAGTTGGACAGGGTGGCGGAGAGGGGGGTGCATGCATGGTTGAAGTCCCCAAATCAGAATCAGGGCTTGTGGGTGTTTTGTCTGCAGCTGGGACACGGTGCTGTGCACGCGCCCACAAGCGACAGCAGCGTCTGCTGACGGGGGGATGTAAACAGTGACCACCAGCACATGGGAGAACTCCCGTAGGAGGTAGTACGGTCGAACGCTGACTGCCACCAGTTCAATGTCCTTGCTGCAGTGCTGTTCTTTCACAGTGATGTGGTTCGGGTTACACCACCTGTCGTCCACGAACACTGCCAGACCACCGCCTTTCTTCTTTCCCCTCTGCGCCACGCTCGGGTCTGCCCGCACCAGCGTGAATCCATTAACTGAGACCACGGAGTTTGTCGTGTCCTGGTTGAGCCACGTCTCGGTGAAACACAGCAAGCTGCTGTCATGGTACACCCGCTGCAGACGCATGAGCGCCGTTAGCTCGTCCAGAGAGAGCGCGGACGTTTCCCATAATAACGGATGGTAAATATGGCTTGTACCTCCGTCTTCTCTCCCAGCGTTTAACTCCAGCTCTGCAGCCTCGTCGTTTCCTCCGTATTTCAGCTGGAATATCTGGCTTTCCAGCGAGGAGAATCTCCGCTCGGCCAAGAGCTAACAGCTGATCTCGAGTGTAAACAATGGAGCTGCATCCTAACGGATCCCCCGAGGCCGGTTCAAAAAGTTCAGAAAAAATAAAAAAACAAAAAGCAAGTCATGATGTTCCTGCCCTTTGTCGCAGAACTTCGTATTAGTTGTTGCAAAATACAAAAAACACAAATAAGGTGGAAGAAAATATTAAAAACGCAAAGTAAGGAACACAAAAAGGTAGAGCTGCCCAGATATGCTGCCACACACGGCACCATAGTAACATATATATGATTAATATATATATATAATATATATATATGACTATATTTACAGTCCTCACTTATCTCTTGTTTAGATTGCTGTGGGTAAAAACCTCTGCAGCTCCTTCAGGCTTCTGATAATGATGACATTGGATTGCTCAGGGAAGCCGCAGAGCTTGCCGTAAATCTTGCAGTCTCTTACCCAGGTTCCTTGAATCTACCCAGCTTTTTCAAATAACGTGCCCTTTTGATGATGTCGGCATTCCTTTTTGTGAGGTTGTCATTCATAAAAATGTTGGATCCCTTCAGATTTCTTCCTTGCTTCAATAAAGCTACTTTGTGTTTCCAATTAAAAAACTTTAAGAGGAGCGCTTGTTTGTCAGTCTCTCTTCTTCTGGGGAACGGTCAGCAAATCTCAACATTCTTTGTGTCCAGAGAAATTCCTTTGGAATTTAAAAACTCCTCCACCTGTTTCTCCACATAGCTTGTTTCCTGATCATCAGATGGCCAGAGTTTGATTTTCAATCTGGTGATAATAACATAATTAATCCTGGACTTATGCTTTCCTCATCCATTTACATTATCCTGTTGACAGTCTGCTCTTGTAGAGTCCGAACCTGTCTCACCTCTCAAAGTGCATCCAGACTTTGTGAACAATCTCCATAGCTCTAACCTCCTCCAGCACGAAATCAAGCTACTTCTTGATATCCTCAGATATCCAGAGACAAACGCTTTTAATGACAGTAAGGAGTTTTAGAACATCCAACATCCATTCTTATGGCATTTGCAGCTGTGCAAATGCCATGCAAATGCACATGTGCAACCAGTAAATTTGCCTCCCCCACCCTCTTTATTTTTTATACATTAAACGTGGAAGGGGCACGTCAATGATCAATGAAATAATCAATGAGAAGCGAACACACACGCATGTAAACACACACACACACACACATTCGCACACATACTCATGAGACGCGAGCACACACTCATTGAGTGATGCTTGTCTGTGAAGCGCCCAATGCGTGTGAGAAGAATAGGGAAAGCCACTGTAAGTGGCTAAAATGCGTCGAGGGGCCTAGAGATAATCGAGCACGCGTAAACATCTGTGGGAAAGAAACAGAGACAAATATCATCACAACCTGATTTGTGTGCGTCTGACCTATGAGCAAGTGAACTATTGATTCATTCTTCCGACCTGCGGCTAGTGCACCAGTGCCAGAGTCTACAGTCTCACCATCGGATGATGATGCAGCAGTAACGTGCAGTGAGGTGAGGCAAGTGAGGCAGAGCCTCACCTGTCATAATCGTGATAAAATAAAATAAAAAATAAAAAAATGTAAAATAACATTGGGGTAAGTGGGTAAATATGTAAGTACAAATTTCTATTACATGCATTTTACATGATTTTACTAAAATCATTTATTTTATTTTTTATGATCATTTTTACAGACAACATTTAGTAACACTGATTAAAGCATCAGAATTTAAAGTTGAAAAAATACCAGGAATAGTTACTGAGGGTCAAATGTGCTCTGAACAAATCTGTATTCTTTAATTTGCTTACAGTACATATGAATAATTTATTCACAATAGGAGTGTTCTATCCATGTCTATAAAAGAAATATTCTCTTTAGGACAAATATGTTCTTGTGTGGATTTTATAAGCTGTTAGCTGCTGTTGAATGAATGGTGAAATATTTAGTTCTTTCATTGTAAATCTGACTCCAGAGGATGCAAAAGCAGGAACACAGAGGTAAGTTGAATCAAAGGTTTCTTTACTTAATCACAAGCAGAGACTCGAAGCACAAGTAATGCAAAACGATCCAGTGACAGGCACTGGGTAGGAAGAACTTAAATACACAGCAACGATGAACAACAGGTGCTTGAACAGGTGCAGTAAATCAACAGAAAGTAAAGGTAGTGGCAAGACAACCAGGAGGAGCCGAAAGTAACTAAAATAAAAGCCCCAAAGAAACCGGAAACTCCACAACCAAATAGAAAGCGAAACCAACTAACCGCCCTGGCCCCTGAACCTCACATCACCAGTCATCAACCTTACCACACGTCCCTGTGATGCAGAGTCAGACGTTGGTGTGGCGAAAAAAGCCCGCACTCACCACCTCAGCCTGAAACATCGAGTGTGTTGTGACATGTATATAAATCAGAAAGCAACGCCACTGTCGGTTGCTTTTAAAAGACAAATGACTGTAAATCAGAGCGCAGATGAGGCAGAGGTGATGATGAAATTTAACACAGCCTACTTGGTTGCCAAAGAGGAACTACCCTTCACCAAATACAAAAGCCAGCTCGACCTTCAAAGGAACAATGGCTTAAAACTTCACGAAACATACAACAACGATACAGCATGCACACAATTCGTTGGAGTAATTGCTGATACTTCAAAGGTGAAGACTTACACGAAAATCTAGGATGCTCCGTATTTATCAATTATGATCGATGGGGACACTGACGTAATACAGTGGATGCAGCGTCAGCAGGTGACACACGACAGCCCGGCCCTCAACTGACTTTTTTCATCACTCATGGCGGTTTCTACGGTTTGTCAAAACTGCTGCTGTGACCAAATGAATGAAACTGTCACTAAGCTTAAGGACGAACTAGTAAAACTTGCTGATGCATTCACAGAGAAAAAGACTCTCCTCTCCAGCGCCTATCAACTCGCTGCTAAGCAGTCACAGGCGATCACCCGTTTGACTGTCGCCCAGGACATGCTTCCGTGGGACCCCGAATGTGTGCGGCCTTCCTTCTGCTCCACTCCGAGAGACCATCTATCCTGGGCTGAGGTTGTTGTTCGGGGTGCAAGAATCCCAGACGAGGCCGACACCACCATCAATGCCTCCCCAGCTCACCCTCTCCAATCAGTTCACTGTTCTGGGAAACGAAAACGTGGTCGTGGCTGGAGCGGGCAGCGGACCAGGACAGTTTCCCACCCCATCGGCACAGTTGCCCAGCGGAGCGAATTGCTCTCCCACAGCTCCAAATTGCAACCACACTGGGGGATCTGGTGCAGACAGCGCAGCCGTCGTTTCTTTTACCGGGGCCCAAGCAAGATAGCGAACCCAGCTTTTAGTTGGTTTACATCTTACCTCAGAAACAGAGATTTTATTATTAATCTAAATGATTTTTCATCTGAAAGGCATAAACTAACATGTGGGGTGCCCCAAGGCTCCATCCTGGTTCCCACACTTTTTAATCATTACATGCTTCCGCTTGGTGATGTCATCAGGAGACACGGCATTGACTTTCATAGCTATGTTGATGACATTCAACTGTATGTAGACGTGTCTCCTGATGACACTGGACCCCTGGATAGCCTTTTAAATTGTATTTTAGACATTAAAATGTCAATCAGGACAAGACTGAAGTCTTGTTTATCGGTTCTGAAGCTGAGAGAGATAGGGTCCAATCTTATCTGTCAACCAATTCTTATGACTACACGTGACACAGTAAGGAACCTCGGTGTGATTTTAGATGCAGATCTTAGCTTTGACGAACATTTGAGTCAACTAACTAAATCTGCATTTTACCATCTAAGGAATATTGCCCGAGTGAGACCCTTTCTCTCTAGAGCCAGTGCTGAAATCTTAATCCATGCTTTTATTACATCAAGGATAGATTATTGTAATGCCCTCTTTTCTGGTGTAAAGAAAACCACCATCAATAGCGTGCAGCTAGTAAAGAACTCTGCTGCACGCCTGTTAACGAGAACTATGAAGAGGGAGCACATTACACCAATCTTAAAATCTCTGCACTGGCTAGAGGTAAGATCTTAAGCCCGGGCCCGAGTTCGGGTCGGGTCGGGTTCTAAATGACAGTCATTACGTTCGGGTCGGTTCGGGCCGGGCTTCTCTCTCGCTGACTTTTTTAATAAATATATTGTAATGTCTGCAAAGAAGCTCCTTAGGCGGCGGTTGTCCAACAGCTCTTTATTAATCCTGGATGTCAGAACGGTTACCGCACGAACCGAAAGGCACAGCCAGCTTCTTACTCAGAGGGAGAACGTTCCCCTAGCGCACACACCCACACACACACACAGGTAGACCCCGCCCCCTCCCACCAGTCACCAGCCCACCGTTGATTGACATACACTGTGGTCCCGCAACTGGCAGAACGAGGGGGGGCGCCGGCCACCCGCAGCGTGTCGTGAACGTAATCTTCCCTCCCCAAGTCCGCATCTATTTTGATTAGGGATCCCCGATATGGAGCAGCAGGAAGTCAAGGATAAACTTCAGACAGGGAAACTGAAAAGGCAAACGCGCACCGCCGCGGCTGCAGCATTTCTCCACGTAATGAAGCGAGTGCGCATCAAGATCTCTCTCTCACTCTCTCTGTCTGGCCTCTTATTCTGTGTTCCAGCGTTATTTCATTGATCAAATGCATTTGTCATGTAGGGATGAACCTATGCTCAGCGCTTCCAGCTGAACTCTATGCCACAACAGCAGCTTATACGCGCGCGGCTGCAGCGACCACTCTCTGTTCGAAGGAAAAAAAACTTTCATGATCATAAAAATATGTAGATTATTTTACCTTTAAGAAATCTGGAGATTTTTTTCTGCCAAAAATCCTATGGGATACATTGAAATTTCGGGTTTGCTTCGGGCTCGGTCCTGCAAATCAACTTAATTGGTCGGGTTCGGTCCGAGTTGGGCTTTAATGCCAGCGGGCCTGTGTCGGGTCGGATTTTTTAGGCCCGATCTTACCTCTAGCACTGGCTCCCGTCAGCTTCAGGGTTGATTTTAATTCTTTTAATAGTTTTTAAGAGTGTCCATGGTCTTAGTCCTTCTTTTATATCTGATTTGCTTTTAACGTATGAACCTCCTAGAGTCCTTAGGTCCTCAGGTGCAGGCCTGCTGAAGGTCCCCAGGGTCAGGACAAAAAAACCACGGCGAGGCCTTGTTTAGATACTACAAGCCTCGTCTGTGAAATAGCCATACCTGAGGATGTGAGGGCATGATCCACTGTGGCGTTTTTTAAAAAGAAAGTAAAGATACACCTTTTTAAATTAGCTTTTAATTAGATTTTATGTCTTTTTATGTTTTAGGATGTTTGATTACATCATTTTAGCATTTTACTTGTTTAATCTATATATGTATATATATATATATTATATTTACTTTTACATTTTATGATATTTTTTCACATATAGATTTATTCTTCAATCTTTTTACATTTTATGATGTTTTATCACATCATTTTATCTTTTTAATTTTTTTTTTGCTTAATCTAGAATTTTATATTCCTGTATTTTATGACATTTTATCATATACATATCTGTTTAATGTAGAATTTTACTTGTATACTTTTTATGATATTTTAACACATATTTCTTTTATTAGATTGTTTATGAGTGTTTTCTCACCCTTGGCTGGGGTGTTTGGGTTTTATACTGACACCCCTGCCAATAGGACGCGCCTTCTGATTTCTCTGGTTTCTCTTTATTTTATTTATTTATTTATTTTCCACTGGTGTTTGTCTTTGTGTATTTTATTTTGTAGGGCTAATTTAATGTGTCTTATTGTACTGTATTGCATTTGATTTTATATTCATGTACAGCACCTTGAGCTGTCTTTGTTGTCATGAAAGGTGCTATTTAAATACAATTAATTTGAATTTGAATTTGGAAATAAGTAGATTTGGTTAGCATGTTGATTTACGGTATGCGCCCCTAACTTTCTGATTGTGCCCCTACAATTCTCAGTTGGGGGCCACTGTGCTCCTAGTGAAAAAAGTTAATTTGGAGCCCTTTTTCTTTCTAATTCACATTGACAATACTGTTTTCATTGCAGGTGCGCTTTGGAGAGCACTGTGGTGGTCTGCTGCGGCAATACCAAATCCAGGTGCATGACTGTACACGGGTAAGTAAATGAATATAAATACGTAAACACTCTTTTGCTTATGTTCTAAGTTGTTCTTTCAAAAAATTTTTAACAAAGAATTCATCCTGTAAGTAAATAAGCTACTTTATTAGTAAAATAAAGTATTTTTTCTGTCATCTAATTTACTTTTTGACTGTGTCAGTAATTAATTTACTAATACTGAGAGCTGCTACTTCATTTACTTTAGTTAAAGATGATAGTTCTGAAAATTTATTGGGAGAATTTTTACATTTTTGGAAGAACTGCATGGATACATTTAAGTGTCACAAGCCTCCTTTCAGTGACACTTGACACTTCTAATTGTCCAGTTGGTTTGAATGTCAAATGCAATGCTGTTACTCTTTGAGCTTTATTGCAAAACTTGAAAATATAATTTAGTTGGTCAACTGTAAAGCTAATAAAAATTGAGTTTATCTCACAAGGTTTAATGTCATATATTAAAATCCTGATACTTTTTATAACTCCACTTTACCACACATCATCTCCAGCACCCGCTTAGCTGTGAAGGATTTTCTGTTTTTTATTGAAACCATAACTTGTGATCGTGATCTTCCTGAACAAAAAACACCGCTGTATTCAACAACCATAGTATGTATAGTTTACAAACACAATTATTTAAGGAATTAAAGCTGCCTAGTTCTGATGTCCAACTATCTTGAGTATGATTAGGTTTGTGCTTGATAATCTGGTCACTCGGTATTTCCCAACCCGGATAAAATACAGGGTTGTGTCATATGGCAGGCCTTTTTTAACATTAAATCACTAGTGACATTTATAAGAATGCACTAGTGAACTAGTAAGAAATTAATGTGCTCACTAGTTAACCAGCACTTGTCACAAGAACAGGCAAACTGCTGAATCCAAATGAAGCAGGTTTATTAGCTCAGCTAAAAGTCCACAAAGGTAAGTCAGGGTCAAGCAGGCAGGAGTTGAATAACAGGCATCATAAAAGGAGAGACAGGGTGGTGAAAGTTCAGGCGAGAGTCGTGGCAGGCAGCAGGCAAACAGAGTCAGAGGCAGGGTCAGGAGACAGGAGATCAGGTCCAAATATAATGCTCGGTGAGGAAGGCAGAGTGGCAAAGACAATACTTGAGCTTGACTCAGTGCAGAGCTTTAGTATGCTATGGTTGATTGAATGAATGAGAGTGCCATCTGGGAAGTGTGCGCTGTGGGTTGCTGGGAGTCGTAGTTAGGCTGTAACTCTGGAGACGGCTCCCACCGGGGACCAGACGGGGAGACAGAGCTCTAACTTCTAACAGAAATAGTTAACTAGGGCATTTAATATAAGTTGCAGATGAAAAAAACAAACAAACTGCATAGTAATAAAAAGGAAAATCATATAAAAGTCACACTGGAGTATAAATTCCACATTCAGACATTTATTTAACAAACTATGGGACCAAGAACAGACATTTTATCTTAAAAAGAAAAAAATTGGTATAGAGAAATTATTAAATAAGTTTGGAGCAACCAAAAACTATGCAATCAGTTCATAATCTCAGCTCTCCCTCTCAGTAGTTAAATTGTGATTTCACCCAGAACAAATTCTGACAATATGTTGTCAGTCCACCTTGTGCAGCTATAATAATTGAAGTAATTGAACACAGTCAATTAATGGTTTTGCTCTCAAAGTTTGAAAGGTTTTCATTATTTAGGTCCTGCAGCATTAAAGGCTAATGACTCAGAAATGTCAGTCATAGACAGAGTCAGTGTTATCGAAATGCTATTTACACTGACTGTGTGACTGTAAGATATGGACGTTTGCTATGAGCACAAAGAGACAGGCTAAGGATACCCTTCTGTGCCTTTCTTCTTGGCAAGAAACTTGAGTAATTGTCTGAGCCAAATGTAAAAAAAAAAAACGGAAAGACAGCTAGGAAAAGGCTAGGAAAGGAACTTTGATGAACAGGGAACAAAATAAAGGACCTGTACAAGAAAAATCAAAAGATCTGAGTGGGAACATGCATAAGTCAGAAATAAGGCATGGAGAATCGAAAGTACGATAAGAACTGGACTGAGCAACTACACCCCCCCCCCGCATTTTCAAACAAGAAGTATCCCTGGTCCCAAAACACAAAAATCCCACAGACTTCTGTTGAAAAATAAACAGCTATTACTTAGTGATTATGTTGTCAGAATAACCATTCTTGCTCTAGATTTTTTATTAACATTGTTTTGTAATCCAAATTTTTTTCATAACATTTCTGATGTAGCACAAGTTTTTCAAGTTATAAACTGACCAATCAGATGCCTCTGTAAAAGGTGGCCACATTTTGAATTTTCGATACGTTTGAATTGACAGATTCTCCCAAACCAGCTTTCAATGGTATAGGTTTTGCCTCCTGAAATGCTCACTCCTGATATGAGAGAGTAGTTGCCATAGAAATGTAGACGGGCCAATCGCAACCTGAGGACATCTGGGTCCAAGATGGCGAAGGTTGTGGAAAATGGCAACTGAGTTGACTTCATTTGGTTGGAACCAGAAGCAAGGCATTTTCTATGGGTGATGTATTCTTCCAGTTATCTTTTTATACAGTCAATGACATGGAGCAAAATGAAAAGTGAGAGGAAAATAAACAAAGAACAGAAAGGAGGGAAAAATAGAGGAATGGCAGTGAAACTGATTGAAGATTTTATACTAAGCTATACAAATTGGTAACCTTTATCATTTTACTGTGTTCTTCTAAATAGCTAGCCAGAGTCAGCTTACATATTGAGGGTACATCTATCTGCAGCAGGAAAAATAAACAAATATAAATTATACCATATAACATGTCAACTTAATTTTATTTCAAACTACATTTGTTGTCAATTCCAGTGCAAAACACAGTAATGATATGTAGTCTGCTGGCAAAGCTGATCCTGGCTAGTCTCTTAATAAAATCCATGAAATTGACACAGCTTCCTGACACAATATGCTGTTGTGGAAGCTACCATGTATTAGAATAACATGTTGGTATCACATGAAGCAATGAATTTTTTGCCCCAACGATTAAAAACTCATGCTAACCAAACATATACCTGTCAAAGATTGACTGGCTTTGTTATCGGGGCAACAGCTGCACTTAGAATATGCTGATTACTTTGGGTCATTTGACCGAAATGTAATTTTGTCGAGTTTTACACTGTGCTATTTAAGTGGGGAACTATTATGGCCTTAGTTGATTGAATGTAAAGCCTTCAACCCATTGTTTTCCTATTTCCCTTTCTTTATTGTAGTATCTTTTGCCTTTTTTGGCACTTAACTAATATTCAGCTCTTTTTCCAGCAATGACATTTGGTTATATATATGACTTTTGGTTGGATATTTCGAGATTCTTGCATCCATTGAATGGAATCCTTGGTACAGAAGCTCACTGGTTTGAGACATGGTGCTGGACTTTTTCACAAATCATTTATTTATTTATTTATTTTTTCACAATTATTACCCTTAAAGTTTCAATTTAATTCACCAATATATCATTCAACCCTGCTTTTTCTTCTAAATTACTGTAGTATCTTCAGCCATTTTTTGGCACTCAACTCTGTGGTGTCTTGACCATTGTTGCAGAATTCATCAGCAATGCCCCTCCTATCCACTAGAGGGGGCTTGTGAGTGTGAAAAAGTCCGTTCTGCAGGACTGGATGTATGTGTTGGAGCTAACGGCTGTGTTGAATACAAGAAGCTAAAAGAGCAAGTACTGTCTGTCGTTTTTCACCAGCGAAACGTTCCTTTTTTGTTTTTCATCTGGACACAACAGATTTTTGGCGACGAGGATGGGATTTTTCTCTTGGTGAAAAGAGTTTTTAGAAGTAAAAAACTCCGTTGAGACAAGACAACCGGCTCTGAACATGGCAGCGTTTGGAAAAAGTGAAGACTTGCAGTTTGACGAAAATGAAGAATGTTTCGAAGCCTATTTGGAAAGGTTGGAACAATTCTTTGTGGCAAATGCAATTAAAATGGACACGGAGAAGGCCAAAGCAGTGTTTTTGACGGTGGTGGGAAAGAAAAACCACATGCTGCTAATGGACTTGTGTGCACCTGTTAAGCCATCAGAGAAAAAGCTGGAGGAGCTGCTGGATTTGCTGCGCACCCATTTTGTCCCGAAAACGAATGTCATTGCGGAAAGATACAAGTTCAACACAAGGAATCAGTCTGAAAGTCAATAAGTGAGAACATGACAAGCCTAAGAAAGCTGGCTTCTACATGCAAGTTTGGGACGTTTCTAGAAGATGCCCTCAGAGATAGATTTGTATGTGGAGTGA
The DNA here is from genome assembly GCA_023969325.1 of Oryzias curvinotus. Classification (NCBI taxonomy): domain Eukaryota; kingdom Metazoa; phylum Chordata; class Actinopteri; order Beloniformes; family Adrianichthyidae; genus Oryzias; species Oryzias curvinotus. Next base: position 27,269,092 of record CM043706.1, read on the forward strand.
AAAGTGCAGAACTGCGTGACCGGTTGTTATCAGCTGCTCATACGAAAGAGTTAACACTAACTGCAGCCTATGACATGGGACTGGCATTTGAAGTGGCAAAACAAAACGCACAGCAGTGGTCACAGAAAACATTCAAAGCTAACGCCATTTCAAGCTCTTAACCAAAAAAAGAAGAGCACATGAAGCCCTGTTATCGGTGTGCTGGCCAGGGACACATGCCCAGTGAATGCAGATGTAAGGATGTGGATTGTCGAGTCTGTAAGAAGAAAGGGCATATTGCAAAAGCATGCAGATCCCAAGACGGAAGAAAAGAGAAACAGACTAAGTGGATGAAGCATCTGGATGCCCAGACCAGGCCAAGTGAGATCAGGACTGGGAGGACCAGACCACCAGAGGAGCCGCCTGTGGTAGCATGCACTTCAGAGATCAAGAGCTCCTCTACGCTGGCCGACTCGACATGTACAGCGGAAAGAGTGACTGTCGAACGAACCCCAGCCGGGGTCGGTCCCAGATTACCAGACAAGTGACGTCAGAGTTCCGGAGCTGTTCTCCATGAAAGCTGAAAATGAGAACATGGACTCTAAAGGTGATGTTGACATTGTAAAACCTTATTATGTGTATATAAGGGTAAACGAAAAAAGGTTGAAAATGGAAGTAGATACAGGGGCAGCTTTTTCTGTGATCTCAGAGAGTCTATATAAACGTAGGTTTAAGAAGGTTAAGCTAATGCCAACCAACTGTGTGCTAAAAACCTATAACAAGCAGCCCTTAAAACTGAAGGGGAGCATTTTTGTTACTGCAAAATGTAATGGAGAGACATCTGTTCTGCAACTACTGGTTGTTCAAGGGAATGGTCCAGCCTTATTGGGAAGAGACTGGATTCAAAAGTTAAAACTAAACTGGTCTTCTGTAAACAAGGTAGCATGTGTGGGGGTGCAAGAGCTATGTGATAAATACTCAGAGGTTTTCCAGCCAAGCTTAGGAAAAGTGGAAGGACTTAAAGCAAAGCTTCATGTTGTGCCAGGTGCTATTCCTAAATTTTGTAAACCGCGACCTGTGCCTTATGCCCTCCGAGATGCAGTGGAAGCTCAGTTGAGTAAAATGGAAGCTGATGGGGTTCTGACACCTGTTAATTACAGCGAATGGGCAGCCCCGACAGTTAACATCCCAAAGATGGATCAAACGGTGAGGATATGCGGGGACTATAAAGTGTCTATCAATCCATGGCTTGAGATAGATCAGTACCCCATACCAAAACCACAAGACTTGTTCACCAAACTAGCCGGAGGTGAACGATTTTCCAAACTGGACTTGTCCCAAGCTTACCAGCAGGTGGAACTGGATGAGGGTTCAAAACAGTTCCTCACAATCAATACACATAAGGGATTATATCAAGTGAACAGACTCCCTTATGGCGTTGCCAGCGCACCTGCCATTTTCCAAAAGTTGATGGATCAAGTGTTGCAGGGAATGGAAGGTGCCATCTGTTATTTAGATGATATTCTGATAACAGGAAGTGACACAGAATCACACATGAGACATTTGGAGGAGGTTTTGAAAAGACTAAAGGCACACAATCTGAGAGTTAAAAGAGAAAAATGTGAGTTTTTTCAGCACAGCGTGTCTTATTTAGGACATGTCATTGATGCAGAGGGAATTCACCCCATGCAAGACAAATGTGAAGCTGTAGCAAATGCATCAGTGCCCACTACAGTCACGGAGCTTAAGTCATTCTTGTCATTATTGAGCTATCATGGCAAGTTTATTCCAAACCTTTCATCTATCATTGCACCCATGACAGAACTGTTGCAAAAAGATGTGAAGTGGGAGTGGTCAGTCTCCTGCCAGAAAGCCTTCGAGGAAGCTAAACAGCAGCTAACCTCAAGTAAAGTGCTTGTTCATTACAACCCAGAGTTGCCACTCATGTTAGCTTGTGATGCATCACCAGTAGGAATTGGAGCAGTGATCTCGCACAAATTGAGTGATGGTAGTGAAAAACCAATAGCATTTGCTTCCCGCATGTTGACTAAACTGAAAAAAACTATTCACAGATTGAAAAAGAGGCTTTGGGCTTAGTTTTTGGAGTGATGAAATTCCATGAGTACTTGTTTGGTCGTAAATTTACTTTAATTACAGACCACAAACCTTTGCTAAAAATCTTAGGTCCAAAAACAGGGGTACCTCCCTTAGCAGCAGCTAGGATGCAGAGATGGGCTCTGATATTGGCAGCGTACACATATGAGATACAGTATAAACCTTCTGGACAGCATGGGAATGCTGATGCGTTGTCTCGCCTGCCGGTAGCAGATCAGGGTTTCCCTAGATCGAACCCAGTTTTCAGAGTGTCTTATTTGGACAGTTTGCCGATAACTGCAAAAGATGTGGCTCATGAAACAGACAGAGACCCAGTACTCTCCAAAGTAAAATATTATGTGAGAGCAGGTTGGCCTAAGCATGTTCCAGATGCAGCATTGCAGCCTTATGTGAAACGAAAGTTTACTTGACAGTGGAACAAGATTGTGTACGCTGGGGTTTCAGAGTAGTTATTCCAGAAAAACTACAAAACAGGCTATTGTCAGAGGTGCATGAAAGTCACTGGGGAATAGTCAAAATGAAGTCGCTGTCTCGGAGTTTGTTTTGGTGGCCTACGCTGGATGAGGACATTGAAAGGGAAACACAACAGTGTGACATCTGTAAACGTCAGCGTAACATGCCAGCCACTGCACCAGTTCACACGTGGAGGAGTGCTTCAGCTCCGTGGGAAAGAATACATGTTGATTTTGCAGAGGTTCATAAGGAGACATTTCTGGTTGTTATGGATGCTTATGCACGCTGGCCAGAGGTAATACACATGAAAACTACTACTGCTAACAAGACTATTGAAGTTTTGCGAGGTCTGTTTGCGTCCTATGGGTTACCTAAGGAACTGGTGTCAGATAATGGTCCGCAATTTACATCCAGTGAGTTTGAATCATTTCTGACCCTAAATGCAGTGAAACACATAAAAAGTCCAGCTTATCATCCTGCATCAAATGGGATGGCTGAAAGGTTGGTCCAAAACCTGAAAAGGTCCTTAGCCAAAAGTAAGGCTGCTGGTGGGAAGTCACTTCAAGATTGTGTTTCTTGTTTTCTTTACAGTTATAGAAATATGCCACGAATGTGACCACGAAAACACCGGCAGAACTGTTTTTAAAAAGACAGGTTCGTACAAGATTGTCGCTACTGAAACCTGAAGTTCCTCAGTGCTCTCTACCCCGACCTGTTGCGTCAGCTAAGAAGCTGCGGTCTTTCTTGGTGGGTCAGCACGTGTTAGTGAGAAACTACAGGGGAGGAGAAAAGTGGTTGGATGGTGTAATAACTGAAGTTTTGGGTCCTGTGACATATTTGGTGTCATGTAAACCAAATGCTGACTACAAACCAACCAGGTGGAACATCAAAAGAAACGTGTCTTGAAACTGAACCGTATTGTGACTACCATATTGACCCAGGAGAAGACTCTGAGGCTGTAGAGAACCAGGTTCCTATGGAGCCTAGCCAAGCTCCTGGAGATGCTACCAATGAAGGACCCTGAGTGCGTCCTAAACGAAATGTGCGTCCTCCTGATCGGTTAAACCTGTAATGTTGTGCCTGCAAAATGTTGTAAGGTAGCTGTGTTCTATGGTTATATGATCCACCAACTGAGTATCGTTTTGTGAATCTATATAGTTAAAAAAAAAATCTTAATTTTAAGATACAGGGGAGGAGCTGTGGTGTCTTAACCATTGTTGCAGAATTCATCAGCAATGCCCCTCCTATCCACTAGAGGGGGCTTGTGAGTGTGAAAAAGTCTGTTCTGCAGGACTGGATGTATGTGTTGGAGCTAACGGCTGTGTTGAATAAAAGAAGCTAAAAGAGCAAGTACTGTCTGTCGTTTTTCACCAGCGAAACGTTCCTTTTTTGTTTTTCATCTGGACACAACAAACTCCTACAATTTTTCAGCTATTTTAACCATTCAACCAATAAAATGTTCATCTTTTTCCAGCTATGATTTGTGGTCCTTCAAATCCTCAAAATTATTAAGATATTCCAGGAATATATGGATTATGTGTCGAGTCAACTGTATATGGTTGGAGGCGCATTGACATGACACAAGAGCTATGTTGCATAATTTCACTAGTTTGAGACTCTGAGCTGGTCTTTTTCACAAAAATATCTTTTTTGTTATTGAGCTGTTTTCACTGTAACCCTTGTGCTATCCTTGGTACTTTAACATTGGGAGTTGGGTCATCTAGACCCACTAGTCAGTGCGCTGAACCTTTTTTCTTCAATGATTTGTGATCTTCACTGATGTTCATGGATTACATGAAATCCTCTTCACCTTTATCCACCTTTGTCATGGTAGGGAGAACACGTCAATGTAAGGGTGGGGTCATAGGATATCACAAAGGTTATTTATGCTCAACATTTATTTATGTATTTATTGTGCCAATCATTGCCCTTTAACTTTCATTTTCATTCAGCAATATCGCATTCAACTCAGCATTTTCTTCTGGAAATGCAGCTACCACTAGTTGTATGAATGCTATAAAGCATTCAACCCATTGTTTTCCTGTTTCTCTTTATTTATTTCTTACGTTATTATAGTAACTTCCGCTGTTTTTTGGCACTTAACTCCGACAAATTTTCCACTGTCCTCCACTTGTTACCTACAGCTGTTCCTAGCACTGCGCTTTTCTAAATTGAGATGTCTGAGATCTTTCCAGGTATCTGTTGTAGCCACTCCTCCAGTTTGGGGGTTACTGCCCCGAGTGTTCCAATTACCGATGTCTGGTTGGTTCGCCATTAACATCCTATCAGTCTGGATCTGAAAGTCCCACAAGATTTTTGCCCTCTCATTCTCTACCACCTTCGGGGGGTTTTCCCATTTTGACCTTGGGGTTTCCAGTCCACATTCTGCACACATGTTCCTGTACCTTATTGGGTAACGCTTTCTTTTACAGTACAGTACTTACAGTGTACTTAAGTGGTATTTACATGGTACTTCTTGTGTAACTACTAGGTACTTTCAGGGTATTTACATGGTGCTTTTTATGGAATTTACTGGGTACTTACAGTGAGTTTACGTGGTACTTTTTATGGGACTTACTGGGTACTTACATGGTACTTTTATATGTCTACTCTGTACTTAAATGGTACTTACTGTGTATTTATGTGGCACTATTTGGTTCATACCTATGTGGTACATGCTTGGTATTTACGATATACTTATTGGGAATTTACATGTAGCGCAAAGGTGTCTTTTGTGGTACTTACCACATGTAAGAACAAGGTAAGTACAAATAAAGTACCTTGACCTTTAGGTCTGCACTCGTTGTATGTTTCATGGTATTTACCAGGAATTTACCACAGAAACTAGCCCTTAAGTACAGTGAAACTGGACTGTAAAAGAAAGTCAGCCCTATTTCCACTCAACTACATGGTACTTTCAGTAGTAAATTCATTGTACGTTCACTTGAGTATTACTTGGTACTTACCCCTTGGATACAATGAAACTGGACTGTAAAAGAAAGTCAGCCCTATTTCCACTCTATTACATGGTACTTTTAGTAGTAAATACTGGGTATGTTCACATATTACCTTCCCGTACAGTGTACATACACACTTGGTCTTCTGACTTTACCAAATGGGACAATGCTAACTTGTTGGTAAGGGTGAAGTTGACACGGTTTGCTTGTTAGCCTATAGTAGCCTATGCCCTAAGTTTTTTGACGGGAAGAGCAAAACGATGGGGTTTGGCTGAGTGGGATTGGGCGGCGTCCTTCAGTGCTTTTTCCACTCAGCTTTTGATGGTTTTTGACCCCTCCAAGTCTCACTGAACATCTGCTTCTCAACTCCTCCGGCTGACCCAGGGGTCCAGCACTGTTTCCGATTATGCAGTAGAGTTTCGCACACTTGCTGCCAGCACTCGTTGGCCTAACGAGGTGCTTGTGGATGTGTTCCACCAAGGACTTTCTAGCTCCTTAAAGGATGAGCTAGCAGCGAGGGAGGTTCCTGAAGATTTGGAGGCCCTGATTGATCTCATGACTCGGATCGACCGACGCATGGGAGAGAGAGCCCTGGAACGGATCGTTCCTGGCCCTACGACACATCACCAACATCAGCGACCGACACCACCTGTTCCTACCCATCGTATTCCAGATGACCGGGCTCCGTCCTCAGAGACTCCTCCAGAACCCCTGCAGGCAGTCTTGGGGCAGCTATCTCCAATGGAACGACAGAGACGCATGAGAGGTGGCTTGTGTCTTTACTGTGGGAGACCCGGCCACTACGTCAGGAGCTGTCAGGCAAAACACCAGGACTCATCAGTGAGAGGGCAACTGGTGAGCCGCATTTCTCTGTTTTCTCCGCCCTCTCAGCCTCCAACGACGATTCTGGTGGCTTATGATCTGCGGTTGGGTGAGTTCAAGACTCTTATTGACTCTGGTTCTGATGGAGACTTGATATCTCAAGAGGTGGTGGACAGGCTGAGGATACCCATAGAGCCCCTGCCTGCTGCCCTGTTCATCAATGCCATCAATGGAGCACTCATTCACAGAGTGTCTGCTCGCACCATCCCTGTTAAAGTGACAGTCTCTGGAAATCATAATGAACTGATGTCTTTTTTTGCTGTTGAGTCAATGAAGCCCCCCCGTCATTTTGGGCTATCCTTGGCTTTGCCGACATATCCCTCACATAGACTGGGTTTCTGGTAGGATTTTGTCTTGGAGTCCATTCTGTTTGTTGAACTGTTTGAATGCTGCTACATTACGTTCTTCTGTCCAGAACACACCTGCTCCAGAACCTCCTGACCTTGGCAAGGTTCCTTCTGTTTACCATGACTTAGGTGATGTGTTCTGTAAGACTCGGGCCAAGTCCCTTCCCCCACACCGTCCCTATGATTGCTCCGTGGACCTGCTCCCAGGAACTCAACCACCCAAAGGTCATCTGTACCCCTTGAGCCCTCCAGAGCGTAGAACGATGGATCAATATCTTCAGGAGAGCCTTCAGGCAGGAATCATTCTCCCTTCCTCGTCCCCAGCAGGAGCAGGTTTTTTCTTTGTTGGCAAACGTGATGGTGGTTTGCGTCCCTGCATCGACTACAGAGGACTGAACAGCATCACAGTTCGCAATACTTACCCTCTACCCCTGCTAAGTACTGCTTTTGATTTATTGAAGGGGGCTAACGTCTTCACCAAGCTGGATCTCCGCAGTGCCTACCACGAGTCTCCGTTCACAAGTTATCAAATGGGGACATTGCTCTCGTTTGGCCTGCCATCCTGGTGTCACTCGAACAATTTTCTTAGTTGGACAGCGATTCTGGTGGCCCACGATGACCTCTGACATCAGAGCATTTGTCTCCTCGTGCCCTGCATGCGCCAGTGCCAAGGTACCCCGAAGACCTCCTGCTGGTCTCTTACAGCCTCTCCCAGTGCCCTCCAGGCCATGGTCCCATATCGCTGTAGATTTTATCACTGGACTTCCAAACTCCAAAGGTTTTTCTGTAATTTTGACCATAGTTGACAGGTTCTCTAAGTTGGCCCATGCAGTCCCTCTACAAAAACTACCCACTGCCAAAGAATTGGCAGAAGTGATGTCCAGAAACGTGTTTCGACTGCATGGTCTCCCTGCTAACATTGTTTCAGATAGAGGACCCCAGTTCATGGCAGAGTTCTGGAAAGAGTTCTGCAAGCTGTTGGGGATCACTCTTAGTTTGAGTTCTGGATTCCATCCACAAACCAATGGCCAGGTTGAGCGTTATAATCAAGATCTGGAGACCACCCTGCGTGCCATGTGTGCCAAGAGCCCTGGCACATGGGCCAGGCAGCTTCCATGGGCTGAGTATGCCCACAACTCCTTAGTCAACAACTCTGGCTTCTCCCCATTCCAGGCAGCCTATGGATATCAACCCCCGCTTTTCCCACATCAGGAAGAAGTGACATCTACATCTGGTCCGGCTGCCTTTGTGAGACGCTGCCAGCGTACTTGGAGGAGGTTTAGAGCCAGTTTGCTGAGGAACCAGGAGCGGTTCACTGCTGTGGCTAACCGTCGCCGGTCCGCGGCTCCTGCTTACAAGGTGGGAGATAGGGTGTGGCTTTCCTCCTCAGACATACCCCTAAAAGGAGGATTCCAGAAAACTACATCCACGGTTCCTTGGACCTTTCACCATCACAAAGGTCGTCAATCCAGTAGCCGTGAGGTTGGACCTTCCGTCGACCTTGAAGGTCCATCCGGTATTCCATGTCAGCAAGTTGAAGCCAGTGAGGGAGAGCTGTCTTCAGACCACTGATTTGGAACCACCCCCACCACGTTACATTGATGGTGGTCCTGTCTATTCGATCAACCAGCTTCTTGGCTTCCGAAGACGGGGGTGGGGCATTCAATACCTGGTTGACTGGGTGGGTTACGGACCTGAGCACCGTCAGTGGGTGCCTGAGAGACATATACTGGACGAGAACGTCATCGCCCGGTTTCATCGGGACAATCCCACCCAGCCTTGCCGTCCGTCTGGTAGCCGGACGTTGGGGGAGGGGTTATGACACGGTTTGCTTGTTTTGTTTTTGGTTTTCACTCTGTGATCTTGTGCAGGTCTGCTGTGGCTTCTTCCTCTGGCTCCGCCCACTCTCCTGTGCTTCCTGCTGGAGTCCACAGCTGGCCCTTGTTAGTTCATTGGGTTGTCTGTCTATTTAAGCCACCTTGTTTTGTATCTCTTTGTTGGAGCGTTTTGTGTTCTACACCTTGGTTTTGGTCTACTGTGATTAAACAGTCTTCAAACTTGGCCTTTGTATCCAGTATTACTCTGCATCTGGGTTCTTGAGCTGTAAACCGTAACAGAAGTAACTGCATTGTAAAAACATATTTTGGCCTGATTACTTCTTGTAACATGAGGCAAATTTAAAGAGAAACAAGACAGCAGTGATAACAACAATCTTTAATGTGAAACACTTCTGCAGCATAAAAAGTGTCATCACAATGAAATTTGTTTGAACTTCTCAACAAAACAGTAAAAAGGAGCATTTCAAAGAACACATTATGTTTCATATTATTTATCTTTTCCTCCAGAGTTTTGTGTTGTTTCAGGAATGATTGACTCTCCTTTGCATAACTCAGTATTTCTCAAATAGTGGGGCGCTTCCCCCTGGTGCGATGCCAGGGGGGGCATGCCAAGACCAAGCCTTTTGTTCACATTGATGATTCATTGATGATCATAATAATTGAAAAAAAAAGGTTTCTACTTCATGGATTTTGCCTATCATGGGTTCTTTTTGGAACGTAACCCCCACGAAAAACAAGGGTTTACTGTACACGCCTTACTGGATTAGACTAGAGAGTTCCCACACAACACTGCTGCCAAGGTAGCAGAAATACTCACACTGGTTCTCCGCTCTCATGGCACAAGCGCTTGTGTGTGCTTGTGTTTAAGTTTAAATAGATATGTCAAACAGAAACCTTCCAGTTGCATCTAAATTTTCCACCCATTGAGAGATTGGTGCAGAGTTTGTCACAGTTTTTTTCATAGATTGGCCTGGGGTGTGACCTTTACCCAGGAGCAACTTGTTTATGTTATTTAAACATAAATAGGCTCATATATTTGTTATTTTCCCACTAGCAACTGGTTGTCCACCGTCATTTAGATGCAGCTCCTGCAGTTTAAAAGGTAACGATCGCCGTTGCAAAAAAATAAAAAATAAATTGAAGCTTTTGTAGAGCTCTTTAAGGTAAATAAATGTAATATTTCAACATCATCCGTATCTTCCGTGCATTATAAACAAGATATACAGTCAAGTCCACCATATAGTGATGAGGCCAAAAACTTCAGACAGTAGCTCCTCCACACGCAACTTAATGCATTGAGCATTAAATTCGGCATGTGTCAAAAGAAGCAGCGGACACGAATTTAACGCATGAATCACGTTCGGTGTGAATGCAGCATTAAGCTGGGCTTGGCAGATTTGTTCATTATTGTTGGACTTTTATGTTAAAAGTGCGACTTATACTCCAGAGCAACTTATATATACATATATATTTTTTTCTTCTTTAGTTTGCCTTTTTTAGCTCCTGCAACCTATACTCCAGAGCCACTTTTACTCCAGGAAATCACAAAAAGAAAAGCACAAACGTTCATGTTCATGCTCAATACTGAGGAGTTTTCTCTTTATAGTTTTTTACTGCTATGGAGTGTGCACATCTCTCGTAAGCCACAACATACCAGCAGTGGTGATTCTGCTCTAACTTATTCCCGGCTGAGTGACACCCCCCCCCACACACACACCCACAGACACACACGAACAATTTGACAACATCCTTTTGTGTTCCCTATTTTTATTTGGCCATTTTACACAAAAAAATGCATGAAATTTAGAAACTCATGTTTTAGGGGTGTCAAACTCAGGTTGCACAGGAGCCTAAACTCAACTTTTTGAAAATAAATGAAAATGAATAAAAACAGGCATAATAATCCAAAATAAACAGGTTCAACCTAGAATAACGCATAATATTTTGCTCTCCATAAAAATACATTCTATGTTGCAAATATGAACATGCGGCAAAAAGAAATAGAAATAACATATCAAATCTTTATCTTTTCTTTGCTCTTCTGTTAGTTTTTTAGAGCTGGACTCCTGGCATAGTTTTTAGCAATAAATTAATTTCTGCTTGGTGTGTGATGTCCTGGGTGTGTCTTTGTGAAACGAATCAGAGGGATTTGATTTTTTTTAAACCTTCATTCATTCATCATTCATTTTCTATTACGCTTTTCCCTTTCGGGGTCACGGCGCTGCCGGAGCCTATCCCGGCCACTTGTGGGCGAAGGCAGGGGATGCCCTGGTCAGGTCGCCAGTCTGTCTGGCAATTTATGTATCACCTCGGCAAGCAGCAACCTTGCCAATGACAAGAGTGTGGAGTAAGAGCACCTTGGAACTGCATCACCTGGATGTGACTTCCATTCAATTGACGCATGAACGTGAGGGTTTTAAAAGTGGAAGCATGAAACGTGGGTTTATGGGCGTTTATATGGACGCTTCATTGAAAGTGGCTGCTTGAACGCACGTTGCCACAGCTGGTGGGAATGTAGCAACCGCTCGTGTCTACGACCCTCGGTGGGCCTGAACAACCCAAAACCTGCAGCATCCTTACGAGTGCATGTATAAGTGCACTCTTACCAATGGCCTTAAGTAACAGTAAAATACTCTACTTCAATACTAACCTAAAAGTAAAATAATTCAAATTATAGTTGCATTTACATACATAATTAATCATCTTATATTACAACAAACTTCACCTCAGTTTTACCCCAATTATTCAAGTTTTTAAAGTAATCAAAAGCATAGAAAGAAAAGTATATAAATGTGTGAAAAGGAGAGAATAAAAATTCCGGCATATAAAAACAGATAATTACCTTACTATAAAACACCTTCCCACAGTGATCTACTGCATCTTTCTTACTTCTTATTATCCAGATTTATAAAACATTGAAGCAGGCTTCTTTTCCAGCACTTACATTGTGTCTTTACTGTACCCATTGTATTTTTTTCCCTGTCTGCTACAGTATTTTATTAAACAAAATGAACATCCAAGTGAGAGAGAGGGAAACATAGGAGAGAATGAGGGAGACAGAATTGCAGGACTTCATCTCTTTTCTCCCCTGGAATTTTAATATTTAATCCACACATGACATTTCTTCTGTCGTTCAGTGGCTAAATATGACTCAGAGATCATCTCTTCTCTCGCCACTGTTTTATTATTTTTCCAATGCCTCTTAGCTCCCCTCAACCCATTCTTTTGTCTGCATTTGTTTCTTTTACATGCTTTCACATGAAGATGCTGGATATTTATTTGCTGCAGCTTGCTCATTCACACCTGGATGGTGGGGGGACACTGTGAGAGTCACGTTCTTTGATTTCTCCAGTGCGTTCAACACCATCCAGCCCTGGTTATTGGGTAAGAAGCTGCGGCTGATGGGTGTGGACGGGTCCTTGGGGTCCTGGATCACTGACTACTTGTCGGACAGACCACAGTTTGTGCGGTTGGGCAGTGTCCTGTCTGATGTGGTGACGAGCAGTGTGGGAGCCCCGCAGGGCACTGTGCTCTCTCCTGTCCTGTTCACTTTGTACATCTGAGACTTCCAGTACAACTCAGAGTCATGTCATCTCCAGAAGTTCTGTGATGACTCTGCGTTTGTCGGCTGCATTCATGGTGGGCAGGAGGAGGAGTACAGGGAACTTGTGGATACATTTGTGAGGTGGGCTGGAGTATATCACCTGCTGTTCAACATGGAAAAGATCAGAGAGATGGTGATGGACTTCAGGAAAAAAACGACCAGCTTCCCAGCCTCTCCGCATCTTGGGTAGGGATGTAGGAGCGGTAGAGGAGTACAAGTACCTGGGAGTAACCATTGACAACAGGCTGAGCTGGAAGACCAACAGCACTGCTGTGTCCAAGAAGGCCAGCAGCAGATGCTACCTCCTGAGGAAACTAAGGTCCTTGAATTTGTGCAGCAGGATGCTCGGGATGTTCTACTAGTCTCTTGTAGCCAGCACTCTGTTCTTCTCGGTGGTCTGCTTGGGGTTAGGGTTAGCTGCCAAGGACACTAAGGCTACGTTCACACTGCTGGGCTTAATGCTCAATTCAGATTTTTTGAAAAAATTCGATTTTTTTTGCAAGGCCGTTCACATTTCCAATGAAATGCCAACTTTTGTGATGTTCTGTGTGACCGTGACCCGCATGCGCAGAATAGTACTCAACGGTGAACGTCAATCGTTGTTTGAGGAAGTAGCTAACGTTAGCAATGGATGTTAACAACAGCGTTGTCAGCAGCTGAGCTCTTTTAGCATTATTACATTTATTTTCACAAAGGAGCCAGCACAATTACAATTTTCTCATTTTAAGAAGGCATTGAAGCTAGGATTGTCTGTACCCACTGCTGTGGAATGGGAATGTGTATGTGTTGTGTGTGTAAGAGAAAAGAGAGAAGAGAGAGAAGTGTATTGGGTGCGCGCATACATGTTGTGTGTTATGGAGGAAGGAGAACTATAATAAAAGAAGGTTTCCCCCAGAAGAACTGCTGTTGACTCTTTATTAACCCGCTATGGAGAATCTGAGGGTCCGAACGGGGAAGTGAACCCCGATGAGGATCCGCCTCCGGCCCTGGAGAAGGTCCTGACCATGGTCGGAAAGGAAAAAAAGTAATCGCGGGAAAGGTTCAACACAATGCTCGTCCATTTCGCAGGAAATATTTTCAAAAACCACCGATAACAACCCTTGAGTTTAGCCTGAATAGAGCTGTCACCCCAATTAATAATTAAATCAGTGACCTCGCTTCCCTTCCACTGACTGGTCTCAGCAACATCGTCTGCCATGGTTGATGTTTATGTTTTCGTTCTGCCTACTTCAACGCAGAATGATGATGTCGGTAGCATATCGATGACGTACGTGTCGGATACATGCGACCTGGCCATACAGACAAAGTTCGCATTTCAAAAGATCAGATACGTATCGGATTCAAGATCAATACCCAAGTGGCTGAGATCACATTTGAAAAGATCGGATCTGCATCGTTCAGACAGTCATGAAAAGATCAGATACAGGTCGCATAGGAGCAAAAACATCAGAATTCGTCGTTTCAGCCTGCAGTGTGAACGTGGCCTAATAGACTAAAGAAGAGCTGGCTCTGTAATGGGGTGCAAAATGGACACATTTACAGCGGGGAAAATAAGTATTGAACACGTCAACATTTCTCTCAAAAAAATATTTCTAATCGAGCTATTGACATGAAATTTTCACCAGATGTTGGCATCAACCCAAGTAATGCACACAAAGAAAGAAATCCAAACATTTATGTCCATAAATGAAGTTATGTGTAATAAAGTGGAATGGCACAGGGAATAAGTATTGAACACATGAAGAAAAGGAGGGGTAAAAAGGTCTGGCAAGCCAAGAAAGCAGCTGGAGTTTGTCAGTATTCAGAAGGTTAACCTGCCCCCTATTAGTGCAAAGTAATATCAGCTGGTATAGTCCTGATTGATGCCTTTTAAAAAGGGTTCTCACCAGCAAGGTGTTAGACAAGAAGCATTGCATGATGGGTAAAAGCAAAGAGCTGTCCAAAGACCTACGCAACCTTATTGTTGCAAAACACACTGAAGGCATTGGTTACAGGCGCATTTCTAAACTTCTGAAAGTTCCAGTGAGTACCATTGGGGCGATCATCATCAAGTGGAAAGAACACAGCATTACCATAAACCTGCCACGGCCAGGTGCTCCTCGCAAGATTTCAGACAGAGGAGTCAAAACAATCATCAGAAGGGTTCTCCAACAGCCCAGGACCACTCGTGGAGAGCTTCAAAAAGACCTGGAATCAGCAGGTACCGTTGTTTCAAAGAAAACAATAAGTAATGCACTCAACCGCCATGGCCTCCATGCACGCACACCACGCAAGACTCCATTTTTGAAGAAGAAGCATGTTGAAGCTCGTTTGGAGTTTGCGCAGCATTCACAACATTTGGATAAACCCATGACATTCTGGGAGAAGATACTCTGGTCAGTTGAGACCAAAATTGAACTCTTCGGATGTCATAAGACACAACATGTTTGGAGGAAAAATGGCACCGCACATCACCCCCAAAACACACCAACAGTCAAGTTTGGAAGTGGGAGCATCATGGCGTGGGGCTGTTTTTCAGCATGTGGTACTGGTAGACTTCATATCATTGAAGGAATAATGACTGGAGAAAAGTATCGAGACATTCTTGATCAGAATCCGCTGTCATCTGCCAGGCTGCTGAAGATGAAAAGAGGGTGGATCTTTCAGCAAGACAACGATCCCAAGCACACAGCCAAGGTAACACTCAACTGGTTGAAGAAAAAGAAAAGAAAGCTGCTAGAATGGCCCAGTCAATCACCAGACTTGATTCCAATTGAAAACCCTAAGTATAACACTAAGTATTAAATACATTTCAGTAAGCATGTTCAATACTTATTCCCTGTGCCATGTCACTTTATTACACATAACTTCAAGGACCAGAACTTGGATTTCTTTCTTTGTGTGCATTACTTCGGCTGATGCCGACATCTGGTGAAAATTTCATGTCAATAGCTCGATTAGAAATATTTTTTTGAGAGAAATGTTGATGTGTTCAATACTTATTTTCCCCGCTGTAAAGCTGTGATGTAGAGGAGGACTTTGAATAACCTTGTATCCATCATGGATAATCCTGAGCATCCTCTCCATCCTGTACTTGACGGTCAGCGGGACACCTTTTCCAAGAGGCTAAGGCAGCTTTGCTTTCACACCAACTGCTACAGGAGATCATTCCTACCTCATTCCATCTGACTTTTAAACCCGTCATCCATTTGCAATAGATAAACTTATTTGATGTCTGATGTCTGTTTTTCTAGAGCTGCTATGCGAACCAATTTTTTTTTTTTTTTCTGATTGTTACCCATTGTTTGTTTGTTTGTATTGAGCATGCGGACGCTGCAACAACCCAATTTCCCAAGGCTGGAATCAATAAAGCATCTTTATCTTAAGAATAATCTTATGCCCTGTCTCTCTTTCATTCATTTCATCTCACTAAAATTACAAATCAATCCTAAAACTATTTTCCTTTTTTTTTTTTTTTTTTAACCCTCTATGGCATGGCGTTGCCCTCAGGCAACAAACCACTATTTTGGCCCACACTCCATCCCTTTAATTTTTTTTAATCAAAAAACTACACTGAAAGTCTGCTAATATGTCTGTGACCAATGAAATTTGAGCTGGGTGTGGCTTTGACCTTTCGTCTTGGGGTGAAACAGTCCTTTTTGGGACCACAGCCGACTTGGACACACTGCTAGCAGAAGGTAAGATAAATTTCACTTTTTAACATGTTTACATTTAAATTACTTTGTATAAAAAATATCTATGATGTGCATGAATAAGTAGAGAAGCATATTTGATTGAGTAAAGATACTTTTTGTCTTCATTTATACACTAAAATGGCAGTTTTTCATTCGTTGCCTCAGGGCAACATTGTGCAGTTAGATCACTTTTGTGTGAACTACAACATGCTAATGGATGGAGATGTGCAGGGATGCATAGTTATCAACATAATCATTTTTTGCTGTACTATCTACTATTATTCACAGGAAATGGATGCACAAACATTTTATGGGTCTAAGAAACATGATCAAGAGGTTAGGCTCATCCCTTCCGACAGTGAGGATAGTGAGCCTGAGGAGATTGACAGTGAGGAAGAGTGGACTCCAGAATCAAGTTTGAGGGAGAGTTAGGAGATTAGGGTTCAGTCAGCAGAGTAATATACTGTATGGAATGAACATATGTGTGCGCGTGTGTGCATGCATGTGTGTGTTTGTGCGTTTAGAGAGGTATATATGACCTATTCTAATTTTATGCTTACTGGTTTCTTTTGAAAACATATAGCTGGCATGCCTGATGACAATGAGTCACTGGATGAAGAGGAAAATGAGGATGAAGCATCACAGGAAGATGTTCCACGCTTACCCAGTTGGAGAACACCCCACAATGCCAACATCACTAATTACCCAGAAAAGCAGGCCAGCCTTCCAAAATCAGACGATATCAAGTCCCCCTACGAATACTTCAAGATGTTTTTTTCTGTTTTTTCCATACAGAATAATTTTTCCATACAGAATAATACAGACTGTGTTTTGTCAAAAATCAGTACCCCACAGGAACACACGTTCATAAACATTAACACACACTGCAGCTAATCTCTAATGTACTCATTGATAAACCATTTGTGGCTGTTTGTTGTAAGAAAATTTTGAAAAAGTTGTTGAAAGAAACTTTTTCAAATTGTTGTTACTGAAAGAAAACTTCTGAAATTTTTGTTTTTGAAAAAAAAAACTTCTTGTAATGTATTTAATGCTTGTTTGTTACTCATTCCACTTATTAAATAATATAGAAAACCTTGGCGTTTTAGTACAGTATTTTCACGACCATAGGGCGCACCGGATGATAGGGCGCGGTCTCAGTCACAGGGGATTTTCCCGTCTTTGACACATACAAAAGGCGCACCGGGTGTTAAGGCGCGCGCACGTTAATGCCCCGTTCAGAACCTCAGCGCTTCTAGAGTGGGTTAATAAAACATCCAGTCTCTGTTTTTTTTTTTAGAGGAAACATTTTTATTTTGTTACTGTTCTCCCTAACTGATCACAAACTGAATGGTCACTCACTTGCGCGCGCTCCTCTCCCTTCCTCCTTACAAGCGCTAAACACACAGCACACACAGACACCGCGTGGTCGGTCTCCTTTCTTCCTTTCTATGCGCTGGAAAACGGCGCTGCTTTCAGCACACTCACATACACAGAGACACACACACAGACCTGCGGGTCTCCTTTCTTCATACGCGCTGGCGAAAACCTGCTCCTTTCAGCACACACACAGACACACACAGAACTGAGCCAGTCTGTCTCTGCATTTCTCCTTTGCGCTAGCAAAAGCAGCAGCTTAAAGCAGTGTCCCAGCTGCTTCTCTGCTCTCTCCTCCTGTACTGAAATGGTTGAGGATTATTATGAGGTAGAAGGAGCATAGAAGGCTTTAAAATGTAGATAGTTGCACTGCAGTTAGGTTTCGCTTCGCCCTTACGTCTCTCTCCCTCCCTCACTCCATCTTCTTCTACGACCCACAACTACACAATAGGCGCACCGGCTCATAGGGCGCCCCCTGCTGGCGGAAGAAAATTTATGACTTTTTAGTGCGCCTTATAGGTGTGAAAATACTGTACCTTCATAGCATCTTGTTGCTCTGAGGCAACAAACCAAAATCTGGTGGGGGGGCTGGGAGGGGGCACATTTTCTGATTGATATATTACAAGGACCCCCCCAAGGTCCCAAAACTGGGGTGAAATATTTTTTTCCTCACAAAATAAAAATTCATGCCATAGAGGGCTAATGATGCATGTTTTGGGAAGAGAACTTGGCATGTGAAAATAAAAATGTCTGACTGACTCTAAAAATACACCTTGTTTTTTTTTTTTTTCACCTTGACACAGCAACTCCTTTTGTCTCATGAACAAATTGCTCATATCCTGCTGCTGTCCACTTTACATGTACATTTTTGATTAATTTTACTTCAATATAAAGCTTTATAATCAGTAGCGGTTTTAGGCATAGGCAAATTTAAAGGAGTTCTATGATTTAGTTTTTAATGTTTTATAAGACCTAAAAATGATATTCACCATAACAGGTCTTAAAAAAAATCAAATCCCTTTAATACGTTTCACAAAGATACAAACAGGACATCACCCACCAAGCAGAAATGAATTTATTGCTAAAATTGATGCCAGGAGTCCAGCTCTAAAAGAAAATGAACAAAAGAGCAAAGATAACGGAAGGATTTAAATTTGTTATATCTAATTATCAATATCTCCAGGCTTTGTTTGTTTTGTTCTGCATCATGTTCATATTTGAATAATTTTGATAGAATGTAATTTTATGGGGAGCAAAATATTATAGATTATTTAAGGTTCAGTTTGATTTATTCTGGATTCATATTCCTGTCTTTTTTATTCATATTTTTGTTCAAAACAAAAGTTTTAAAGGTTTAAAAGTTTTAAAAGATTAGCTTTAGTGTGTTCAATAAGTGTTTATGTTGGATTAAGGCCCCCTGTGCAAGTGAATTTGACACCCCTGTAACAGTGACGTCCGGTGAGGTCAGTGACTGGTGAGGCACTGAATCCTCTGGAGTCTGATTTACAATGAAAGAACTAAATATTTCACCATTTATTCAACATCAGGTAACAGCTTATAAAATACACACAAGAACATATTTGTCCTACAGAGAATATTTATTTTATAGATGGATCGAACACTCTTCTTGTGTATAAATTATTCATATATACTGTATACAAATTAAAGTATACATATGTGTTCAGCGCACATTTGACCCTCAGTAACTATTTCTGGTAATTTTCCAACTTCAAATTCTGGTGCTTTAATCAGTTATCAAATGCTGTCTGTGAAAATGATCATTAAAAATAAAATAAATGATTTCACTTACAATTTTTTCACTTGCTCCCAAATTATTTTTAAAAAACAGACATTGTTTGTCCTTACTTTTTGAGTCCAAGTGTCAATCCTTCTCTACAAAAAGCTCTATGATCTGTTTCCAAGCATTCGTTATTTTCCTTTAGTTTATATGAGTTTCTCCCTCTCAGTGGAGAAAGATGCCTTGGTGTTTTTCTATGGAACCAGTGTTTCTACAAAGCAGCTGTCAGCTCACGTC
The DNA here is from genome assembly GCA_023969325.1 of Oryzias curvinotus. Taxonomy (NCBI): domain Eukaryota; kingdom Metazoa; phylum Chordata; class Actinopteri; order Beloniformes; family Adrianichthyidae; genus Oryzias; species Oryzias curvinotus. Next base: position 27,288,350 of record CM043706.1, read on the forward strand.
TGCCCCCTGCTGGTGAGGCATGGCTCACATGAAGCTCTTTCTGCGGGCCTACAGCAGTGTTTTCAGCGCACTTCTCTGTTAACATTGAGTTCTGCCGTCTGACATGAGACACAGCGCTTCAGAGCCTCCATCTGTGATCGTGCAACACTCAAATTCAGAGATTTTAACCTCAAAAACTGGGGAAAACATGTTGATTTGACTGAAAAAGTATATTTAACACAGATCAGTGGAAATAAAATGTACTTAATTTACCTTTTTCTATTTTAGCAGAATTATGACAGGTGAGGCTCTGCCGCACTTGCCTCACCTGACCGCACATCACTGCCCTGTAATATGAGTTTATAAAATTCATGCATTTTTTGTGTAAAACGGCCAAATAAAGATAAAATAAAATAAAGTTACTCGCAGGGAGTAAGTTACTGTAGAACCGCCATTGTTTAGAAAAAAGAAGTCAGGCCCTTTCCCTACGGGACTGGACCTCCTGATGTCGGTTCTGTTGGCAGTTTAAATGTTCCAGACAATGTAACTCCTGTCATCTACATCATTCAGTTAAATAAAGCTCTGATCTACAGTGAGAAGTGTCTGTGCCTACAGCAGCTTGGATCTGATGCAGGGCTGGTGTGATGGGTCATTGCTGTTTGGTGTAGCACTCACCTGAAAACAATGCTGACTCTTATCAGTCTTGTTACTAATGTGGCATAGGCACATTCTAAAATGATTTTAAGAGTTAGTGTGGATTCACAGCTATTTAGGTGAAAGGTGTGCTCTCTCTGCGCTATTACCTGTATACCCGGTTTGCTCAGCAGTGGACTGGAGTGCTGCTTAAAGGGCATCGTACGACAGCATTGCACAACAGGAAATAGTCTGGGCATTGCTTGTCATATTTGTTGCACCGGTAATGTTGGGATGTTTATTTATTTATTTATTTATTTTAAAAAACAGCATAACTATAATTAAAATACCACTGGGAACGCTTTGACAATAGATCAAATAGATCAAAAGATTATTGAAGTGGGTTTTTAAAATCAAGTTAGAGTATAAAAAAGAAGACAATCATACACTGACCTAAACTATAAACAACAAAAAATTGAAATTCCAAATTAATGTCTAAATAAAAAACTGTTATCAATAAAAAACAATATTTTATGTATGAAAAAAGGTGTAAACTGACCACACATTTGTCTGGACTTAATGGTTGAATAAGTGTCTATAAAAATATACTTTGAGACCCAATAACTTTAAAGAAAGAAAATTTAAAAACTGTAAATTGTTGTTTAATTGTTGGCTAAGAAGGCAGAAAGGACCATAAGGGGAAAAGTTGTAAATTAGATTTGTCAATGAATACAGTGGGCCATTTCTTTTTGTGCACTATTTTTTTCTTTTAGCTAAAGATACACATCCATGCAAGTTGAGCTGTTTCCTCCTAATAAACCTGTTCTTCTGAACCCACGCACTGTTAATATGAACATTTGTAAATCTTGGTCCCACTTTGCCACCTTGTTTAAAGTATCTCAGTCATTTATTAGAAAATATTGCAGCACAGCAGCAATTGTTCAAATCATCCCATACTGACTATGCAGCTTCAGTGTTGTTCCAGTCGTATGCATTATGCAGAGGAATGCCTGCAATTTCTCTTTTAGCAGTTCTCAGGTACTTTTGTGCATGTCTGAGATGTTTATGTGTCAATTAATCCAGGTTTATGCTAACAGAAAGTTGTTGGGAGAAGCAGGATGCATCCATTAGGAAAACCTTTGTCTCATTAGTGTGACAGCATAGAAATATTACTCACACCTGTATCCACCTCTGTCTCTCCCTTCCACTAAGATCCAGCTCATTTCCTTTTTCTTGTCTTTAGTTCATCTACAGTTTCTTTACACCTCCTCGCTCAGTCCCTAATCTTTCAGTGTTTTTATCTCCTCTTCCTCCCCTGTCCCTCCTCTGCTCACTCTGTCAGGATGTTTGACTGCCCTGTGGTTCATTTGATCACTTCCTTTTTTCACACAAGTTGTAATTTTTATGTATTTATTTTTTCTAACTTGTCCTGTCCAACAGCTGGGCAGACAGATGAGAGCTGAAGGCCTCTTGTGTTGGACATATTTTACTTTAACAACAGGGGTTATGAATCTTCAGACAAACCAGAGTTATCTCTGAATAAACCCCTTTTGTAATCGAGGCCAAACTTTATTCATTTTAATCATATTCGAAAATCTTTTGTGTTGGACCGGGCGGAAAAGAGGGAAGAAGAGAGAGGGCTGTTAGGGGGGGGGGGGAGAAGGGTGATCAGGGGGGGGGGGGGTAAATGCCATAAAGCGGCATAAAGCAACAAGTTACTGGGTGTTTGTCATTACGGTAAGGTTCAGATGTAATACAAATCTCAGAGGAGTGGGACCTGTCCACACACACACTCAAATGTTATAAACACACCTGTTAGCTGCAAAAATGTCCACATGTCAACATGTACAAAATACAGATATTGTTCACACACGCATACTTATGCCTTCAAACCAACTAGTTTGAAATATTTCATTCAATCAATCATGCAAACTATTAGTGCAAAGGTGAGTTAACACCTGTGCTCAAGTGAGTGTTTATGTTCTTCTAAAATGGACGGTGGAATGTGAAAAGAAGGAGGGGGAGTGCCCAGCCATCCCCACACCAAGACCCCCGCTGCAGCAGTCGCGGCAGCCAGAAACCCCTAGTGCCACACAGCAGCTGGCAGAGAACAACCGACCCCCGGGTGATCACATCTGCCACCCAGGCCAGGGCCAGCAGGACCGGCGCGAGGCCCCCAGAGCCAGAGAGCAGGGAGGCATGGGGGGAAGGAAAGTGCCGCCCCAGCCCAACCAGGAGAGCAGTCCCCCCACCGCACTGGTAGGGCCCAACGCCGGGCCCCACCCGAAAAGAGTGCCCACAGCCCCAGACGAGCACCTCATCACAGAGGAGTTCTGGGCATCCCCCCGCTCCAACACCAGGTACGAGCCAGGACCCCCCCAGGACCTGCTCCGTGCTCTAGGAAGCCACACACCAGGCCCACGGTTGGTTCAGAAAGGAGCAAGGCAGGGGCCAGCCGCCCCCGCCCAGGAGGGGGGCACCCCGGGGAAAAGGGGGCCCACGAGGGTGTTGTAGGCATGGTCCGACCAGGCTCTGCCAGTTGGAAATTTGGCGAGGCCCAGCACCCGGGGGCAAGGACCAGAACCCACCCCACAGGGACACAGACACCCCCGGCTCAGTTGTGATGTGATCCCAGGCTTCTGGTCTTGTCAGAAAGCTCAGGGATCCCTCTCCCTTTGTGGAGAAAGGACTGCCGGGCCCAGGAAACCAGCACCCAGGGGACACGTTGCGAAGGGCCCAGTACCCCTACCAGGGATGGGGTAGGGGACAGATGGTCCTAGGTCACACCTTCCTTGCAAAATGAGTGTGCGTGTGTGTCTTTGTGAGGGTGTGTGTGCATGTGTGTGTGTTTATGTTGGTATGTATATTTTGAGGGGGGAAGGGTGTGTGTACTAAGGGGGTGCAGTTAAAATTGCCGGGTAGGGCACTGAAGGGGCATCTCCTGATTACTCACAGTGATGTCCCATCTCCCTCCCCACCAAGGGGCCCTAAATGTCTATGGTGCAGTTAAAATTGGTGGGTAGGGCGCTAAGAGGACATCTGCTGCATGCTTGCTGGCAGAGATGTCTAAGCACCCCCCCTACCAAGGGCCCTACATGTCTAAGGTGCAAATAAAACCGAGAGAGGGGGGGGCCCATTCCATACGGCAATCATGGGAGGGGACCACTGCCAAGTAGCTCCTCCCCCCAAGGTGCATCGCAGGCTAAACCCCCCACCCCCTCACCCTAATTTTCTCACCTTTTCCGTTACCATGGCGCTGCGTGTGTGGCAGCTTATCTGGGCAGCTCTACCTTTTTGTGTTCCTTACTTTGCGTTTTTTAATATTTTCTTCCACCTTATTTGTGTTTTTTGTATTTTTCTACAACTAATACGAAGTTCTGCGACAAAGGACAGGAACATTATTACTTTTGCTTTTTGTTTTTTATTTTTTCTCAACTTTTTGAACCGGCCTCGGGGAATCCGTTAGGATGCAGCTCCATTGTTTACACTCGAGATCAGCTGTTAGCTCTTGGCCGAGCGGAGATTCTCCTCGCTGGAAAGCCAGATATTCCAGCTGAAATACGGAGGAAACGACGAGGCTGCAGAGCTGGAGTTAAACGCTGGGAGAGAAGACGGAGGTACAAGCCATATTTACCATCCGTTATTATGGGAAACATCCGCGCTCTCTCTAACAAGATGGACGAGCTAAAGGCGCTCATGCGTCTGCAGCGGGTGTACCGGGAAAGCAGCTTGCTGTGTTTCACTGAGACGTGGCTCCACCAGGACACGACAAACTCTGTGGTCTCTGTTAATGGATTCACGCTGGTGCGGGCGGACCAGAGCGCGGCGCAGAGCGGAAAGAAGAAAGGCGGTGGTCTGGCGGTGTTCGTGAATGACAGATGGTGTAACCCGAACCACATCACTGTGAAAGAACAGCACTGCAGCAAGGACATTGAACTGGTGGCAGTCAGCGTTTGGCCGTACTACCTCCTACGGGAGTTCTCCCATGTACTGGTGGTCACTGTTTACATCCCCCCGTCAGCAGACGCTGCTGTCGCTTGTGAGGGGGTGCACAGCACTGTGTCCCAGCTGCAGACAAAACACCCACAGGCCCTGATCCTCATTTCTGGAGACTTTAACCATGCCTGCACCCCCCTCTCCGCCACTCTGTCCAACTTCACCCAGTATGTAAACTGTCATACAAGGGACAGGAAAACTCTGGACCTTTTATATGCTAACGTCAAGAATGCATATACTTCTGCCCCCCTCCCTCCTTTAGGACGCTCTGATCACAACCTGGTCCATCTCTCCTCTGCTTACACTCCAGTGGTGAAACAGCAGAAACCACAGGTTAAAACGGTGAAGATCTGGACTGAGGAGGTAACAGAGCAACTAAGGGACTGTTTTAACACCACAGACTGGGACGTTCTCTGCAGTCCACATGGGGAGGACATTGACAGTCTCACTAACTGCATCATGGACTATGTCAATTTTTGTATGGAAAACACAGTGCAAACAAAATCAGTGCAGTGTATATCCAACAATAAGCCCTGGGTCACTCCTGAGGTGAAGACCCTCCTAAATGAGAAGAAGAGGGCTTTTCTCTCTGGGGACAAGGAAAAGCTACGCAGAGTACAGAGGGACATGAAATACAACATCAGGAAGTGCAAGGACTGCTACAGGAAGAAGCTGGAGCAGCACCTGGAACAGCACAATATCTGTGATGTGTGGAGAGGTCTGAAACACATCTCAGGCCATGGTGAGGCTGGAAATGGTCGCCAGGTGACCAAGCCTGGGCAAATGAACCGAACCTGTTCTTCAACAGATTTGATTCTGCCCAGCCCCCAGTCTCCATCCACACGGCCCCCTCTTCACACCTTTCCAGCTCAGGCGTCTCCTCCCAGCTCCAGCTGTTCCACCACAGCACCAAGCAGTCCACTCTCCCCTTCTTCCAACAGAAGCAAAGGGACCCCCCCAACAACTCACGGCACCAGACCAGCCACCGCCCACCCACCCTCCAACCCCCCTCTGCCTCACCCTGAATCAGGTTAGGAAGGAGTTAAGGAGAACAAAGGCCAGGAAGGCTACAGGCCCTGACAACATCACCTCTAGGCTTCTCAGGGAGTGTGCAGACCAGCTCTGTGTGGTGATGCTGTTCATATTTAATATGAGCCTCAGACTGGAGAAGGTACCAGTCCTCTGGAGGACTTCCTGCCTGGTTCCGGTTCCAAAGGTACCTTGTCCTACGGAACCGAACCACTTCAGACCTGTCGCCTTAACCTCCCACCTGATGAAGACTATGGAGAGGATCATCCTCAGCCATCTCCGCACCCAGGTGAGCTCAGCACTGGACCCGCTGCAGTTTGCATATCGACCAGGCATCGGGGTGGATAACGCCATCATCTACCTGCAGCATCGGGCCCTGTCTCACCTGGAGTCCCCTGGGAGCACTGTAGGAGTCATGATTTTTGATTTCTCGAGTGATTTCAACACCATCCAGCCATCACTGCTGAGGAGGAAGCTGGAGGTTACAGGTGTGGACCAACATCTGGTTGCTTGGACCATCAACTACCTCACAGACAGGCCACAGTTTGTGAGGCTGCAAGACTGTGTGTCTGATGTGGTCTGCAGCACGGGGCACCTAGGGGACTGTGCTCTCCCCATTCCTGTTCACCCTGTACGCATCAGACTTCACCTACGACTCCCACCACTGTCATCTGCAGAAGTTCTCAGATGACAGTGCCATTGTGGGCTGTGTATCAGGGGGGGGGGGATGAGCAGGAGTACAGGGGGGTCATCTCTGACTTTGTTGGCTGGTGTGAATTTAACCACCTGCTGCTTAACACCAGCAAGACAAAGGAGCTGGTCCTGGACTTCAGGAGGTCCTCACCACCACACTCACCGGTGAACATCCAGGGTTCAGACATTAGCCGCGTTTACATGGGCAAAATATCTTGATCGGATCAATGGTCGGGTTAAAATTCACCCGTGCACATGGGCCCAGAAAACCTTTTTCCGATTTCCCATGGCTCACACCTTTGGTCGGAATGAATCATTTGGGCATGTGCAGTAGTGGTAACCCCCCCCCCGAAGAAGAGATGCGTCCCGTTGTAAACAGACCGCTGCCACAGACTTTTATGCAGCAGCTCCGTAATACGGGGCGATCTTCAAAACGTGCTTTTTATTAATGTAATTAATATTATGAAGCGCCTGCGAGCTCATCGTTTTATTTAATCCGTGTGGACAGTGCTTTTTATGTTGAAGAATGGAGCTGGAAGGGTTAGGACAGGCTATAAACACGGGCTAACAACATTAGGCTAGCCTTGATGGACACCAAATCCAGGACCGTGCGGGGAAACATTTTGTCGGGAGACAACTGGAAACACAAATCCACGTTATTGTTTGAACTGTTTCAAAGGACTGAGCAACATTTATTTCTGCTCTGAAAAGTTCACACACCGCCCCAAAGCTGTGAGCTAGCGGCCCGAGCTCTGCTCGAACACGGTTCCTCCTGAGTCCTGCAGCCTCTAACCCAGAGCGGCGGGACGGCTCGCAGTCTCAATTCTCCCACACATAACAAAACAACAAAATGCACACGTAACTAAGCACCCCTCCCTCCCCTCACACAAAGTTATCCGGCTCCTCTGCTCACTTGGTCCACTGGCACCAGGGCTCGGGTGCCAGTGGACTGAAGCGCTCCTGCCCCGCATACCCCTCATGAAGGGGGGAGAGGCAGAGAGCCAGCGGGGCGAGAGCGGAGCGGCGCTTTTCACGGGGCGTCCGCAGACCAGCTGATCGGTCCTGTATGCGCTCCAAAGATTTCTCTCAGCGAAACACCATCTATGCGTGACGCAAACCAGAGCAGAAGTGACACACGATCGGAATGAACCGTGTACATACTCCACGATCGGATAAAGGATCGGTGTAACCCACCTATCTCGATCGGACAGAAAGTTTGATCCGAACGAGTCTGACCGGGGCAGAGTATTCCGAACGGCGCGTTTACATGACGCATTTTCTTTCCGATCAGGCATTCTTTCCGATTACTTTTGCCCATGTAAATGCGGCTATTGAAGTCGTGGACACATTTAAATATCTGGGTGTTCACCTGAACAGCAGACTAGACTGGTCCAACAACACGGATGCTCTGTACAGGAAGGGTCAGAGTCGCCCGCACCTGCTGAGGAGACTTAGGTCTTTTGGTGTGTGCAGACAGCTGCTGAGGACCTTTTACGACACTGTGGTGGCCTCAGTGGTTCTCTATGGAGTTGTGTGCTGGGCGGGGAAGCAGTGCAGGCAGAGACTTGAAGAGGCTCAACAAACTGGTTAAAAATGGCCGGCTCTGTCCTGGGCTGCACACTTGAGTCCATCGAGGAGGTGGCGGACAGGAGGATGTTGGCTAAGCTAACATCCATCATGGATAACTCCTCCCACCCCCTGCACCAAACTGTAGAGGCGCTGACCAGCTCCTTCAGCACCAGACTGTTGCACCCACAGTGCAAGAAGGAGCGCTACCGCAGGTCATTCCTCCCCACAGCCATCAGACTGTACAACACTGTGTTACAGTGACACTCCACGGTCCCAGGGGTGTTTTTTCATTCACTAATTTATTTATTTTCTTTTGTTGTAGTTGTTGTTTTTCAATTTTAAATTGAAAATTTAAGCACGAATATCTGGCAGCAGCGCTATTTCAGCGGTGCAAAGGTGGGCACACCATAGACAGTTGGTCCAGGGCTCATGGAGTTGCAGTGATCCTGATCACTATGCCCGTTCCCTAGAAGGGAGAAGCAGGCGGCCAGACAGTGGGCCCACTGTGGGATGGGGAGTCAGCCTGCTCAGGCCTCCTGAACTTTATGATTTTTTTCTTGTTTTTATCGAGGCAATATTAAAAAAGGTCCCCTGATTTCATTCTTGTTTTTATTTTTGCCCTCTCTGGTTAATGTGGGACAGCAAGCCTTCAAACTCGGTCAGAGAGAGAACAAATCTGGAGAACACATGTTACGCACCTAGTGACATGTGTTCTCCGAATTTAAGTGCAATTTTAAATATGTCCGGTCAACAACAAAATCCAGCCTTTAATGCACTTAAAATGTATGCGGGGAATGCAGCAATGTACCATCTCCTCTTTCCCTGCACCTCAGCTGATGTGCCATCTGAACGGGGCAAATCAGGGAGCTTGTCCAATGTGCACGGGCAGTTGTGACATCACAACAGCTCATTAATTTAAACCAAGCGTCTTTGAGACAGTTTGACATTGTTTTTATTTTATATTGGCTGCTATGCCTGCTTGCATCATGACGTTACGTTCACACCAGGTATGTAATGCGTGTTCAAGAACCTGTTAAACTCATATTCTAAAGTACTTCAAAAGGTTTATTGAAAGTTGTTGCTTGAACGTGCATCGCCAATGACAGTGTAATTGTAGCTTAGGTTTCCAGTGTGCAGCTTCTGTTCAGCCCACAGGTGTCCTGGACCGCCCAGCTACGGTTGTTGAGGGGGGGGTGCTGTTATGGTGCCTCCGGGAGTCTTATTGATGACATGAAATTCGTTTGGTTCTCATGTGGTCCTTCTGGGTTCCAGCATCTGGATCTGCTCAGCCTAGCTGATCATGACATAAATCTTACATTTGCTCCTCTTTTTTATATTTTCATCTGAAGTGGAGCATTTCTTTCACTAGCAGCTGATCATAAAAAAAACATGTTTAGAACCATGTTTCCCAAACAAATGAGCTAGCTAAGAGTTGAAAAAGGGGAAATTTGGCAGTGTCTTCGCCTTTCACTGTATTCAATGTACTGGACTCCTCCCCCCTGGTGTTCCAAACAGGAAGTACCTGCTGGTTCCAAGAAGCCAATTTCCCGTAGACTTCTATAAAGAAATAAACAGCTATTACTTAGTCATTATATTTGTCAAAATAATGATTTTTTTTAACATGTTCTTACTAAACCTAATTCTTTTCATGATATTTTTTTCTTTAATGGTAGTTATATACTGACCAATCAGATGCCATGAGCTTTTAGCCACTGATTGGTGAGAGTGGTTACCATAGAAATGTAAACTCAGCCCAAGCCAACATTTCAAATTACCATATTTTCACGGCCATGGGGTGTATTGGGTTATAGGGCGCAATCTCAGTTATGGGTGATTTTTCAGTATTTGACACAGACAAAATGTGCACCAGGTGTTAGGACGTGGCCACATTAACACATACCTGTAAAATATGCATGCTAGCGTTGAACTTTTCCTGCTATGACGTTTCTGACCACACGGGAGATCTTCTCCAGGGCCGAAGGCGTATCTTCATTTGGGGTTCACTTTCCCGTTTGGACCCTCAGAGCCTCCAGAGAGGGTAAATAAAAGAACCAGTCCCCGTTCTTTTAGGGGAAACCTTTTGTATTACTGTTCTCCGTAACTAAGTAACACAAACTGAATGCTCACACACTGACTTGCGCTGAGCGCTCGGCACCCCTCCTTCCAGGACGCTGTCTGCCATCTGCCCTGAACAGTGTAAACCGGGATTCATCCATGAAGAGAACACCTGTCCAACATGCCAGATGCCATCGCATGTGAGCATTTGCCCACTCAAGTCGGTTATGACGACGAACTGGAGTGAGGTCGAGAGCATGCAGATGAGCTTCCCTGAGACGGTTTCTGACAGTTTGTGGAGAAATTCTGTGGTTATGCAAACCGATTGTTTCAGCAGCTGTCCGAGTGGCTGGTCTCAGACCATCTTGGAGGTGGACATGCTGGATGTGGAGGTCTTGGGCTGGTGTGGTTACACGTGGTATGCGGTTGTGAGGCCGGTTGGATGTGCTGCCAAATTCTCGGAAACGCCTTTGGAGACAGCTTATGGTGGAGAAATGGACATTCAATTCCCTAGCAACAGCTCTGGTGGACATTCCTGCTATCAGCATGCCAATTGCACGATCCCTCAAAACTTGCGACATCTGTGGCATTGTGCTGTGTGATATAACTGAAGATTTCAGAGTGGCCTTTTCTTGAGGCCAGTCTAAGGCACACCTGTGCAATAATCATGCTGTCTAATCAGCATCTTGATATGGCACACCTGTGAGGTGGGATGGATTGTCTTGGCAAAAGAGAAGTGCTCACTATCACAGATTTAGACAGATTTCTGAATAATATTTCAGAGAACTGGTTATTTTGTGTATGTGAAAAATGTTTCTCATCTTTGAGTTCATACCATAAAAATGGAAGCAATAACAAAAGTGTTGCATTTATATTTTTGGTCAGTGTATTTACAGTGACCAAAATTGACAATGACAATATACACAGTGCGTCAATTATTGTTTTTTTTTTTCAGTCCAGTGTTCAAATAAGCGCCCCCCCCCCCCCCCCGTTTGGGTATTGCAGTAAGAATCATTGAACTTGATTTTGCTCCAATGCTTGTTGCTTGATAAGAGCTATTGTTGAAGTGCTCATGTGGATTTGTTTGTCCTACCGCTTTAGTAGGAACTGTTGAAATTTGGTCCAGGTGGGCTCAGCAGGCTTCCATCAGCAGATGGGAGGAGAATATTATCGGGTTGAAAAAAACCTGGCCTGTATAAACAGGACCAATTTTTTTTTTTAACATTGAATTGTGTTTCAAAATAAATTTCATGACCTTAATATGCATATTTTTCCAAAATAAAATACATCTGATTAATTCCAAACAATTAATCATCATCAAATCATAATTCATAAAATTAACATGCGCATGATCAATAGTTTATCATTTTAGAGAACTCATAATTACATTTATAAATTAAAAAAAGTTCTTATAATTTTCCCGTCATTTCCTTCTTTGTTTACATGATCACAAACTGAGATAAGCTGTCTGAGATCAGCTGACGCCTGCACCAGCTGACACAGACACACACAAAACAAAACGGCGTCACTCACCATGTTAAAGTGGAAGAAAAGCTTGTGTTGAAGGATCAATGGTGCAAAGCGATGTGCAGCAAGGTTTTTGCTGTTAGCTCCTGAACGTATATCATTTGTCAAACATCCCCGCCACTGATTTATAATGGAACTAAACGGAAATGGTTTGTGAAATCTTGTTCTGAAATCCCGTTCTGCAATCTCAAGATATCTCCGAAAGCATGTGTACAATAGCATCAAGGGACAGTGCAGATTAAACATTTGGGTTACATCTGCGCTGAATTCTCGCACTTCAGCTGCGATGGCACTGGTCTTATCGGTTCACCTTTCTGCTGGACTCTGCCAACAATGCCGAGAGGGGGGTCCGGGCACTGGAAACTCTAGGATCTCCAAACCACTCGCCACAGCCATTTGGCTTTTCTACCTATAAAACCCACAGGGCAGCTTTTCGGCTGGAAGACTTTTACTAATATCCTGTAAATAAGGCAGTTACTGACACACCATAGGTGGGGCCACTGTTTAATCACTTCAGTGAAACTTGTTTTTCACTTTGCCATCATGGCACTGCCATGGTATCTCTCTTCTGCATGTCTATTCTCTTCCACATGTGTATCTGTAGCAGTGCGATGTGTTGACTGGCATGATTGGTCTTGCACTGATCCTTATATGTATCAGGATTTGACTCTGTCTCGCCATTTCCGCCGTTCGCCCACTCACCTGTTCCCTGATTACTGAATGGCTCCAGCTGTGTCCCAGGGTACATGAGGTGGGTGTGTCCGCTCATTCTCTGCCAGCTCGTGATTCTTCACCTTATTGAATCTCACGTCAAGCAATGCATTTCTGCGTCTTCTGGCACCACACGCTGGGAATCTGTTTCTCTCCACACTCACTGCTTCTGTCTACTAGCAACATTCATGTACGGAGCCTGCCCCTCCCAACTCCCAATGCTCATGAAAGCTGTCTGCTTCTCTCCTCTCTCGAGTGACACACACGCAGAGCCTGCTTTCTGCACGGACCTTGCTGTTGTTGCCTCTCACGGAATTCCTCCCTTGTCTGTGACCTCACACTGCCTCACAAACTCAACAGGACTTAGCAGCATCCTTCCATTGGACTTTGGACATTTTTTTTGAATTTATTGAACTCTCCAAATAAACTTTATCCACCCTGCGTGTGCCTTAACTTGGGTCCTCATTGATTCATAACAACATGGCTCTTTTTACATGCTTGGTGTGGAAGGTTGTTGCCGAAGCAATTGTTCTGTTTGTGCTTTCTTTGCACCTACATGAGAGTTAGCCAACTCTCTTGCAAGCTCCACCAGAAAGTCCACTCGTCTCTCCTGCCTGCCAGTGCATGCTCAATACAGAACATGGCGACTGGCCAGCACCGTGTTCCTGTGCGGACAGTATTCTCCCGCACCATCTGGTCTATCACATCGACATCTTGTTTATGTGCACCATGATTGGATCAACAATTGGCATCTTGTTTATACTCTCAAAGTTTAAACCTTCATAGAAAAATAAGTCACATTTCATTGGATGAAAACAAAGATCTTTTGGCGAGCTTGCACACCTTCTGTACAGGAGACACAACACAGAGGTTGACAATGCTTATGCCATGGTTCAGGTGAAAACTCGATTCTGATTGGCTGCTGGGTGTGCGTTAAAACCTGATAACCGCATGGTGAAAAAAGAAGTTCCGGTCACCTAGCTTAAATGTTTTGTATCACTGCGCCGGCTTCTTTAAAACAACCTTTTGCTTCATCATTTGAACAAAAACAAGCAGTAAGAGGTTAACTTTCTCTAAACTGATGCTTTATTCAACCCATTGGGACGATCAGCATGTATATATTGCTGAATCTTGACTGCAGCGGTGGTGCGGCGCGGCGCGGCGCGGACCATTTGTCACATTGCGCCGCATCATGGAACTGTCCTCCGCTTCACGTCGGATGGTTCAGGCTTCCATGGCCTGCGTTAAAAAGTAATAACGCACACTTCGTTGGCCCTTAACCCTTACTTTACAGTTGATCAAGACGCAGAATGCAATGTGCTCTTAAAAAAAAATTGCTAAATTGCACTAAAAAAATCCCCAAAACCATAAGACCATGAAAGGTGTACCAAATATATAGCGAGGGAACCTGTATCGTAAAGTAAAGAATTAATTCAGTTGCAGTAATAAGTAGTATTAACACAGTTTGGACGTAAATTGCAAAACACTGATTAAAAAAAGTTTTTTTTATAGTTATTCAATGGGTGAAGAAAGCTGAAAATACAACCCCTTGGTTGGTTCGGCTTGCTTTCATAATAACTAGACCAAGTAACATAGAAGTGTCACTTAGTTTCAACGCAAACATCAATTGGGGCTAATGTTCCTGAACACAATCACTAACCAATAAATACAAATCATTTAAAAAAAAATTGTACAAATAAAATATTATTCTCTATACATTTTGCAGTTAACCTTGTCCGGTCTTGCAGTTTCACAAAAATTTTTTAATGAAACTTTTTTTTGTATTCTGCGTCCTGCTTGGCAGTTTAATTTGTCAGCCAATTTCATCCATGCTACATCTCCGATGCAGAATGGCACATTTAGAGTGGGTAGAAAAACATAGCACTTTGGAAAAAAAAGATTGCAACTGTCATTTCAGCAAGGATTACATCTTAATCTAAACGCAGGTTAGACATGTTCAAGCAACCTGCCTTTATAGATTCACTCCAACATTTGTTTAAACATTGTTCTTGTAGCACTTTTCCAGTGATGGATGGTATATATTAAGAAAATTAAGGTCAAAATTGCATTTCTTTATTTATATCATTGTGAATCAGGAGCATATGAAAAAAAAAATTGAAATGGGGAGGGGGGGGGGGAGCAGGATTGCTCCATGCCAACGAAGTTTCTGATGAATTCCTCCGGCTCTGGAGAAACTATTTTCTAGAAAACACAGGTTTTTTTATTTTGCCTGTGAATGGCAAAATCATAATTAAAAGACCAATGGGAATGCTTTGAAAATGGATCAAAAGATGACCGGAGTGGGAGTTTAAGTAATGTGCCTATAATGTCTAGAAAAACCACACTACAAACAAGAAAAGTAATTGCTTTAAAAAACTCTATTTTTACAAATAAAAGAACTGTAAACATTTCTATTGTTGGTACAACAAAACATGAATTTCCATTGTTAACCTTTTACATATAAGGTTTGTTTGTATCAGTGCATTTCACCAAAGCTACTACAAATTGAAAAATAAAAAATCTATCAATTATAGGTTTAATCCAGGCAGCTTTAAAGCAAAGCTCTATACTGTCATAAACGCCACATATTTATAAATGTAATTTTGAAAGAGCCATACAATATTGTAGCGTCCCTTTCCCACACTGAGGCACGGAGACTTAACCTCTTTTAAGGTTCTTTATTCTGGTTAATGCAGATCACAACAAATGCTGTACAACTAATTTAGCAACTCCTGAATCTCTCACGCTGAGACGAGAGCGCTTCTCCCAACTTTATATTCCCCTGCTCCCGCTCCAGCGCTCCTATTTCCCTTATTCGGCCCATAGCTGAACCTCATTGGTCCAAAGTACCTAACAACAGGCTGAGCGACAGAATTGAGAGCCAATCAGATCTCTGCTTGATGCGTTTTATGAACTCCAGAACTTTTAACGCGGCCCAACATATTATATCACACAGATATGCTCTCAGTCCGTCCGGCCGCAAAAGCCACTTTCAGCGGTAACCTCCGTGTCTCTGTGACCCACATTCGTTCAAGAAAGGAAAAAGAAAAACAAGAATGATCAATTTATTACTGTCTCAATGAATATAAGAAAAATATCTTAGGATTTATGATACCTATGCTGCTTTGCCATGCGATAGCTTCTGCTGGGCTACTACTACTAGCTTAGCTCCCGTGGAGCTCCTTGCTTGTCATTGGTATTGTTCGCAGCCATGTTTGTGATGCTAAAAGCTAAGTCCGGCAGGGGAAGCATTCAGGCTTATCTTATGATATTTTTCTGATTTTTATCGAGACTATAATAGATCGATCATTCTTGCTTTTATTTTTACGCCCAGTGAATGCTCACAGAGACACGGAAGTAGCGGCAGAAAGCGGCTTTTGCAGTGAGATGACGGAGAGCGTACCAGAGGATGATCATGTGAATGAACGTGAATACCGATGGATGCTTTTGTGCTTTTTAAGATAAATACATCTGATCTCTAAACATCCTCCGTGTCCTCAATGCAATGTAATGAGACACACACACAGACAGAAATGTGAAGATATCTGCTGTAAATCTATGACGTAAATAACAGGATAAACGATCGGCTAGTTAGTTAGCATGTAGCCTAATAGCCTTCGAATGTGAAGCGACTGACTGCTAAAGAGTATGTTAAAAAAAAGATTAGTCTTGAATATTATTTTTCCTATTCGACTCTAAACTACAATATCAGCTGGCTGGCTGTCTACCGACCACCCAGTTGCCCGAATGCCGGCATGACAAGCAAGGAGCTAAGCTAGTAGTCGTAGCCAAGCAGAAGCTATTGTATGGCAAAGCAGCGTAGGTATCATAAATCTTATATTTTTCTTATATTCATTGAGACAGTAATAAATTGATCATTCTTGTTTTTCTTTTTCCTTTCTTGAACGAATGTGGGTCACAGAGACACGAAGGTTACAGCTTTTGCGGCCGGACGGACTGAGAGCATATCCGTGTGATTGACTTATGACGTGATTAATTATTGAGTTCGAACGGTTTAATTCTTGCGTTCGCACGAGTTAATCATTTCGAGGGAACGGAATGGTATCTTGTGGGAACGGATTAGTATTTCGTGCGAACGAGTTATTAATCTGTGGGAACAAGATATTAATCCGTGGGAACGAGATATATTTTAACTTTTTAATGTCATGACACGTGCTCCGTAGGACCCAACTCAGTCCGTGACAATATGTTTAAAACTAAAAATACAAGTTAATGTGAGCATTTGATGTAATTTCAACATTTATAAAGTATAATAAGTCTGTGGATTCTTTTAACTGCTCACATGCAGACGTGGAACCAAACACACACTCACACTGCAGTGAGTGACGGGCAGCGAGTTTTAAGTTGTGACAATCTCTGAGCGATTCACCTGCTGCCTGTCCCCCCCACCCACCCCTGCTTTCTTCCTCACACATTCCATCCCTGCAACTGCGCACTCTTTCCCAGAGACAGGAGCGCGCAGTTTTAGGCACGGCGATTCACAGGTTTCCGGCTGGTATAAACTCTGTGAAATAATAAATAATAGTAAACTGATAATGCTGGCGCAGATTTTTTTCTCCAAGCACCGCTACTACTGCATGCCTCTGGCATCGCATTGCACCCGGGAAGGACTGGTCTAATAAAAAAAGTATAATCAAAGATTTATCTGCGAACCACATGTGACCATCAAAAGAGCCATATATGGCTCGCAGGCCATAGGTTCCCGATCCCTCCTCTAATGGAACTAAAATTATGTGTTCCTGACCTGGCAGTGGAGATGTTAAGGGAAGAATTGCTATGGCATTATTTATCGCACAATTGGTTTTGCAACAGCTGGTACCACTTTCTGAAAACACTCATGAGGTGCTGTGCTGAGCCTGTTGAATCAGTATCAGCGAGAATATTTGAGCAATCATGGGATAATGAGTAGAGTTTCCTCTTTACTGCTCTTTATGGCACATTCTTTGTGTAAAATAGATTTTAAAGATAACCATGTAAACTGGTATTTAGTAGACCTCTGACCAAAATGCCTTGCTGTTTATCAGCTCTCCCCAGACCCCATATTCTTACATATTGTCTCAGTCTCCTGACTCTAAAATATTTCAAAACTTTACCTCTTTACAATTTTCTGAGGAGGTGCAATTAAATTACAGACATGACCTCTCTGGTTCTCTGAACTCTCATAGATTTCTGTGTGTCCCCTGTTAGTTACTTTCTGTATACACGCCCCATGATTCCATGGTGTCTCAGTTCATCAACCTTTTTGTGGATCTGGAAGAGGTGGAGGGATTTTTTAAATTAGTTTTGAGCGATCGCAAACTATGGAGTCAACCCATAAACTCAGATTTCCCTCTGAGTAGAAAAGTTATTGTGGTTTCACTCAAAACTAATTCTGTGACATGTATACTATATATTTTTTTTGGAGTACAAAAAAGCTTCATGAGGAATCCAGTATATCCGCACAACATGTGATTAATTATTAAGAGAACCATTGCACAAAGAATATGCTAACAAGTCGACTACACTCTTTATATCACATTGTCTGTGGACTTCGAACAGCTCAGAGGCCAAAGCTTCTTCTGCGTTGCTGTCAGTAGCAAATGCACATATACAGTACTCTAGAGTGCAGAGGTTCTCAAATTTGATGTAGTGGAGGGCCAAATTAAGAACTCGACAATAAACTGGGGGCTAATTTTGGTGAGAAAAAATGGATAAACAGAAAAATTTTGTTTTTGATACCTTTAATGACCAAGTGTCATTTGTACAGTTAACAGACAATAAGAACAAACCGAGAAAGATTTCAAACATTGTTTTAACTAAGAAATATGATCAATATTGGTCAACAACATCCCTGTGTGATGTCTATTTCAGACTATATTGTAAGCAAAGCCTATTTAGAACAAATACCCCCCCTTATGAGACTTTGCTTCCTGTCTTCTCATCAGCAGGGAGGAGTCTTATTCAGGAGCATTTTCAGCTACTGGGGTGCCACAAGAGAAGCTGCAGAAATGAGAGTCTAGTGGCTGTTTCTTTCTTGTTTTTAAAAACACATCTAACTTGCACAAGTTTAAGTTGCACTACTGGCCAAATTAGGCAAAAAGAAAAAAAAGAAGCAACTTATACTTCACTGTCATTCTTAAATGTCACCTTCACTTTCCATGTTTTATCCAGTTCTTCTCTGAGTCCCTGGTTTTTCTCCAGTTTCTCATGTTCCTTCTTCCTGATGTTCCCATCACTTGGCGCTGCCACATCCACCATAACGGCTTTCCACAATGTCTGGTTGGTTCGCCATTTCCATCCTATCAGTCTGGATCTCAAAGTCCCGCAGGATCTTTGCTTCCACATTCTCTACCACCTTCAGAGGTGTTACTTATTTTGACCTTGGAATTTCCAGTGCACACATGTTCCTGTATATTATTCCAGCCACTTGATTGTGGCAGGGGTTTGTTCTCCCATGATGATCTGTCCTCCAGCACTGCATCCTCTGCTCTCCATTTCCTGAGACATTCACTGAACACACTGCCAGCTAGGGGCTTGATGTATTCATCTTGGATGTCTCATCCAGGATAGTTGCTTCCACACTCACTAGTCCTCGGCCTCCTTCCTTGCAGCTAGCATACAGTCTCAGGGTGCTGGATTTGGGATGGAACCCTCCATGTATGGTGATGAGCTTTCGTGTTATAACATCTGTGGTCTGTATCTCTTTATTTGGCCATACTATTAGGCCGCATTTACCCTGCACAGTTCAAGTAACCCAATTCCGATTTTTTCCTCTCATGTGGCACAGATCGGATATGACCGTTGACCGTGTAAGCAGGACAAAAGCGCATGGATTCCGATTTTCTCAGATTGGATACAGGCCTCAGTCATATGTGGAAATAAATCGGAAACGAATCGGATACGTGCATTTGCGTGTGCTATGTAAGCAGACAAATCGGATATTCCCCAGTAAATGTGAGTTGTACGTCAGTGACATCAACTCAGGAGACCACCAACTGAGATCACATGACTTATTAAAGTGCTTTTGTGCGCTGATGTTGCTGTCAGCGTGTTACCTGTCAGCCTCAGGCTTCAGACCGTAGTCGGAAACCGCTGTTATGTCCGGTCTGGTCCCTGTTGGGACGCAAACGATAACTAATCAAGCGGGACACCGTTGCTCTGGAACAGGCTAAAGGCCGTTTATTTCTTTGGGGGGGCGTGTATGCTTGTGCGTAAGGAGAGGGGAGCGGGTGTTAGCATGGAGCGGGAGAGTGTCGGAGAACCGTAAATTACAAATAAGGTGTCTCCCCCAAAAGTTTTGGAGTCTTTCTTAACCCTCTCTGGAGGCTGACGGTTCAGAACGGAAAAGTGAACCCCGTAGGAGAATCTCCCGTGTGTTTCTGACTACGGTTGGAAAGAGAAGTCATCACGCAGGAAAGGTTCGACACTTGAATCAAACTGTTCGGACAGCACAAACACTTCCTCATTCAAAACTCAGAGAGAGCCGAGCAGCAGTCCTTTTTTTCCTCTCTCCCGCACATCCCCTCAGAAGCGCCCAAGGCAACGCCTCCTTCTGTCGCTGCGTTGCCTCCATGACAACCGCAGTCACAAAAGTCCAAATGTCCGCGGAGGGCGGAAATACTGCTATGTAGTCCTCAGAACATCTACGTTTGATAGTTTCAGCATTGTATAATGTAAATGCAGAAATTGGATACGGGTCACTTTTAAAAGATGATGTAAGCGGGTCATCAAAAAAATCGGATATAGTCAGAAAATCGGATATGGGCATCAAGACCTGCAGTGTAAATGCGGCCTTATTCCTGCAGGGTATCTGATAACTGGCAGTGCGTTGCTGTTTATTGCCCGGGTCTGATTCTTGCCATTGAGCTGGCTTCTCAGGACTTGCCTTACCCATTGGAGGTGTGGACTACCTTGCCTCTCTTTGTCACCATCCGGCTACATTTCTTGAGCCCGAATGACATTCCAATGTCAGTACTGTAGATCCTGGTGGTGTGGATCAGGCAGTCAATGTCATGCTCGCTCTTAGCATATAGCTTGATGTCATCCATGTAGAGGAGGTGACTGACGTTGGCCCTATTTCTGAGTTGGCATCCATAGCCAGTCTTGTTGATTATTTGGCTTAGGGGGTTAAGACCTATGCAGAACAGCAGTGGGGACAGAGCATCCCCTTGGTATATCCCACATTTGATGGACACTTGTGCAAGTGGCTTGCCATTGGCTTCAAGGGTGGTTTTCCACAGCTTCATCGAGTTTTCTATGAAGGTTCTTAGAGTCCTGTTGATGTTGTACAGCTCCAAGCATTCAGTTTGCTATGTTGTTTTCTCAGAAAGACCAGCCATTGGGCATTGCTGTCTCTTTTTCCCATATACTTTTCCATTACTGTTCAGTTTCTAGCCTTGGCATTATAACCCTGCCACTGAGCATACACTTTCACAGGTTTAGTTGCGAATATATTTTTTTTCCAAAAAAAATATGGAGAATTTCAATCACATCAATGCTGCAATTGTTCCCTTCCACTAATAAAATATTTAATAACTTGGTGTAGATCTAAGCATGCCATGCAAACAGACCTTATGTATATCGTCTTACTATATATGCATTTTTAAAATTTGTTTCACATTTATGAAAACTTGATTGTTTTTTTTTAATTAGTGGATGAGGTTAAATATACACAGAGCTTAGAGGGGAACTGCTGAATTTTTCTGTGCCCAGGAACTGACAAGTAAAGAACGTGAGCAATGACAGCTGCTGAAGCTGAACAGAGGATTTAATAGACAGACTGGATATAAAAGAAACAAAAAAAATGCCATAGCCTGTTTTTGAGTTTGATTGGCAGCTGATCTTTTGGGAGTTAAGTACAATGGTGCCACAATAAAAGAGGGAATAATTGCACAGACTAACCTTTTAAATGTCAAACACATTCATGCAAATGAAATGTAATGACCCTTTAACTCTGCCTATAATAGATATGTAGCATTTGGAGTTGAGACTTTTTACTGTACATTGATCTATTGAATTTTCCTCTCCGTGCAGAACACTGCCTGCATTCATCACCTGGGCTGACAGCCCTTCTGTTGTCATGGTCTCTGAGGTGATAGATGAGTGGATCAGCCCCCAGTGGGCCTCCCACAGTGGTTGACTGAGTACCAATGATTTACACAGCTACTGAGCTGTGGTTACACTAATTAGTGTAGGTTTGCACCACAAACCAAACTGTAAAGAGCACGAATGGAGACGCAAGGACCAAATGTTTCCCAGCATTCATTTGCAGCAGTCACTCACATCCATTTGTTTGATACCAATGGTGTAGAGCAGGGGTGCTCATTTACGAAGCCTTGTATGTGTGGGTAGATCGCAGGTCATTAAGTATAAACAAACAAAAAATATATATACAGTACAGACCAAAAGTTTGGACACACCTACTCATTCAAAGATTTTTCTTTATTTTTATGATTATGAAAATTGTAGAGTAACACTAAAGGCATCAAAACTATGAATTAACACATGTGGAATTATATACATAACAAAAAAGTGTGAAACAACTGAAAATATGTCATATTTTAGGTTCTTTAAAGTAGCCACCTTCTGCTTTGACACTCTTGGCATTCTCTTAATGAGCTTCAAGAGGTAGACACCTGTTATGGTCTTCCAACACTTTTGAAGGAGTTCCCAGAGATGCTTAGTACTTGTTGGCCCTTTTGCCTTAACTCTGCAGTCCAGCTCACCTCAAACCATCTCGATTGGGTTCAGGTCCGGTGACAGTGGAGGCCAGGTCATCGGGCGCAACACCCCATTACTCTCCTTCTTGGTCAAATAGCCCTTACAAAGCCTGGAGGTGTGTGTGGTCTCATTGTTCTGTTGAAGAATAAATAACGGTACAACTAAACGCAAACCAGATGGAATAGCATGCCGCTGCAAGATGCTGTGGTAGCCATGCTGGTTCAGTATGCCTTCAATTTGGAATAAATCCCCAGCAGTGTCACCAGCAAAGCACCCCCACACCATCACACATCCTCCTCCATGCTTCACGGTGGGAACCAGGCATGTAGAGTCCATCTTTTCACGTTTTCTGTGTCGCACAAAGACACAGTGGTTGGAACCAAAAATCTCACATTTGGACTCATCAGACCAAAGCACAGATTTCCACTGGTCTAATGTTAATTCCTTGCATTCTTTAGCCCACTAAGTCTCTTCTGCTTGTTACCTTTCTTTAGCTGTGGTTTCCTAGAAGATAATCTACCATAAAGGCCTGATTGACACAGTCTCCTTTTAACAGTTGTTGTAGAGATGTGTCTGCTGCTAGAACTCTGTGTGCCATTGACCTGGTCTCTAATCTAAACTGCAGTTAACCTGGATTTCTGAGGCTGGTGACTTGGATGAACTTCTCCTCCGCAGCAGAGGTGACTCTTGGTCTTGCTTTCCTGGGGCGGTCCACATGTGAGCCAGTTTCTTTGTAGTGCTTGATGGTTTTTGTGACTCCCATGAAGATCCTACAATTGGACATATTTTCAGTTGTTTTCACACTTTTTTGTTATGTAAATAATTCCACATGTGTTAATTCATAGTTTTGATGCCTTTAGTGTGACTCTACAATTTTCATAATCATAAAAATAAAGAAAAAACCTTTGAATGTGTAGGTGTGTCCAAACCTTTGGTCTGTACTGTATATATTGGAAAACAATTGCCATCAGCAAATTATCATCCTTGCTGTGAAGTGCATGACTTGATTGACATGCCTGATTGACATTGTTTCAAAGACTAAGCCAATAAGTTAAAAAATACTGAGCACCAGATGTGGAGTTCTTATCTTCCCTATCTTCCTAAAAGCCTTCAGTGTCAGAATCCTTACCGTGATTAGCTAAATATAATTATGACTCGCAAAAGTCTGTCTTTTTAAACACATAAACATGACAAGTTCACCATACCACACACGCACATATACCGCCCCTCTCACCCTTCCCAAGGACCCAAGCTTGGGTCCTCTACCAGAGGCCTAGGAGCTTGAGGGTCCTGCGCAGAATCTTAGCTGTTCCTAGTACTGTGCTTTTCTGGACTGGGAGGTCTGAGGTCTTTTCAGGTATCTGTTGTAGCTACTCCTTCAGCGTGGGGGTTACTGCCCTGAGTGCTCCAATTACCACAGGTACCACTGTCACCTTCACTTTCCATGTTTTCCTCCAGTTCTTCTCTGAGTCCCTGGTATTTCTCCAGTTTCTCATGTTCCTTCTTCCTGATGTTCCCATCGCTTGGCACTGCCACATCCACCACAACGGCTTTCCTCTGTTCTTTATCCACCACTACCATTTCTGGCTGGTTCGCCATTACCATTCCATCGGTCTGGATCTGGAAGTCCCACAGGATGTTTGCCTTTTCATTCTCTACCACATTCAAATGTGTTTCCCATTTTGACCTTGGGGTTTCCAGTTCATATTCTGCACAAATGTTTCTGTATATTACTCGAGCCCCTTGATTGTGGCACTCCATGTATGCTTTACCTTCCAACAACTTACACCCTGCAGTTATGTGCTGGATTGTTTCAGGTGCCTCTTTGCACAGCCTACACCTTGGGTCTTGTCTGGTGTGGTAGATCTGAGCCTCTATTGCTCTGGTGCTCAGGGCTTGTTCTTAAGCTGCCAGGATGAGTGCTTCAGTGCTGTCCTGTAGGCCAGCCCTTTCTAGCCGTTGGTAGGACTTCTTCGGTAGACGATGCAGTAAACATGGCCCTCAACTTCATACTCCAGCATCTGGACTCTCCAGGATCCTACGCCAGGATCCTGTTTGTAGACTTCAGCTCTGCGTTCAACACAATAGTTCCATCCCTGCTCCATGACAAACTCTCCCAGCTGAATGTGCCTGACTCCACCTGCAGGTGGATCACAGACTTCCTTACGGACAGACAGCAGTATGTGAGGCTGGGAAAGCTCGTCTCAGATACTCGGTCCACCAGCACCGGATCCCCCCAGGGCTGTGTCCTTTCACCCCTGTTATTCTCCCTGTACACAAACAGCTGCACTGCTGGTCACCAGTCTGTCAAACTCCTGAAGTTTGCTGAAGACACCACACTCATCGGCCTCATCACTGCCGGAAATGAGTCGGCCTACAGGAGTGAGATAGCCAGGCTGGTGTCATGGTGCAGCGCCAACAACCTGGAGCTTAATGCTCTAAAGACAGTGGAGATGACAGTGGACTTCAGGAAGGCCCCAGCCCCCCTCCCCCCTGTCATCCTCTGTGACTCCCCGGTGACCTCTGTGGAGTCCTTCAACTTCCTGGGAACCATCATTTTTCTGCCCTTTGCTATGTTCTGAGTGATAATTTGAATAAGTTGAATTCCACATTTTTATGGGCTTTTATTTTGAAGACGCTGTTAAGACAGGATGTTGTTACAACAATTCAGCCATCTTGCATTTTCTCTTAGCAAGCACACGGTTTCAAGTAGCCAGTCCTGGCTCCTCAGAACTTGAGACCCTGGAGCATCAGTAAGAACTTGTACTTTTCCGAGTTCTTACTGATGCTCCATCTTGGAAAAGTTCATCCATGTTTGACATTGTCTAGCTGACTGTGTTGTTATCTAGTTGCGTAACGTCTTTTTTTTACTGTCCTGCTCTCCTTACGTGTATCTAACGCAATTCAGCAGTAAGCCTAACTCCTTTCGGAAACCTGGAGCTATGGACGCTACATCCTGACTCTGCTCATGTTTCCGAAAGGAAGATACACGTAAGGAGAGCAGGACAGTAAAAAAAGACATTACGCAACTAGCTAACAACACAGTCAGCTAGACAATGTCAAACATGGATGAACTTGTCCAAGATGGAGCATCAGTAAGAACTCGGAAAAGTACAAGTTCGAGTAGATCATCTGTGAGTGCTGCAGCAGCAAAGGCTAGAGCTGTGGCAGAAGCCGCCCGTGCACGTGCAGCATTTGCAGAAAAAGAGAAAAGCATCAAGGTCGAAAAGGCTAAACTAGAAGCCAATCTAGAAGCACTAAAGTACGAATGAGAGGCTGCAGCTGCTAACGCCCAAGCAGAAGTATTGGAAGCAGCAGCAGACCTAGAGGATGAAGGAGTGCGTAGCAGGAAAAGTTCTCCCATGTCACGTCAAAACACACATTACCGTGTTAGTGACTATGTTCAAAACCAAAATGCCTGTTATCCCAAACGCCCTGAATCAGCCAACTTGCCAGAGCCATCGGAACAGTCTTTCGAGCCTCGCTTCAACCTTCCATCACAGTTTGTCTACGATGGGAAAGAATATTTAATCAAAAATTTCTGGTGTATTCCACCAAAATACGAACACGGACCAGGTTCCCCACATGCTCAACAGATTGGACTTGGTCACAATCCATCTATCCAACTTAACACTCAAACTCAGTGCCAAATCGGCGAAGAATCAGGACCCAATTTGCCTAAGCCCGGGGTAGATTTACCAAAGTACATCAATGCATCCCATACAAGTGTTCCAGAGCCCTCAGCCTTCATGGACATGGCAAAGTACCTAGCACGGAAAGAGCTCGTCAGTACGGGCCTGTCACACTTTGACGACCATCCGGAAACATACAGAGCATGGAAGTCCTCTTTTTCAAACACAATCAAAGACTTGGATCTAACAGCAAGTGAGCAACTGGACCTATTCTCAAAATGGCTTGGGAAGGACTCAGCTGAGCACGTCAAACGTCTGAGAGCAGTCAATATAGCTGATCCAGTAGCTGTGTTGAAATCAGTATGGAGAAGACTTGATGAATGTTATGGGGCTCCAGAAGTCATAGAGAGTGCTCTTTTTACAAAGCTCGACAACTTCCCTAAGATCACAAATAAGGACAATCACAAGTTGAGGGAGCTGGGAGATCTCTTAAATGAACTACTCTCAGCCAAAGAGGATGGTTACTTGTCAGGCTTGGCATACCTAGACACTGCACGTGGCATAAAACCTATTGTGGAGAAGTTACCATATAACCTTCAAGAAAAGTGGCTCACTCAGGGATCAAATTACAAAGAACATTATCAGGTCAGTTATCCACCATTCTCCTATTTCACTTCCTTCATCTGTTATCAAGCTAAAACCAGAAATGATCCAAGTTTCACACCAGTAACCAACCTTCAACCAGAACACACAATTCCAAAGCGCATCAATCCCAGAATTGCAATCTCAGTGCACAAAACTAATATCACCCATGTCCCAACTCCACACGAAGCGGCACAAAAAGATGATGTAACCAAACAGTGTCCTATCCATAATAAGCCACAGCCCCTAAAGAAGTGCCGTGGTTTCAGACTAAAGACTCTAGAAGAAAGAAAGACTTACTTAAGAGAACAAAGCATCTGTTTTAGATGTTGCTCGTCCTCTTCTCATCTGGCTCGTGACTGCAAAGTCACGTTAAAATGTGATGAGTGTGACAGTGGAAGTCACATAACAGCTCTTCACCCGGGTCCACATAAATGGGCAAGCAAGAACTCAAATCCCTTACAAGTTGATGGTGGGGAGCAAGGGAAGGAGGATATCACAGCTCCTCCAGTCATCGGCCCTTTGTGCACCAAGGTTCATGGAAACAAAATCAAGTCAAAATCCTGCTCAAAGATCTGCCTCGTCAAAGTCTACCCAAAGAATCAGCCGGAAAAAGCCATGAAAATGTATGCAATGCTGGATGATCAGAGCAATAAATCTCTAGTCGGGTCAAAGTTTTTTGAGATGTTTAAAATCCAAGTTCATGCATATCCCTACACGCTAAAAACCTGTGCAGGCCTCACAACAACGTTCGGCAGGAGGGCAACTGGATTCCAGGTCGAAGCAGCTAAGGGTGGTATTAGCCTCCCAGTCCCAGAACTAATTGAATGTGATGATTTGCCAGACAATCGTGAGGAAATTCCGACACCTGAGGCT
Source organism: Oryzias curvinotus (assembly GCA_023969325.1). Classification (NCBI taxonomy): domain Eukaryota; kingdom Metazoa; phylum Chordata; class Actinopteri; order Beloniformes; family Adrianichthyidae; genus Oryzias; species Oryzias curvinotus. Next base: position 27,315,412 of record CM043706.1, read on the forward strand.
GCCCTTCACTATCCACATCTCAGGGATCTTGCCAAGGAAATACCAGCGCTGGATCACGACGCCCAGATTCTTCTTCTTCTAGGCCGTGACATTCTCCGCGCTCACAAGGTGAGACAACAGATTAATGGCCCTGGGGATACACCCTTTGCGCAAAGACTAGACCTTGGCTGGGTGTTGGTTGGTGACGTGTGTTTGGAAAGGGTCCATAAGCCAACAGTCTACAGAAACAAACATATTAGAAGACGGCAGACCCACTCTTTTTAAGCCCTGCATGAAACGCATCCATCTCAAACAAAACACTGTCCTCCAGTCAAGCTGATGGATTCACTCACCATCACAGTAACAGCACTATGGACACAGACACTCTTGGCCTCACTGTCTTTGCAAGAACACCAAATGATGACAAGCGTGCCTTCTCAATAGAAGATGAAAATTTCCTCAAAGTAATGGATGAACACATTTTTCAGGACGAGTCCAACAGCTGGGTCCCTTTCAGGTCGCCGAGACCTCCTCTGCCAAACAATCGAAACCAAGCCCTGACACGTCTGTCTTTGCTACAACGCACACTGGAGCGCAAGCCAAAAATGAAAGAGCAGTATGTTGCCTTCATGCAAAGAGTATTTGACAACAATCATGTAGAGCCAGCACCTCCACTATTTGACAACAACCATGTAGAGCCAGCACCTCCACTACCAGATGGAAAGGAGTGTTGGTGTTTGCCATCGTTTGGAGTCTATCACCACAAGAAACCTGAAAAGATCAGGGTTGTATTTGACTCTAGTTCAAAATGCAATTGCCTCTCTCTCAATAGTGTTCTGCTCACCGGACCCGACCTCAACAACAGCCTCTTGGGAGTCCTCATTCGATTTAGGAGGGAAAGAGTAGGTGTGATGGCGGATATTGAACAAATGTTCCATTGTTTGTAGTGAGAGAAGACCGCAGAGACTATCTACGTTTCCTTTGGTTTCGGGAGAATTGACCTCAGTACGGACATTGTCGAGTACAGGATAAGAGTCCATGTATTCGGAAATAGCCCTTCTCCAGCTGTGGCCACATACTGCCTCAGAAGAGCGGCAATAAGTGGAGAACAGGAGTATGGGTCAGACACCAGACACTTTGTGGAGCGTGAGTTTTATGTGGACGATGGGCTTGTCTCTACACCCACGGAGCAGGAAGCAATAACTCTTTTACAGAGAACCCAGGCTTCCCTGTCAGAGTCTAACCTGAGACTCCACAAGAACGCATCTAACAGCATCAGAGTTTTACAAGCGTTCCCAACAGGAGATCACGCAGAGGGTGTTAAAGAAGTTCGCGTGGGTGCAGAAACTGTCCCTGCACAACGCAGTCTTGGTCTGAGCTGGGAAATTGAAAAGGACACCTTTACATTTCAAGTAAGCATCAGTGACAAGCCATACACACGTCGAGGAGTCCTCTCCACCATAAACAGTCTCTTCGACCCTCTCGGGTTTGTGGCCCCTGTGACTATTCAAGGGAAACTTCTGCTACGACAACTCACATTAGAAGGAACAGATTGGGATGCCCCACTTCCCCAAGAGAAACACGATGTGTGGAAATCATGGAGAGACTCTCTACAAGAACTTGAACACCTTCATATCCCTCATGCTTACACCCCCACCTCTCCTGCCAGAGCTAAGCAAAGAGAGATCTGTATCTTCTCTGATGCTTCCACAAAGGCTATCGGTGCAGTAGCCTACCTCAAAACCACATATGAAGATGGTCAAGTTCACGTGGGTTTCCTTCTAGGGAAAGCCAGACTTGCCCCTGCAAATGAACCCACCATACCCAGACTAGAGCTTTGTGCAGCAGTACTGGCTGTAGAAATGGCTGAACTCATTGTGCAAGAGATTGATCTCCCTCTGAATGCAGTCACCCTTTATTGTGACAGTAAAGTGGTGCTGGGATACATACAAAACCAGTCCAAACCGTTCTACGTGTATGTCCACAACAGAGTTCAGAGGATTCACCAGTCCACAGAACCAAAACAGTGGCGGTATGTGCCCACCGAGGATAACCCTGCGGACCATGCTTCCAGATCTGTTCAAGCCCAGCTGCTCACTAAAACTAACTGATTCACAGGTCCGGCATTTTTGTACAAATCATCCACAGCAATCGACCAGCAACAAACATTTGAGCTTGTAGATCCGGACTCGGACGTTGACATCAGACCACAAGTAACAAGTTGCATAACAATCATCAGCCAGGACCTCAAGTGGGAGCAGAACATCAGCTCCATCACTAAGAAGGCTCAGCAGAGGATGTACTTCCTGAGGCAGCTGAAGAAGTTTCATCTCCCTGAAAAGATGCTGGTAAACTTCTACACTGCCATCATTGAATCCACCCTCACATCCTCCATCACAGTCTGTTTCGCTGCGGCCACGGCAAGAGACAAGGCCAAGCTGCAGCGCGTCATCCACTCAGCAGAGAAGGTGATCGGCTGCCACCTCCCATCTCTCCAGGAGCTGCACATCTCCAGGACCCGGAGGCGGGCAGCCAGGGTTGTAGCCGACCCCTCTCATCCAGGATATATTCTCTTTCGGCCCCTCCCCTCTGGCAAGAGGCTCCGGTCCATCAAGACCAGGACCTCGCGCCACAAGAACAGCTTCTTCCCCACTGCAGTCAGCCTGCTGAACAGTATCCCAACTCCCCCCAGCTGACCCCCCCCGCCCACCAAAGGACTGTCGCTGCCACTTTCAGGGCCCACCATCCCAGCCCACCTGTGCTCCCACTTTACTTCACCTCACTCAACTGTATATAGTGTGTTGTTGTTGTTGTTGTTAACTTAATTTTAACTTATTCTTATTGCACTATATACCAAGTCAAATTCCTCGTTCTGTAAAGTGCGCTCTACTGAACCTGGCAATAAAACTTTTTCTGATTCTGATTTTTGATATCAGCCACTTCATTTATGGTGCAGTGGTACATCCCATACAGGGGTTTGTCCTCCCATGAGGATCTATCCTCCAGCACTGCATCCTCTGCTCTCCATTGCCTGAGACATTCACTGAGCACACTGTCAGTTGGGGCCTTGAGCTTGATGTACTCAAGCATCTTGGATGTTTCATCCAGTAAAGTGGCTTCTACTCTCCCTAGTCCTCAGCCTCCTTCCTTGTGGTTAGCATACAGTCTCAGGGTGCTGGATTTGGGATGGAACCCTCCATGCATGGTGAGGAGCTTTTGTGTTATAACATCCATAGTCTTTATCTCATCTGTGGTCTGTATCTCTTCCTTTGGCCGTCTTATTATTCCTGCAGGGTATCTGATATCTGGCAGTGCATAGCTGGTTATTGCCCGGGTCTGATTCTTGCCATTAAGCTGGCTTCTCAGGACTTGCCTTACTCGTTGGGGGTATTTAGCTGTTGCAGCTTTCCTTGTTGCCTGCTCCAGGTTGCCATTTGCCTGCAGAATTCCAAGGTACTTGTACTTGTAACTGCCCTCATTGTCTGCTATTGTTCCTTCTGGGACAGATCATCCCCTTGGTATCTCCCACATTTGACGGACACTTGTGCAAGTGGCTTGACATTGGCTTCAAGGGTGGTTTTCCACAGCTTCATTGAGTTTCCTATGAACGCTCTTAGAGTCCTGTTGATGTTGCACAGCTCCAAGCATTTAGTGATCCATGTGTGTGGCATTGAGTCATAGGCCTTCTTGTAATGATTTCATGCTGTGCTTAGGTTGGCGTGTCGTGACTTGCAGTCTTGAGCGACTGTTTTGTCTACCAGGAGTTGGTGTTTGGCTCCCCTGGAGTCTCTACCAATGCCTTTCTGTGTGTTGCTCATGCATTGATCCATGTGCCAGTTTACCTTTGTTGCAATGATGCCTAACATGAGCTTCCATGTTGTGGACAGGTTATTGGCCGGAAGTTGGATGGGACTGTTTGATGGGACTGCATCCTTTGAGGGATCCTTCTGGATGAGGATCGTTAACCCTACCATTAGTCATTCGGGGTGAGTCCAATCTCTTAGCAGCTGGTTCATTTTTGCTGCCAGGCGCTCGTGGAGTGCGGTGAGCTTCTTTAGCCATATGCCTAATCTATCTCTATCTAGAAATGGACTATAGATAGATAGATAGATAGATAGATAGATAGATAGATAGATAGATAGAAAACAATCACTCCCAGAAGGAACAATGGCAGACATTGAGCACAATTACAAGTGCCTTAGAATTCTGCGTGCAAACGGCAACCTGGAGCAGGCATCAAGGAAAGCTGTAACAGCTAGATACCTCCAACAAGTAAGGCAAGTCCTTACAAGCCAGCTCAATGGCAGGAACAAGACCCAGGCAAAAAACAGCTACGCACTGTCAGTTATCAGATACCCTGCAGGAATAATAAGATGACCAAAGGATGAAATAACAGACCACAGATGTTATAGCACGAAAGCTCATCACATGGAGGGTTCCATCCCAAATCTAGCACCCTGAGACTGTATGCTAGCCGCAAGGAAGGAGGCCGAGGACAAGTGAGCGTGGATACCACTATCCTGGATTAAAACATCCAAGATGCATGAATACATCAAGCTCAAGGCCCTAACTGACAGTGTGCTCAGTGAATGTCTCAGACAATGGAGAGCAGAGGATGCAGTGCTGGAGGACAGATCCTCATGGAAGAAAAACCCCCGCCACAATTGATTGGCTGGAAAAATGTACAGAAACATGCGTGCAGAGTGTGGACTGGAAACTCCAAGGTCAAAATGGGAAACACCTCGCAAGGTGGTAGTGTTGAGTTTCAGACACAAGTCTCCCCTTTCATTTATTAACTCTTTGTAGGAGAACACAACAACAGTACAACTGACACTGACACCTAATGGTGAAATTACAGTATTACAACACTCCCACTTAATTTTACATTATTTAGAACCTTGAAGACAAACCTTTTTTTTTTCTCTCTTCACAAAACAGCTTTATAATTAACAGTTTCTTTTTTGAGAAAACTTAAATTCCAGATATCTTTCTTCAGACTTACTTGCTGTATCCTGTAACTTAATACACGTAATTATCTCCTTTCTTTTACATTTCTTCTCTACATATTCATTTTCTTACAAAACAAAATATTTATGGATACATTCAGTGGTAACCTGTCAAAAAGTATTCAACTATTCTCACACAAAATAAAGTCCAATCTCTCCTCTGAGACTTTCAAACCTCTGTTTGGTCAACGGCTTGGTCAAGATATCTGCTTTCATATCTTCTGTTGGACAATATTGTAGATATATTTGTCCATTTTGCACACATTCACGGAAATAGTGATATCGAATGTCTATGTGCTTAGTTCTGGAGTGATCCACTTGATTTTTTGCTACTGGGATGGCACTTTGGTTGTCTTCCATGATCACTGTGGGTGTGTTCTCCACTCCAAGATCAGCCAGTAAACATCTCAGCTAAACTCCTTCTTGAGCAGCTTGACTAAGTGCAACATATTCAGCTTCTGCTGTTGAGAGTGCAACTGTTGCCTGTTTCTTGCTGAGCCAGCTCACCGCTCCTCCACTCAGTAGAAACATGTTGCCTGTTGTCGAGCGTCGGTCATCTTGGTCACCAGCCCAATCCGCATCTGAAAATCCAATTAAAGATCTAGACTCTGACCATTCATATTTGAGAGCAAGATTCACTGTCCCTTTCAGGTATCAAAGAATCCTCTTCACAGCAGTCAGATGAGCAGTATAAGGATCTGCATTGAACTTTGAGACAGCATTCACAGCTTGAGCTTTGTCTGGTCGTGTGGCTATTGAAGCATACAGCAAACTTCCCACCATTGACTGATAGTTTTTTTGGTGTACTGGTTTACTAACACCATCACTTTTTTTCAGTTTCACGTTGGTATCAGCAGGAATTACTACAGGATTAGCATTTTCCATCCCGTGTTTCTTAAGTATGCCTTCAATATAATTCTTCTGATGTAGAAAGACACAGTTCTTCTCTTTGTTTTGAACCACAGAGATGTCCAGAATGTAGGACAGCTCACCCATATCCTTCATCTTGTAGCGCTTCTTGAGAGCGGCTTTCAACTCGTTCATGCTCTCAGTTGACTATTATCAGAATGAGATCATCCACATAAACTGCAAGTATCTCAAGCTCTTGTCTTGATCTCACAAACACACAGGGATCTGATGTGCTCTGTTTAAAACCAAGTTCCATCATTAACTCTGTGAAGGCTTTGCTCCAGCAACGAGGCGATTGCTTCAGTCCATAGATTGATTTTTTTAGTTTGCACACCAGGTGTTCTTGTCCTGGTTTGATGTATCCTTCTGGTTGCTCCATATAGATTTCCTCTGCCAAGAGTCCATTTAGAAATGCAGTTACAACATCCATCTGATGAACATGCAGATTGTTTTGATTTGCAAAGGACAACAATGTACGAATAGAGCTGAAACGTACCACTGGTGAAAATGTGTCATCGTTGTCAGCTCCATACAACTGTGAGTAGACTTTGGCGACAAGTCTGCACTTGTATCTCTCCACTCTCCCATCACTATGGTGCTTGACTTTGAACACCCATCTTGAACCTACAGCTTTTCTGTCTTTTGGTAAGTTTACTAGATCCCACGTCTCATTTTCTAGCAGCGACTCATATTCCAAATCAGCTGCATCCTGCTATTCTTTTGCATTTGGACTCTTCAGAGCTTCTTTCATTGTGAGTGGCTCTGTCACACAACACATATTTGCGTGATGATCAACAACGACTGTATCAGCAAACTCGTCATATCCATATCTTTTTGGAGCTTTTTTGATTCTGTCACTTTTTCTGACAGCATCATCAGCAGTGGGTTCATTCTCTGTTTTATTCTCATTTGTGTCCACAGTTACTTCATTCTCTGGGTGGGGCATAAGCAATGCATCCCAACACCCTCATGTGACTCGTGTCAGGTGTCTTTTCACACCATCTCTCATAAGGTGTCTCTTGCTTCAGTACAGATGTAGGCAGCCTGTTCTGAATGTAAGGGGCTGTGGCTACAGCTTCTGCCCAGTACATTTTTGGCAACTTAGCATGTGACAGCATACTTCTAGCTGCTTCAACTTAAGTCCTGTTTTTCCTCTCTGCAACACCATTTTGCTGTGGTGAGTGAGGTACAGTCACTTCATGTTGGATGCCTAGAGCTTTCAAATATTCTTGAAACTCTTTTGATGTGTACTCACCCCCATTGTCTGTTCTGAGTCTTTTAACAGCTTGTCCACATTCATTTGTGAATGTTCTTTCAAATTCTTTGAATTTGGTTAACACCTCATTCTTGTGTTTCAGGAGGCACACTTTGCAGCATCTGGAGTAATCGTCAATCAAAGTCACAAAATATTTTGCCCCACCAATGGATTCAGTCTGCATGGGACCACAGACAGCACTATGAATCAGCTGCATTCTGTGTTTGGAACAAATTCCTCCAATTGACTTGTATGGCTGCTTAGACAGTTTGCCTTCCACACATCCCTCATAGAAAGAAACCTCTGTTTCTGTGGAGAAGTCCACTCCGTTCACCAGATCTTTTAGTTCCTTTAGCTTGGTAGTGTGGCCCAGCCGCTGGTGCCATAAGCTGGCTGCTACTGATGCATTATGACAAACTTGTAAGTCCTTTTTAACATCCAGCTGATAAAGCCCATCAGCTCTTCGTGTTCCCATTCCTTGAAGAGTTCCATTTTTTCCACGTATATACAGCGAGACTTCCGGAACTGCACTGTGTTGCCTTTCTTGGTAGCTGCTCCCACTGAAAATAAATTCCCCAACAGCTTTGGAACATACAGCACCTCATACATTGTGACATCTTTTACATCACTTATTTTGAAAGTCATTTTCAAGTTGACATTTCCCATTCCAAGGACATCAACCACCCTGCCGTCACCGAGCTTCACAGACTGTGCTCCCGTGAACTACTGGTAATCTTGAAGAATGTTGATATCACGTCATGTGCTTTGATGCTCCAGAATGTATCAAACATTCAAACTGTTGTGGTGTTTCAGTTGGATTTGCCTCTTTGGTGACAAAAGCACTTTCACCTTCTGCATCATCACATGTCATGCTTTTAGCCTTATGAGTCTTCTTTTTGGCCTTGTACTTCCAACTTGGACAGTCACGTTTAATGTGGCCTTCCTTTCCACATTTATAACACCGCCATGTGGTTGGTCTTTTTGCTCCTACTGTCCTGAAGTTTTCCTGGACACTTCTCCGACACTGAGATGACATAGCTGATGCACCACCACCTGAGCTAGCACTGCTGTAACTTTCATTTGCATTTACTCGCTTTTGCTCTTCATTTATTAAGGATCGTTAAACAAATTGCAGTGTCAAATTCTCCATCTTTGTCTCTAATGCAGTGACAATAGTGGCATAACTAGGTGGCAGACTACCCAAAAGTGTCACAATTTGATCTTCCTCTTTAATATCAGCTCCTATAGCTGTTAGCTGATCAGTCAGTTCCTTCATTTGCTTCAGATGCTCACTTAATTGACATCCTTCCTTCATTTCACATCGAAAATATTTTTTCTTAAGGAACAGTTTGTTTGCCAATGTATCTCTCTCAAAATGGCCTTTAAGCATAGTCCATGCTTCCTTGGGAGTTTGGCAGCTTGTTACCAGGTAAAGCTGAGGTGTACTCACGTTCAGCACTAACGTGGAGAATGCTTTCTCTCCCCGTCTGTAAACTCCTTGAGCTTGAGCATTAGCTCTGCGGCTAACATGTCCGTCTCCATTAGCATGCCCCGTAGTCCTTTAGCCTTTAGCAAGTGCTCCATTTGAAACTTCCATGTTGCCCAATTTTCTGGTCCGCTCAGCTTGTCTATAAACAGCTTATCCTCCATTGTGAGAAAAACAAAAAACTCACAAATCTGTTGAACCCACAAAATACAATGAAAAGACAGCTCTTTTAGCATTCTCTGGGCCCATAACCTGTTGAGTTTCAGACATGAGTCTCCCAGTTCATTTATTAACTCTTTGTAGGACAACACAACAACATTACAACTGACACTGACATCTAATGGTGAAATTACAGTATTACAACAGGTAGAGAATGAAAGGGCAAAGATCCTGTGGGACTTCCAGATCCAGTCTGATAGGATGGAAATGGCGAACCAACCAGACATTGTAGTGGTAGATAAAGAACAGTGGAAAGCCGTTGTGGTGGATGTGGCAGTGCCAAGCGATGGGAACATCAGGAAGAAGGAACATGGGAAGCTGGAGAAATACCAGGGACTCAGAGAAGAACTGGAGAAGACATGGAAAGTGAAGGTGACAGTGGTGAGGTGATTGGAGCACGCGGGGTAGTAATCCCCAAGCTGGAGAAGTTGCTTCAGTAGAGCCCTTCTAAGACCTCTAGCATCTCAGTCCAGAAAAGCACAGTGCTAGAAACTGCTAAGATACTGTGTAGACCAGGGGTGTCTAATTCCAGGCCTCAAGGGCCGGTGTCCTATATGTTTTCCAATCAACCTGCCGTTGAAGCTCCTTATTGGTTGAACACACTTGATCCAGGTAATCAGCAGCAGATGAGGCAGGGTTTCTGGAAAACCAGCAGGTTGCCGGCCCTTAAGGCCTGGATTTGGAAACCCCTGGTGTAGACCCTCAAGCTCCCAGGCCTCTGGTAGAAAAGTTTGTTGTTTCAGAAGTAGCTTGCATGCCGAAAAAGTGTGAGCACCCCTGGTTCAGACATTTTTCTTCCATGTCTTAGTCCTGTGTTTGTGATCAGTCTCTGAATCATTATTCTGTCAAGAAAACAAAACACAAAGATTTTTCTATATTTAGAAACAAAGGAAAAAAAGTGCTCAAATCAAGCATGGACACACACATGCACACTTCTCAGCAGAGCAGGAATTTACAGTATGCCTATTTACAGCATGGTCAGCTGTATTTTTACACACACAGTGGGTGGTTGTTGACAGTCAGGTCTGAAGTGGACTGTGCTCATTAAGTAGTGTTGCAGATTGCTTTCTATTTATAGCCAGCAGCAGTCTCAGCAGAACGAGCAGCAACGTGGAGCTGTTTGAAGCAGTATGGGCCTCCAGTGGGTTCTGATAATGTATGCATGCAGTGCCTATCATTTTCCCAGCTGCAGGAGTTACACTGTATGGTACTAGTCCATTCTCACTAAATAGATACTTCTGTGTGAACCAATTCAATATCTAAGATATATCTGAGAAACAAAAAGTATATATATATATTAGGGGTGTAACGATACGCTAAAATCTCAATTCGGTTCGATTCATAATTTCATAGGGCTTGGCTCGGTACATTTCGGGTTGGTACTGCTATTTAACAAATCTGCCTGATATGAACTGCTATCTTATAAACTATTATTTCATTGTTATTTATTGTGTGTGTTTGTGTCTCTTTTGCTGCCCGACGCCAGAATGTTACGTTTAGGAGATTAATAAAGTTTTTATCTATCTATCTATTTTCTGTATTTTTTTAGTACAAAAAAGGAAGAAAAAATTTACTTGCAAAATGCATTTATTGGTTTTACAAAACAATAAAAACATTGACCTATCTAGGGGATCTGCTTGATAAAATAAGAAAAACTATTAGCTGCCAGGAACCAAAAACTTTAGATACTTAACAATGGCCTGAAAAAAAACATTTTAACTTGCACATTTGTTTTCTATAGACCTGATTGTTATAGTCAGGTTGATGCTGTTTAAGTTCGTTAACAGATTAGATGTGTTACTGTGGCATACGCTATCTTTGTGTAACAATGTCAACACACAGCATTCGACTTATCCAATTTTCATTTCCCTTCATGGATGCTGACAACAAAGCCAAAGTGTTCCCACACAGGAGAGCTTAAGGAGATGAGGGGGGGGGGCTCATCTCTGACCTCACGTCTGCATTAGCCATATGTTAACAACAGACTGACAAAACAAAAGGAGTTATGAGCACACATCAAACGAGGCAAGTCTTTTTAAGAAGTATAACTTGCTCTGCCCCTTCCTATGGAGTCCATATTTGCCAACCAGTTCAGATTCTGGTCCAGCAGGATTCGTAGTTATTTGTAGTTGTCAACTACCTCCAACTCTGCTCCGTCAAGGATGATGGGCTGAACCGCGGCAGGTGTTCAACTGAAGTAAAGCACCATCTCCTTTGTTTTGGTGTTCAGATAGAGGCGGTTTCATTGGCTACAGTGCAAAAAGTCCTCTACCATAAGAAGAATTTCAAGGTCATGGGCTGGAGGATATTTGCATCTGAAGTAATGGGAGTGGAGATGAAGAGCACGTGATTTCCATCGACTTCCTTTCGGCTGCTAAAGAATATTTAACAGGTGGTTGCACTGGGTCCTGAATCGCTATAACCGTGCTCCTGCATGAAGAAATGGCATCAGGTGACATCAGACTCAAAAGTGGCTGGAAAATATCCTGACACGCTGAGGAAGATAATCGTGGAGAATAAATATCTTCTGGATGAGGGAATGATGGACGAAACCAACCTCCTCTGAGAGAAGATGCCCTCTCGCACTTAAATGCATGGATGCAAGCACAGACACACACGCCCACCCCACACACAAACACCCACACACATGGATGGATGGATGGATGGATGGATGGATGGATGGATGGATGGATGGATGGATGGATGGATGGATGGATGGATGGATGGATAGATAGATAGATAGATCATTTTTTATTTCTCTTTGACAGAGGCAAAATAAACTACTGTGATTACAAAATGATACAAAATGTCATGTCCACTAATGTGGACACCAGGTTTTAAAAGGTTAAAATAAAGAAATACATACTCTAAAAAACAGCCATAACCTATAAATGGTTCAATTTTTCTGAGCTAGTCATGAATATCCATCATCACATTTATACTACAAGAACAATTTTAAAAGAAAATCATCATTACTTTTTAAGAATATTTAATGATATTATGAATCACATCCAATCAAAAATGTTTAATAGCTCTGAAGATACTAAAGCTCAGTCACCAAGCTTGACTGAATTATGACTAATCATCATCTGTTTTACTACTTTATAGTTAACTATTCCTACTAGTTGATAGTTGTACTGTACTATTTTTACTTGATTGTTAAAGCTACTTCTCTGAAGTGCTCTGTTTAAGTGTTACATAACAAAAGGAAGTAAAAAAAAATAGAATAAAAAACAGGATCTGAATATTAAGTTTTTATTACATTTTTAAATGTGTTACAAAAGTATTAGATCATTCCGTATTGGCACATGCTCAAAGGCAAATGACTGAATCAGGCACAAAAAACCCAAATCGGGACATTCCTACTGTACAGCATTTATTAGGGCTGGATTTAAGAAAACAATTAATAAATCTGAATCGATTCAAGTTCTGTAAAAAAATAATTCATAAATTAGAGATCAGTCTTTATCATTTCCTTTTCTGGTGACGTAACCCGCAAGAACCTTCGAGATTTGTAGCTAGGATAGAAAGCTTTTAAAAAAATACTGGAAGGACTAAAAGCAGATGTTTGGAAACATTTCAGATTTAAACCCATAATCAAAGACACCAATGAACTGGACAGAACGAAAGCCATATGCAAGCTTTCCAGCAAAGAGGTAAATCAAGTAAATCCATTCAGTTGTGACACCTCTGCATTCACAGCTGCTGCTGGATATGACTGCAGCACCATATGACACAGCTGTCATTAAAAACCTACAGGCAGCTGTGTACAACAAATTAAACTCAAGGTAGGCTTGGGAGGTAAAACCTACTTTCTGATAACCTCCCTGAACTGGAGGAGAGCACATGAAGAGGAATATCCCCTTTAGGCTTGTCAAGTAAAGAGGTATCGTTGGCTGCATTTACACTGCAGGTCTTGATGCCCAAATCCGATATTCAGACTATATCTGATTTTTTTGATGACCCGCTGACATCATCTTTTAAAAGTGACCTGTATCCGATTTTTGCATTTACACTACAATGCTGAAACTATCAAACGTAGACATTCTGAGGACTATGTAACGTAGCAGCATTTCCACCTTCCGCGGACCTGAGCACTGACCGCTTGAAAAAATTATGAGCGAGCAGGCCCTTAATAATAATCATAACAGTAATAAAGGCACATTTAGAAGATGTGTGTTGGTCCAAACGGCAAATGTTTAGCATGGCGAAACCCTCCCCCTTTTTTTTGTGTGTGACTGTGGTTGTCATGGAGGCAACGCAGCGAGGGAAGGAGGTGTTGCCTTGGGCGCTCCGGGATGAACAGTAGAGGGAAAGGAGGGCTGCTCGGCTGGCTTATGTGCTCTCTCTGAGTTTTGAATGAGGAAGTGTTTGTAGACGTTGTGCTAGACTAACAGTTTGATCAAAGCAAAGAAAGAAATGGCTTCTAGCCTGTTCCAGAGCAACGGTGTCCCGCTTGATTAGTTACCGTTTGCGTCCCAACCGGGACCGGACCGGATTTGTTCCGACTACGGTCTGAAGCCTGAGGCTGAAAGGTAACACACTGATGGGGCTCCAGCTGTCCTCCAACAGCAAAATCAACGCACAAAAGCACCTTAATAAGTGATGTGATCTCAGTTGGTGGTGTCCTGAGTTCACGTCACTGACATACGACTCGCATTTACTGGGGAATATCCGATTTGTCTGCTTACATGGCACACGCAAATGCACGTATCCGATTCGTATCAGATTTATTTCCACATATGAATGAGGCCTGTATCCGATCTGAGAAAATCTGAATCCATGCGCTTTTGTCCTGCTTACACGTTCAACGGTCATATCCGATCTGTGCCACATGAGAGGAAAAAATCGTAATTGGGTCATTTGACCATGCAGTGTAAATGCGACCTTAGTGTCCGTGGAACCAGTGTCCCTTCAGAGTATGTTTTTTCAACAGCTGGGGCCATTGTGACTGCACAAAGGAGTTGTTTCACCCTATAGCAGGGGTCGGGAACCTATGGCTCGTGAGCCACATATGGCTCTTTTGATGGTCACATGTGGCTCGCAGACAAATCTTTAATTATACTTTTTTTTTCATTAGACCAGTCCTTCTCGTGCGCGATGCAATGCCAGAGGCGCGCAGTAGTAGCGGTGCTTGGAGACAAAACTCTAGCAGACACAACACACAAAGATGCAAGGCACAGCTCTTTCCAAAAACAAAGATAAAAAAACAAGAAACACAACAAAATACACAAAACAACAAAGTATCATGTATAAAAGATATAAATAAATCAGCATAAATTAAAATACAAGGCAATCAACAATCTGGACCCTAGATATGTAACCATTCTGTAGCAGATTTACAAATGTCATCAGTGAAAGGATTTGAATTGTGAATACATTTCAATGAGGATAAATACAATTTGACTTCATTTTGAAAACACAGAAGGTTCGGCCGATCTTTTTTTCACTTTTTCTTATGGATATGATATTTTCCAAAAAGCTGGAGGATGTTCACTAAGTTTGTTGTCTCTTTTGGCAACTTACTATTACAAAACAAAATATCTTTTTCTGTGAATTGTATGTTGTTAATTTTTTGACTAAGCCAGTTATGAAAAAATTTCACTTTTCTGTTAAAGTCATAGTATATATATAATTTACCTTTAAAGGATTTGTTTAGGTATTTATTATCACATTTTTTTCACTAAAATTTATTTCTCCTATTACTAAATTTGGTAGTTTAATTTGAACGTAGGAAGACAGTATTGTATTTTTTATTAAATATATTTAAGCCATTGGGATCGCTCTGCAGGTTGTCTGGAATTCTTTGGTTGTGCATTCAATACCATATTTACTTTTGAAGTCTCTTAACTGAAGAATGTCTCCATTTGAATAAAGAATATCACTTACAAAAATGATCTTGTGGTCAAACCAATTCTGATGAAAAATTGTCTTCCGGTTTGTGGTAATTACTCTGTTGTTCCACAGGGTGGCGCAGTGAGGGGTGAAATTGTGACTAAATATCATTTTCCACTGGAAAAGTACTTGTTTGTGAAACTCTGAAATCTTTATAGGAAGTTTGGAAATTTCAAAGTCACATCTCAGCAAAAAATCTAATCCACCTACTTTATTGAAGATGTTTTTGGGAATATGAAACCATATTGAGTCAGGATTGGAAACCTGTGAATTGCCGTGCTTAAAACTGCGCGCTCCCGTCTCTGAGAAAGAGCGTGCAGTTGCAGAGATGGGACGTGTGAGGAAGAAAGCGGGGTGGGGTGGGGGGGTGGGGGGGGGGGGTTAGGCAGCAGGTGAATCGCGCAGGGATTGTAAAAATGTAAAACCCTCTGCCCGTCACTCACTGCAGTGTGAGTGTGTGTTTGGCTCCACGTCTGCACGTCAGCAGTCTTTCTCTCATCTAAAGAACATTCAGACCAACGATCACGTTTAAAGTCTCAACGCCTGCATGAAGCTGAAACTCACTGGGTTTTACTGGGTGGCTGTTGGGCCGCGTTAAAAGTTCTGGAGTTCATTAAACGCATCAAGCAGAGATCTGATTGGCCCTCAGTTCTGTCGCTCAGCCTGTTGTTAGGTAGTTTGGACCAATGGGGTTCAGCTATGGGCCGAATAAGGGAAATGGGAGGGCTGGAGAGGGAGCAGGGGAATAAATTTGAGAGAAGCGCTCTTGTCTCAGCGGGAGAGATTCAGGAGTTGCTGAATTACTTGTACGTGGTTGGTTTCGTCTACAGTAATCAGAATAAAGAACCCTAAAAGAGGTTAAGTCTCCGTG
Organism: Oryzias curvinotus; assembly: GCA_023969325.1. Classification (NCBI taxonomy): domain Eukaryota; kingdom Metazoa; phylum Chordata; class Actinopteri; order Beloniformes; family Adrianichthyidae; genus Oryzias; species Oryzias curvinotus. The sequence goes on from CM043706.1 coordinate 27,331,032, forward strand.
CCTCAGTGTGGGAAAGGGACACTAGATTATTGTATGGCTCTTTTGAATTTACATTTATAAATATGTGGCGTTTATGGCTCTCTCGGCCAAAAAGAGTTCCCGACCCCTGATCTAGACCATTCACTGATGGTGAACCTTATAATCCGGTGTGCCGTACAGAGTAGAAAATAATGTTAATTAACAGTTGTAAATACTTGATAAGCACTACTGTAAATTTAAACTAATGTTAAAGGGGAGAAATGAGAAGCACCCTCTAAAACCTAAAATTAGACAACCTTTAGTCATGACAATTGACTGTATACAAGACCTGGACTGAGTGACCCCTTCCCCCACTATAAACTCACTATATTTGTCAGAAAAAAAAACTTTCTTGATCTGCAACTTTTTTTAAATGTTCTTGTTAATCCTTTTTACATTATATGTTTTTTGTTGTGAAAGTTATTGAAGTTATAAACTTGCCAGTTATATGTCTCAATAAATGTAGGTGGTGTGATGTTTGAAGCATTCGGTTGACAGATTCTCCTGAGCCCACTTCCAGTGGAAGGTTTGTGGTCCTCTAACATGTTTACTACTGATTTGAGAGAGCGGTTGCTAAAGAAATGTAGACTCAGACTCGGACCAATCACTGCTTGCTGACAACTTCTGATTCAAACATGTAGACAGACAAATAGTAGAAAAATGGCGACTTGATTGATTAAGTTAGAATCAGAAACAAGTAATTTTCTATTGGTGACATCACAACCACTCTGTCCAGTTCTCCTATACAGTCAATGGTCATGACATGAGGTCCCTAAGAAACAGCTTCATGTTTTTCACAGAAGTCTGTACTTCATCAATGTTGATCGGAGCCTTTGACAGAACTTTGAATTTGGATTGTTAATGACAAATATCCGTTAACCCAGTATTGACATGCATGTGTCCTTCATTTAATGCAGGACCATGTGCTCCTCTAGACCAGCTGTTGTGCAAAGGATGTCTTCTCAGTTTTCCATAATGAAAGCAACGCAAATTATTATTTTCAGAGTGTCCTTGGCTTTCTTTATCTGTGTCCTCAACACCAAAATACACATTACCATTATCAACACATCTGTGTTTGATGTAGAATCAATTTACAGAACCCAGCTCAAAGTAGGAATAAAGGAAGGGGGCGACGCATCGGTTCATGTAAACTTAATTGTTTTTATTAAATTTGTTAATAATCAGAGGAAACGGCATGTTGGATGGGTGGAAAAAAAATACTTGAAGAAGACATGTCTGTAACCCAATAACAGAATGACCAGTAAAATCATTCAGGCGGACTTTATAAGCTGGAAAGCTACCTAGACAGGTGTTGCGCATCACGTTGACTTTCCCTTAATGGGGTAACAAAGCTTGTTAAGGAATCTTCATATCAAGTGTTACCCAATATTTGAGTTGTGTTAGAAGTTTGTTCCACCAAAAATGTTTACAGCATATTCAGAATGGAAGGGTTATTTAATATGTGACACCCTGACCAACCTTTTGACCTCTGTGGCATTAAAAGGAATAGATTTGTGTACCTTTTAGATGTTTTCAAGCATATTATAAACAGCATTCCATTTGTTTCCCTTTGCTCTCAGTACTAGTAATAGGCTTGGCAGAACCCTCAGGCTCTATGGCTTTTTTGGAGGTAAAGTTGCTCGTTTGTATATCGTATTATTACACATTTAGACGTTATAGACTGAACAGTCAGATGTGGGTTGGAAAACGTCCTCCAGCACTTTGACATTTGAATGCTTTTTGCAGAGAAAGATCCCCTCAGGCAGTCCAAGCTTTCACATTTCAGCTGCTGTGTCCTTGAGGTCACAAACACTGCACACTCGTTCAAGCATGCATCTCTGTTCTTTTATATCAAAACTGCACAAAAGGATAGTATTGCACTTACATTCATTGAATTCCATTAGAAATATCTAATTTGACACTTAAAATGGATTTATAGAAATCATTTTTCTTCTCTGGATCAAATAACTCAAAAATAAAATTAAATATCAATCCTCAAATGCTTTTTCACTGTCTTCTTCAACACCGTTTATTCTGTCACTTAATTACATTTTTCAAAAAGTTCTCTAATACAGTGTTTTTCAACCACTGTGCCGCGGCACAATAGTGTGCCATGAGAGATGGTCAGGTGTGCCACGGGTGATTGTTCATTTTCACTAATCTAAAAAGATTGACCTTCACCAACAATATCAGCTCTGTGTTCATCAAAAAAAGTCTCAGGTTTCATGCTGAGTAGTTTGCCGACAGCCTTCTGGAGTCTTCAGTATAAATACACTGGATCTCTCAATATCTTCCACGGATGTCATAAGGAGGGCAAAAAAATCTTTTGACAGTAGCTCCTCCCACATGCGGCGGTAGCGTCAGGTTTCTAAACACACTTTTGGACAAATGCCAAGCAACGATTTTAATGCGTATTAAATCAAGAGCAGAGGACGTGACTTTTGAACAGACAATTCAACTTAAATGAAGTGTGTGGAGGGGGGGGGGCATCCACATTGCATGTCTGTGCAGAACCGGTAGATCTAGTGATCTGTACAGATCGCAGATTTTCCGTGCACCCCTTGTAGCTTCCCCTGGGATCTGGTGTAAGACTGTATAAAAAGTGAACAAAATAATGAAGCTCAGTCTGTCCAGCATCCGCACTACTGCTTTTCACTACATCTCCCACAATGCATTGAGTCAATGTGACAGTGTCTCTTACTGCGTTGCTGTTAACTGTCATGAAGTGCAACAAATTCAACCATCTGTTCTAAAAATTTTTATTATTATTATTTATTATTATTCTTGATAAAAGTAGAAAACAGTTTAATTTTTGGATCTAAATACTATCGAGACCTGCCACTCGCACCCCAGGAGAAAGCAGACGTATAAACCAGCGATCCTCATCAGGTTTGTAAATCAAAAACACAAGCTAGCTCTGATAAATCAAAGGAAGAATCTGACAGGATCCGCTGTTTCAGTAAACGGCCATTTGACCAGAAGGAATGCTAAAATCGCCAAACATGCCAGGCTTCTCAGGAAGCGTGAGCAGATTGAGGAAACTTTGGTTATAGGCTACAGGACTTACGTCAAACCACTCGGTCCACTGGACCAGTGCAAGGTTCTGGTTGTTAACACCAAGACAGAATTCGAGAAGTGTTTGATCACGGACGTCTGAACCAACATGCAGTAATAAATCAAAGAGTCAAATATAATTTCAGGAAATATTGCGCTTGGTTTCATCGCTTTCTTTACTTTGCTTTTATTATTTCACTTCTTCAAAAAAAATTTATGGGGGTGCGAATGGGAACCTCTATGGAGTAGATGTGTTTTGGCCGAGCTCTCCACTCTCTCTGAACATTTTTGCGATTTTCATATTTTTTTGACTAAATTTTTACAGCTGCAGTGGTGAGCTTTTTACTCTCTTTGTTAAGATGACAAAACCTAAAAACGAAAAAGGGAAAAAGCCATTAAAACCTCCAGGAGTGGAGGCTGACCCACCTGAGCTAGCCGACCACGCCAAGCTAACCTCTGACTCAGCTAGCGGACCGGACTGCCCGGACCCAGAGCCTGCAGACGTCCTCTCAGCAATTCGGAGCATGAATAAAACAATGAATGAGAGACTTAACAAGCTCGAGGCATCATTTGCTGCAACCCAAGCATCTCTTGCGAATCTCGGGGCTCGGATTCAGGAGGTTGAAGAGGCTAGCTCTGATCATAACTATCGCATTTCACTGGCTGAGAAAACGCTCACTGTGCTTCGCTCAGAGAATGAGACTCTCCGTCAGAAACTACAGGATCTGGAGGCTCGCTCCAGATGACACAATATCAGAATCGTTGCCCTGGTGGAGAAGATCGAAAACTGGCGCGCAGCGGACTTTGTTTCCAAATTTCTACCTGAACTCCGGGGCGTGGATAATTTCAGCGGGCCAGTGGAGGTGGATCATGCTTTCTGTGTGGCTGTGGATGGCTGCCCGCGCGTGATTCTGGTGCAGATTCGCCATCTTCACATAAAGGAAAGGATTCTACAACTTGCCCATCAGCAATTCCCTCTTCGCTACAAGGATAAATCCATCCACATGTTTCCGTATTACCCGGCTGAAGTGGTGAAACAGCGCCGGGCCTTTGCTGACGTGCGTAAACGTCTCCATGACAACGGAGCGCGGAGCGGATTTGTCTTGCTCTTAATTAATCCTGTACGTCAGAACGGTTACCGCACTAACCGAAAGGCAAAGCCAGCTTCTTACTCAGAGGGAGAACGTTCACTGCACGCACACACCCACACACACACACAGGTAGACCCCGCCCCCTCCCAACAGTCACCAGCCCACCGTCAATTGACATACACTGTGGTCCAGCAACTGGCAGAACAAGGGGGGTGCTGGCCACCCGCAGCTCTGCGCACGTGTCGTGAATGTAATGTTCCCCCTGCAAGTCTGCATCTATTTTGTTTAGGTTTTCCTGATATGGAACAGCAAGAAGTCAAGGATAACCTCAAGACAGGGAAACTGAAAAGGCAACATGCACCAGTGCGGCTGCAGTATTTCCCGCGTAATGAAGCGAGTGCGCATCAAGATCTCTCTTTCACTCTCTCTGTCTGGCCTCTTATTCTGTGTTCCAGCATTATTTCGTTGATCAAATGCATTTGTCATGTAGGGAGGAACCTATGCGCAGCGCTTTCAGCGGAACTCTATGCCACAACAGCGAGCTTATACGCACGCGGCTGCAGCGACCACTCTCTGTTTGAAAGAAAATAACTTTCATGATCATAAAAATATGTAGATTATTTTACCTTTAAGAAATCTGGCGGTTTTTTTCTGCCAAAAATACTATGGGATAACTTGGAATTTCAGGTTTGCTTTGGGCTCGGGCCTGCAAATCAAGTTAATTGGTCAGGTTCGGACCGGGTTCCGCTTTAATGCCCGCGGGCCTGTGTCGGGTCGGGCAGGATTTTTTAGGCCCGATCTTACCTTTAGCGTGGATTGGGACATGTGCTCAGACGAGCAAAAGTGTTTTCCCACTTAAAATCTCTAGCTGCTGATATTGTTTTTCTGCAGGAAACACACATCTAACCAGAAAAAGAAAAAATACTCAGATGCAGCTGGGCTAACCAGATTTACCAATCTACATTTTCTAGTAATGCCAGAGGAGTGGCTATTTTGATCAGAAGGACTATTCCCTTCATCTTTCCACCGTAAGGGACCCAAGTGGTTGTTTTCTTCTGGTGACTAGCTACAATTTACTCATATCATGTCTCTCTCCTGAATGTTTATGGTCCATATTTCGACAGCCCCTCCTTTTTTTGACAAATATTTAATTTAATATGCAATTTCTCTGAAATTCATGTGATAGCAGGTGGTGACTTTAACTGTGTACTTGATGCACATTTGGACAGATCAACCCATACATCCCAAGTTTCTACTTCTTCTAATGTTATAAACTCTATGATGTGCTCAACCAATCTTGTTTACATCTGGAGACTATGCAACCCGTCAGGAAGGGACTACTCTTACTTTTTACAGGTGCACAAATCTTACTCCAGAATAGACTATTTTCTGCTGGACTCTAAACTGATTTCGAATGTGGTCTCCTCAAATTATCATAACATGTTAATCTCAGACCATGCTCCGACTTCTCTGGTTTTGGATCTGTGCCACACTAGACAAACATATTTCTGGCGTTTTTCTCCACTCCTTTTATTTGACTCCTCTTTTTCCCATTTTATGACTTCTAGAATCTCCACTCCTTTTATCTGACTCCTCTTTTTCCAATTTTATGACTTCTAGAATCTCAGATTTTCTAGAAACTAACGACAAACATGATGTGACATATTCAGTACTATGGGAAACTTTTAAAGCTGTATTACAGGACTTCCAGTCGCAACAGACAGAGATGGACGCATGAAGTGAGAGCTCCTCAAAGCAGGCTATTTAAACCCTCCTAACTCAATGATACTGTTCAGTTTTGTTCAATAACTCGAATGATGAGTGGGGGTACGAAATCAAAGAACCAACGGGTGACTGAAAAACACACACAGATATCAAACAGTGCGAAAGATGCCATGGAGGCCAGTGCCAATGCTACAGAAGAAGAACGAGGCTGTGACTTATCAGCCTCAAACCAGCTAAGTTTGAGAGAGATAAGTGCACAAATTACAGGCCTAAAGTCTGATTTAACTGACAAATGGACTACATTCAAAGATAATTTTCGATCAGAGTTGAAAGAGGAGTTGACGCAGTTCAAGCTGCAGCTGGAACAGCAGTTAGCTAACACGTCGCTAATGCTAGAGGAGCAAGGCCAAAAACTAAAAGAAGCAGAAGCGCGGCTGGATGAACAGGAATCCTGGTCTGCAGTGGCAATTGAAGCATTTCAACACATGCTGAAGGAACAACAGACACTGAAGGAGAAGCTCAATGACATGGAGTCAAGATCCAGGAGAATCAACATGAGAATTTATGGGGCGCCGGAAGGATCGGAGGGGGGCTCAGTGATTCAGTTCATGGAAAAGCTGATAATTAGTGAAGGTCTGATTCAGGAGGGAACAGACTTGCAAATCCAGCGAGCACATCGCTCTCTCGCCCCTAAACCGGGCCCCGGAGTGCCACCGAGATCCATAATCATCAGCTTCCTGCAGTACAAAGTGAAAGAAACGATCCTCAGGAACGCATGGAGGAAGAAAATCCAGCTGGGAGACAAGATCTTATCGTTTGACCACGACTATACATCAAAGGTGGTCCAGAAACGCAAGGAGTACAAAGAAGTTAAAGCTGCGCTGAAAAAAAGAGGAATCCGCTTCCAGACGCCTTTTACTCGCCAGCCAGAGGTGGACCAAACCGTGGAGCAGAACCTTCCACCGCAACAGCAATTACAGCAGACATCACCATGGCAACGCGTCCCACAGCGTTGCCAGAGAGATGCGGCACTACGAGCGCGTGGGCGCTTGCAGGAATTTCAGCGTAAGCCTAAACCATGAAGAAGATAACGGATTAAAAAAAAAAAAAAGACGGTGTAAAGCATTTACCACTCCCTTTCGTGAGTAGTGCTGACTCTTTCTCGATGCTATAAACAATTAGCACCCATGTTTAAGTAGCAATGCCTGTTTTGTTAGGAACTTTTTTTGGGTAGAATTGGTGGTACCTGATGGAAAGCACCACTGATTCTGGATGGGGGCCTATTTCTCTCTCAGAGAGGCTCTCCCTCAAACTTGACGAGGGGTTAAAGACAGGGGACTTAAAATACCCACCCGTGGGAGTCGATTCAATTTGTTTATTATTATAAATTGAAGACTTTTAAGTGCACCTTATGGTCGTGAAAATACGGTATGTAGAAAATATGATAAGAGGCAAAGAGCCACATGCTTATTTGCCAAGAGCCGCATACGGCTTAAGAGCTATGTGTTAGCCACCACTTGTGCTTGTACTGTTGCGCAATAGTACATTGCATGTGCATGTCTCTGAGCAGAGCAGCTGGACTCAGTCGTAGCTTCTGTTTGCAGGCAGAGGAGAGTGCTTTGCTACAGTGTGCAAGCAACGGAGGAGGCTTTGGACTGCTGTCCATTCGCCTTTTTTGCATGAGCAGGCTGCCGGACTCAGGAGAACCGTGTCTCCCGGGAGACAGAGGATGGGCTTTGGGACAGGCAGAGGTCCTGCCCCTTCTTTTGGGTCAGTTCAACCAAGTATGAAGCACTGGCCGCATGGATTTAAAAAAGCTATAAGCGAACATACACTTAGTAATAATCATAGCAATAATAAAAGCCGATTTAGAAGATCTATGGAAGAAGGGTTAGTATTATGTTTTTGCTAACAATATTTAGCCGTGCTAACAGCATTTAGCCGTGGAGAAACTTAAACTGGAATAACATAGAGCATTATTTTGTCTGGACCCGACTGGTAACACAAATTCACATGATTGTTTGCACGGTTTCTCAGGACTGTTTATTCGAAAGCCACCTCCGCCCGTTCCGAAGCGGCTTCACTGCTTGGAGAGAAATGGTTCTCCTGAGTCCGGTGTGGGTACCAGATGTTCTCGGGTTGCCGTATGTTCTCGGGGTCCTTCGGGGTCCTTCGACCAATGATGACGTCACACTATTTGATTGGCTGTAAGTTGCCACGACCAATGAGTTAACTTCGCTTTTTAAGTTTTTTTAAAAACTTTATTGACAATTACGGTAACATACATTAACAATGACATTAACGTCAACAACGAACAATAACAATGTAATCAATATTGCCTCGAAGATCAGTCACCATTGCCAAACATAACATATTAAGATAGAAAATAAAGAATAGAGGGGAAAAGAGAAACAATGAACATAACACACAAATAAATAAAAACATAAGTAAAATAAAATAAAGGAACATAGAAAAAATCTAAATAGTCTAATACTAGTTAAGTTAGGGGTACTCGTGAAGTTTGTATTTCTGAACAAAACTAAGCAATTTCAAGCCATTCTTCTTTTTCATATAATGAAGTGATGCAGCGTGACGGACTGCGGTCTGTAGCTTCCTTCGTTGCACACCGTAACAAAGCACCCTCCTTGGATGAAACATTTTCAAGATACACTAACTCCAAAACTGAAAGTTTGATCTGATGGTGGCACCACAACAAAGGTCAGATAATCACCAAAAACAATAGGGTTCAAACTCTTGTGGTCATTAGCGTTGTCAGTAAATTGGAGAAGATACATTAATTATAATTTAAAAGTTTGGCCTGATGGTGGTGCTAGAGAACAGGTCAACCCACTGATCTGTTTATTATCAAGGGGTTATTTAGCTATTTAACAAAAAAAAACATGTGCCTGACACAAAAACTTGGTTAACAAGTCTATGTAATTAATTTTCTAAAGGCAAATATCACTGGGGTCAAATTGACCCGAAGGGTGAAATGTGTAAGTAATATTTGAGGATAACATGAGGGTTAAGTTAGAGGAAGCCTCAACCAAGGCAGGCATGCAGAGAGAGCAGTGCAGGAGGCTGAGGAGCAGTTGTGTTTTGAGTTGGAGTTGTGCTGGTTGGTTTGTTTCTCTTTTGATTCCCTCTTGGACCTCTTATACTGCTGGGTTTTGTTATTTTAGTTTGGGGTTGGACCATGGTAGTCTTTATTTGTGGGCTTTGTTTATTTCTTTTCATTAGTTAGATTTAGTCAGGCAGCCTTAGCAGAGAATGCTGACTCCAACGTCAACGTGGCCGGGTCAGTTGTCTCCCTGGCTTATTTTATGTTTGGCCAAGGTTCCAATCCCTCTGTGTTTTTTGTTTTACAGGACACATGTTCTTTCTTCCATTTAATAAACTGTGTTCCTTGACTTATTGGTATCCATTTTTCACATGTTATGGCCCCTTTTTGATTACCCCTAGACTGTGACAGGTTTGCCTGTCAGGGCGTAACATATATTATATTATATTATATTATATTATATTATATTATATTATATTATATTATATTATATTATATTATATTATATTATATTATATTATGTAGTCCAGCCCATAGTTCAAATATCTTAATTAAACTTTGGTTACTGTGACAAAGATGACCCACTACCTTAAACAATCAGGGACTCGTGATGTGTTATATTAGTTTACTCTCTTTGCTAAAACAAAATGATTGAGATACTTGCTGTCACATTTGAACGTCTATCAGAAGAGTTATTGAGGCCAGAAGTCCAAGTCTGTGAATATATTTCTAACTTTACAAAACCTTGTTGTCGCGTTGGTCTTCTGAGTCTTGCACTCTAATTGGTTGACATTCCCCCTTACCAGTCCCCCCCACACACACACACACACCCATTCCAGTATCAGACATGAATCAGTTTTGACACAAAAGTCTTGCATGGAATGTTTCAAAAGTCCAAACGCAGCGCTGTGATTCGCAACAACAGATTCACGCACATACAGCAGCAGATTTGAGCGCTAATTTGAAGTTTTAACTCTAATTGAACACATGCAAATGGTAATATGTCAGTTGTAACTTGATTTGTTGAAACATAAATCTACATATTTGTAGAAATTGTTTTGTGTACTGCAGAAATTTTTTATACACAGATGCAGATTTTTGGTGCGCAGGTTCTCACATCAAATCTCCAAAGTAGCCCATTTTGACACATTTTTACATTAACAGCAGTAGACTGTGGGTAAAAAAAAAGTTGTGTATAAGAGTCTTACACATGTCAGCTACAACAGAAACTCATGATAAAGAGATTGATGTCGTCTGACAGTAAATTACAGCTGATTGTCTATTGATGCTCAAATGGGAGTTGAGAGTAAAGGTTAAAAAAGATATTGTACCACAACACCAAAAAAAAGAGAAGACATTTCTCTCGTGAGGTTTCAGAACAAAGGTACACTGAAAAATAATTGGAGTGGTATTTAGTTAAAGAAAGTTAGGAAAGTTTTTCCACTCAGAAAGTGCTTGTAAATTTTAATCAGGCTATTTTTAAGTAATATTTACTTACTAGAACCACTTATTAGTCATGTAAAAACATAAATAAATTTTACTGGCAATATTCACTTATAGAGTGTGAATTTCACTCACGTTATTACTACTAAATTTAATTACAAAACAAATATTGCTTACGTTTCTTTGTGTATCTTACTCATTTTTTAGGGTCAAAATCTATGTAACTAAAAAGTAATGTTTACTTACTAGAATTACTTATTGTTTGTTGTTTGTTTGTTTCTCTTTTTGGCTTTTCCCATCAGGGGTCGCCACAGCGAGCAATTTGCATGGTAAACTTGGCAATGTTTTACGCCGGATGCCCTTCCTGACGCAACCCTCTCAAGGTAACCGGGCTTGGACTAGAATTACTTATTGTTCATGAAAAATACACAAGTAAATGTTTCTTTGTGTATCTTACTCTTTTTTTTTTTTTTGTTATCTATGTAATTAATCAGTAACATTTATAAATGATATGTTAGTTACCATTAATTGAATTAAGGAATGATTTTTATATTTACATTCTATACTTTCCCCAATGAAATATACTTGCAGCTCAAAGAATGTTTTAAAGACATTTTTATTCAACATATAGGAACATATGTATTACTTACATATATACTGGTGCATATATATATATATATATACAGAACGTCTTAGCAAATTAAAATGTGCATCTACACAAGTGCATGCTTGATGAAATTACATAGATTGACAAAGGACTCAAAAGTAAAGCTATTCATCGTATTTAAAAACAATGGAATAAATCACTAACTGTGTGGACTAGAACTGATATTTCAGCAAATTATCAGATACAGGGTAAGTGACTTTTCCATTCCAATCAAATTCATTCCATTTTACCCTTTTCCCTTCAAATTCTGGTAATACAAAAAGATTGAGGCAATCAATTAATTGTTATTAGTAACTGAGCTTAAAAATGAAAATTATGCTCAACAAAAGCACAAATAACACTGGAACATTTTTTTGTGGAACGACTTGACCTTTGCACTGAAAAAACTAACTTTTTGCTCCAATAATATATACTTAATTATTCCTTGTAATATTTACAAAATAATTTGAAGATTTTGCTAATACAGAGATTTTTCTAGTAAAGAATTTACATTTAACATATTTTTTATGAGTAATGACAAACTATCTGTTTATTAGTAAGAACTACCTTTCAAATTTTTGTAATAACTTTGGCAGCATTCATAAATATTTTGTAAGTTTTACTAGAGAAACTTAAGTCGTTGTGCAATAATCTGCGCGCCTGCGCACACGGCTAGCGCCTTCTTCTCCCTCTTTTTTCGAGCGGAAGGAGCAAGAGGAATGAACGGAGAATCAGAGCAGGAAGCCCTCTGCCGCCGTCATGTCTTTGCACAATTACCGTAAGTATTTTAAATACAATAAAACAGTTTTACTTTTGTTAATGTTTTGTCAGAAGCAGGAGAAATCTATATCGCTAAATTTTGGATGTATTTGAGTCGTTTGTTGTTTTATTCACTGAATGTCAGGGTAACTGCTAGCTTACTTGCTTTAAGTTAGCAGGAGTTAAAATGAGACTGAATAAACTAAATTTTTTGTATGGAAAAAATGTATATATTTAAATTGCACTGTTTTCAAATTGACGACCGTAGAAAATGAGGTTATATGTAATAGCCCGCTGAATTTGAACCGCCAGCCGAGGGTGGTGGTGGTGGTTATTATGAACTGTCGATGGGGAACCTGGAGCCATTGAATTTGAATTGACTGTGGGGGGAAAAGTTTTTTTCAGAAGCGCACTGAATTTGAACTGTCAACCGGGACGGGAGTGGGGTTCTGAACTGTCGCTGGCTGAATTTGAATTGACCGCAGAGACAAAAAATGTGTCCAAAAACGCGAGCATTTGAATTGACAGGGTCGGCGGGATGGGTGGGTGTGACTGTACAGGAGCCGCAGGTGCTTTTTGCCACAGCTGAGACGCTGCAAACTACTAGTAAAGTAAAATGAGGACTGCAGGATGCTTCAAAACTTTGGTGAAAAATGGATGACCACAGCCAAATGACACATTCATTGAAAGTCTTACTTAGAGACTTAAATTTTGTGCACTTACTTCAAAACAGAAACGGAATATAAATGTTTATATAGTTTTGTAATTTAGTTAAATAATACAAAGCTAATAATTGAATTAATGCATGTTCTATCTAAACATATTTTTACGAACAGGAGATACTTATTAGTGGACGAATTACCAGAGAGGAGATTGGATTGGGAAACTAACAACAGCTTTATTCAGGAAAGTAGAAAGGAAATAAAACAAATTTTAGCAATCAATTATTGTAACATTTTTTGGATTTTATGAAGTTATATTTATGCATGTGCTTGTTTAAAGTTCTCTGTGTGTCATTGTGTTGATGTTATACTTTTTTTTCTTTTTTAGGGTGCTAATACAGGGGACAGTTTAGTTGGAAAAAGGACGTGGACAGATTATTCAGCCGAAGGCTTGTAGTGAGGTCCACCCCTGCCATTAAAGATTTCGTGGAGAGATTGCCTGCTTTATTTTCTGAAACTGAGGTATGAGGCTTGTAATTCTTGAAAATTTTTGTGCATCTTAAATTTACTTATTTGTTTATTTTTTAGATAAAAGAGGAATCATCATGGGATCATGGTTACACCCATTTCCGTGGAGCAGATGTTCAAGTACAACTCAACAACTGCACACCAAAACTTATTGGTCTGATGGAGGCAAAAGGAGGGATTGTTGGAAGCAAGATGGTGCTGATTTTGCAAAAACTTAGACAGGCGGGTTTAGTCGAAATCACTTTTGTTTCTTTTACTTTTTGTGTTGCACAATTAAATGGCATCTTTCTACATGACTACTACTTAAAAAAGAAAATAACACTGGTTTTAAGTGCCACTAACTTTTGTTCACGATGAGATGCCTTAGTCATGATGATTAAGTATGTTACTTATGAGTAAGTGATTACTCATGAGTGAGTCCCATTTCTTTTTCAATTACATCATACTGCACACACTACAACAGAGTATTAGGGCCAGTTTTGCAACAGCATTTCTGTTTCTTCTTTTATGATTATGACTTAATGTTAAGTCCTACATTTACAAGAAAAAAGTTATAACTCAAATTATGATAATTCGGTTGTACATTTATGACTTTAAAAAGTCACATACTACATTTATTATTTAGTCATATATTTTTTTACTTTAAAAGTTGTAAATGTAAGAATTTAAAATGCGTAAATTTACAAGAATAAAGTTATAAATATTACTACTTTGTTTTTTTTTTGACACCACTGATTGATGTGTGTTTGGACTTTCTATTTTTGGAAATTGGCGAATGTATCGGTGAGCTCGGCACTGTTTCTAAGTTCACCATATTAATTAGCGCCGCTCTCAGTTTAGTGAGTTTCACCACCAGCTGCAGGAAAGTCACCTGGATGCTACCGCTCACTGGAGAACCTGCATTTTTGCCCTCATACAAAATGCTGAGTTCTGATTGGTCCCCACTGCAGATAATGAAACATGGAACCAACTTTTTCTTTAGCTTATAATTGCAGTTCATATAAAAACCTCTTTTAAAAATGAATGCTTACTTAATTGCCTCAGCAAAATAGAAGAAATACCCCAGGCACAGTTTTGATGAGCAAATGACATTTCAGAATAGTGCCTATGAAGACTCTCATTCATCCAGGTTGGTTCCATTGTAGTATTTTTAGGGGATGTCATCTGTTAGAAGACGTTTCGCCTCTTATCCAAGAGGCTGTGTCAATTCTGAATTAGCTGGTCTAAGAGCTGGTATATATGTGCTCATGAGGGAGGAGTCAGACCTTAAACTGGAGTGTATTGTCCACTTAGCCTACATGGTTTCGGGTCGTAAGAGTCCTTTGTCCTCCCTTGTTCCTACATCTTAAGATTGTCAAGCTCAAAAAATTTTTTCTGAAATACGTTTTATATATATTTCAGTTTTGCTGGGTAACTCAAATTGACAGCATAGATGACCCCCATGAGTAGGATGCTGGCATTTGTCAAACCTCTGCAGTCCTCCAGAACTTCCTTTCCCACAATGATTAGTGACACAGACACAGGACCTTGGTTATCCTGTGCCACTGTGGGATGAACAACAGCGATCTTCACCAAGTGGGGTTTGCGGTCCTGTTTTACTTCTTATTGGCTGACATCCTGAATAAAAGACATAAGCTAAGAACAGATTTCAAATAAAATAAACTTATAGAAAAAAGGTTAAAACAAAAGAAAGAGGTATTCTCAATTTAGTGTAATCAAATCAAACAATATTCATATGACACTTTATGTTTAGTTAAACAACATAGTTCACAGAGGCTGACACTGAGAAAAAGACACTTTTGGGGGCCATCCAGACCAAGAGGTGTCAATACCCACAACCACAGCAAATGCTGCCAGAGACCACCCTGGCCTGGGCACACAGAGGTACAGAGCTCAACAGTTCCCCAGGCTGTGGCAGTCAATGTAACAGAAACCGTGCTGAAAAGAACTATTCCCAGTGTGGAAGGTTCCATAGGGGCAAACCCCTGAAGCTGAAAACGAAAGGAGAGACTGACCTTTACAGATTAGCAAGGTAGATTGGGAAGGACATGCAGCAGGTTAGGGTGATTAAGGATGGGATGGAAATGTATTAAAAGGTGTCAGTAATGTGATGGAAAGAATATTTTGAAGAGCTGATGATGTAAAAAAAAAAAGTAAGAACTAAGAATATATAAGAGAGTAGTTGAGCAAAAGTTAAAGATTAGTAAGGGTAAGATGTGTGTGTGTGTGGAGGGGGGGGGCATTGAAGATGACGTAGAGTGGAAACACACTTGGTCCTGATGATACACCTGTGAAGGTATGGAAGTGTGTAGGAGAGATGGGAGTGACGTTTTTCACTGGGTTGTTCAACAGAATCTTAGGCGGTTAGAAGATGACTGAGGAATGGAGAAGTGTGATGAGATGCTGTGTAGGGGTGACAGAGGTGGTCATGGGGGTGAGTGGGATTACATCAAAGATCAGTTCTGAGCCCCTTCCTGTTTGCAGTGGTGATGGACAGACTGACAGATGAGGTCAGGTAAACAGGAATCACCATGGACTATGATGTTTGCAGACAATATTATGATCTGTAGAGAGCAGGGAATAGGTGGAGGAAAAGCTAGAGAGGTGGAGGTTTATGTAGGTTTAAGGTGTTAGGTATGAGGTGTGTGTTATAGAAGAGCTTCAACTGAACTGAAAGGAAAGATGTAGAAAAGTGTGGATAAAGCAGCTGTTGTTGGGCCCAGAGACACTGAGAAAGACAGAGATGAAGATGCTGAGGTTCTCTTTAGGAGTAACCAGGATGGATCAGGAATGAAGACATCAGAGGAACAGCTCATGTTGAAGATTTTGGAGATAAAGTCAGAGAGGCCAGACTGAGATGGTTCAGAGGAGAAACAGAGAATATATTGGTAGAAGGATGCTGAGTCGAGAGCTGCCAGAGGTCTAGAGAAAGAGGAGGTTTTCTGGATGCAGTGAACAAAGGCATGAAGGTCTGCTTAGAGGATGCAGAAGACAGGGTTAGAAAGAGGAAGCTGATTCACTGTTGTTGCGGGGTCCCGCCGGAAAAGGATGCAGAGGAACCAAGGTGAGTGTGTACCCTTTGATTTTGATTTTTGATTTTGAAATGGTTTATTTCAAGCAATTAAGTAGAAATAATACACAAAAGCAATATAATCATCAGTTGTACATTCATACAGTAACTAATCAAACTTAAGATAATTAGACATATTAATAAATATTGCTTGAAAGTTTATTACATGATTTATCAATATCCGGTTCCTAGTTTTTATCAGACAGAATTAAAAATCATAAGGTATCGATAAAGCACATGACAAAGATGACTTACTTAATTATTATGTAAAAAATAACTATTTTAGAAATCAACATGGCAAATGCAGATCAGTTATCTAAAATATATGCAGATTATGTTACTTATAAAAGTCATTCATATGATTAAAACATTATACTATATCAGTAAAATACACAACACTGTTTCAGGAATTTTCATAGCAAAATTTCATCAAGTATCAAAACTTAAAAACGTGCAAAATTATGCTACATTAGAAAAGATTTCTGAATCAATTTATCAATTTTTGGAGCAAGTGAAGTAATATTATTAAACATCGATCAATTTTACCATTTTCAATAAGTGATTAATCATTTGTTTTACTATTTTTATATATACACTGACCAAAAATATAAACGCAACACTTTTGTTATTGCTCCTATTTTTTATGGTATGAACTCAAAGATGTGAAACATTTTCCACATACCCTAAATAACCAGTTCTCTGAAATATTGTTCAGAAATCTGTCTAAATCTGTGATAGTGAGCACTTCTCCTTTACCAAGACAATCCATCCCACCTCACAGGTGTGCCATATCAAGATGCTGATTTGACAATATGATTATTGCACAGGTGTGCTTTAGAGTGGCCTCAAGAAAAGGCCACTCTGAAATTTTCAGTTGTATTACACAGCACAGTGCCACAGATGTCGCGAGTTTTGAGGGAGTGTGTAATTGGCATGCTGATAGCAGGAAAGTCCACCAGAGCTGTTGCTAGGGAATTGAATGTCCATTTCTTCACCATAAGCCGCAGCACATCCAACCGGCCTCACAACCGCAGACCTCGTGTAACCATTCATCCAGCATGTCCACCTCCAAGATGGTCTGAGACCAGCCATTCTGACAGCTGCTGAAACAATCGGTTTGCATTACCACAGAATTTCTGCACAAACTGTCAGAAACCGTCTCAGGGAAGCTCATCTGCATGCTCGTCGTCCTCATCGAGGTCTCGACCTCACTCCAGTTCGTCGTCATAACCAACTTGAGTGGGCAAATGCTCACATGCGATGGCGTCTGGCACGTTGGAGAGGTGTTCTCTTCATGGATGAATCCCGGTTTACACTGTTCAGGGCAGGTGGCAGACAGTGTTTGTGGCATCGTGTGGGTGAGCGGTTTTCTGATGTCAATGTTGTGGATCGAGTAGCCCATGGTGGTGGTGGGGTTATGGTATGGGCAGGCATATGTTATGGGCGAAGAACACAGGTGCATTTCATTGATGGCATTTTGAATGCACAGAGATACCGTGACGAGATCCTGGGGCCCATTGTTGTGCCGTAAATCCAACAACATCCCCTCATGTTGCAGCATGATAATGCACGGCCCCATGTTGCAAGGATCTGTACACAATTCTTGGAAGCTGAAAACATCCCAGTTCTTGCATGGCCAGCATACTCACCGGACAAGTCACCCATTGAGCATGTTTGGGATGCTCTGGATCGGCGTATACGACAGCGTGTTCCAGTTCCTGCCAATATCCAGCAACTTCATACAGCCATTGAAGAAGAGTGGACCAACATTCCACAGGTCACAATAGACAACATGATCAACTCTATGCGAAGGAGATGTGTCGCACTTCATGAGGCAAATTGTGTTCACACCAGATACTGACTGGTTGTCTGAGTCCCCTGACCCCCTCAATAAAACAAAACAGAAAATTTCAGAGTGGCCTTTTCTTGTGGCCAGTCTAAGGCACACCTGTGCAATAATCATATTGTCAAATCAGCATCTTGATATGGCACACCTGTGAGGTGGGATGGATTGTCTTGGCAAAGGAGAAGTGCTCACTATCACAGATTTAGACAGATGTCTGAACAATATTTCAGAGAACTGGTTATTTAGGGTATGCGGAAAATGTTTCACATCTTTGAGTTCATACCATAAAAAATAGGAGCAATAACAAAAGTGTTGCTTTTGTATTTTTGGTCAGTATATGAGGTATAAGGTAATGCTGTAAGGGAAAATAAAAAGGGTCCATAATCTGTCGATTGTCCAAGGTTGGCATTTCTTCTTTTGCTGAATAACAGCTGTCCTTCAGGGTTCAAAACAGTTAATAGTTCTCTTTCATGTTATGTCTGCAGACATTAGTGAGCCGCGACTACGCGTCTTGCCGTAACCCGGAACCGGATTTTGAATGTTAAGCCCTTCCGATTAGGCGTGGCTCTTCAGTATCCTCCAGGTGGCATCACAGGAATCAGATTTATACATAAAATAAATAAATACACATAAAATAAATAAACGGTGTGGGCCCCCTCGCCATTTGACGGTGCCACACCGTCACAACTGTGGTGAAATCTTAAAATGAAAAGCCCAATTGAAAAAAGGGCAAAAGCATAAAGTACATTAAATCGTTTTAAAGCTAGATATGAAAAAATATTCATGTGGTGGCTGCCTACGCTGCCACCCCATCAGGGCAGTAACATCCTGCACCACACCCTACATATCTGTTCACTTTATTTTTGCATATACCTTTGGATTTCTTTTCCAAACATAACACACACATTTGATAACATTTATTAGCATGCTTCAGTTTACTTTTTTATAATTTGATGGTTTGTTTGAGTTACCAGTGCTAAGGGGAACCATTGTTGCTGCTGCTGCCATCTGCTGCTGGAACCATCAAGTCAGGCCTGACACAAGAATGCATCCCAGTCAGCAGAGGCCTTATATTCAGCAGGCAGCTAATTGGACTGAACCATCGCCCAGTGGACAAGGAACTCTTTCTGTGTTTCTTTACTTTAGTTTCTATTTTGATGTTCTTTATTTTCATTCATTTGTGTATGTTAATTTACCATAGGTTGGACTTTAGTTTATTTTGTTTGATGTATTTTGTCTTAGTCATTTTAAGTTCCCCCTTGTGTGTCTAGTTGGTTTGATCAGCCACTATATATGTTCCCTTGTGTTTCCAATTAGGGAGGTCAGTTTGATTAAGTTTGTTTGTCTGTTCAGTTGTCCTCTGTTACATTTAAAAGCTTGAGTTAATTTTGTTACTTTGACCTCTTTTAAGGGCCCATTTTTGCCCAGCTACACTTTTTGAAAAATAAATTTAAATTTTTTTGATAAAATTGTTTGCTGTCCTTGCCTTCTACTGCTCGGTCCACCACATAATGGTGTCAGAAGTGGGAACAGCAGTTTAAGGACAGTTTTTTTTCTTTCCCCCTGGCAATCCCCTGAAATATTTTTTTTTTGAGCCATGCAACGAGGAGGAAGAACCACAAGAGCTCGCATTGAACATAAGGACTGCAGCACTACCAACATGGACAATGGAGAGGTGGAGGAGGCTGGAGCTTCAGGAGCTGGTACAGGTACTGAAGGTGAAGAGCCTACTTTGCAACATCTTACTAGTATTCTCCAAGCCTTTATGGGACAACAGGAAGCCCGAGAAATGAGACTCCAGGAGGAAGCAAAGCAGCAGGAACACAGGCTAAAAAGCCTGCAGCATCAGTTCCAGCTTTTGCAGATGGAGGTGCAGGCCCGGACGTCACCTGTTCCTGATTACCCCTCATCAGCCCCTGATCCGACGGAGGAGTCTGGTTCAGATGATCGGCTGCCACAGGCCGTACATCAGCCAGCAGGGGCACAGCAAGTAACCACTCACCCTCGCTTCTCTATGGATCCCAGGTTGGAAAAGCTAACAGAAAATGATGACATTGAACATTTTCTAATAACTTTTGAACGCATAGCAACAGCATGCAAGTGGGTGGAGTCAGACTGGGTTTTCCGCCTCATCCCACTGCTCACCGGTAAGGCTAGAAGTGCCTATGTTAACATGGATGTCGATGATTCTTTGAACTATGAAAAAGTAAAAACTGCAATCCTGCATAAATATGACATCAGCCCTGAGTCTTACCGACAGAGATTTCGTTCCTTGGAAGTGGGCCCCGACGAAAGTCCCAAGGAGCTTTATGCCCGTCTCAAGGAACTCTATGATAAGTGGATTCAACCCAGAGGTAAAACGGTAAAGGAAATTGGTGAGATAATTATCATGGAACAATACTTAAGAATGATGTCTCCTGAGCTTCAGGTCTGGATAAAAGAGCATGGGCCTAAATCAGCAGCTGAAGCCGCAACACTGGCAGAGGTGTTTGTGGCTGCTCGCAAGAAAAATGTACCATGGAGCAACCTGCAATGGAAGGGTGTAAAAGACTCACGCAGGCCAACAGCCCCACAGCACCACCACAGACTGGCTCCAGGAACACCGAGAATGCCTGTGCATGACGATCAGATGAGTAAACCAGCAAAATCGTCCAATAAACCACCAATCTGCTATTTGTGTGGCCAGGAAGGACATATTAAACCCCTTTGCCCAAAAAGTTCAGCTAAGCTCACTCAGATGTGTTTTGTTCCATATCAGAGCCATGCTTTGGAAAGTCGAGCCAACCAGCCTATTAAAATGACCACTGTTAAGGTTAATGGGAGATGTTTCAATGCACTAATTGACACTGGCAGTACACAGACTTTAATTCATCAACAACATGTACCAGTCAACCTTGTTTCCACTCAAGAGACAGTGTCCATCTGCTGTGTACATGGTGACAAAAAACTATATCCTACTGCTGATCTCTACTTAGAAATTCAAGGACAAACGTATCTGATCA
This sequence comes from Oryzias curvinotus, assembly GCA_023969325.1. NCBI lineage: Eukaryota > Metazoa > Chordata > Actinopteri > Beloniformes > Adrianichthyidae > Oryzias > Oryzias curvinotus. Next base: position 27,351,937 of record CM043706.1, read on the forward strand.
AAGTAGGAGTGGTTGATGACCTTCCTTTCCCAGTTGTTTTGGGTCATGACCTGCCAGTTCTTTATGACTTGTTGGACCCAAGAGAAAGTGCTGTTGCGGTTACAAGAGCTCAAGCTAAAAATACAGATGAGAATCTGCCACTTCTCTGTGCTTTACCTTTCTACGATGCTGAGCTTGAGACAAAACCCGGGAAGTCTCGCAAAACACGCAGTCAGAAAAGGCAAGAGAAATTTAAACACACTGTGGTAGATCCGCCTGGTGAAGCAACTCCAGAAGTGGGTCTAGGGTTCAATCTGCCATCTAACATTGTTGAAATGCAACTAAATGATCCAACTTTGACGTCTTGTTTTGTAAAAGCAGCGGAAGCCGCTGAGGAGTCAAAGAGGGAGTATTTGGTGGAGAATGGAGTTCTTTATCACCAGCAAGGTAAAGTGAAGCAACTGGTGGTTCCTCTGTTGGTTCGAGATGTAGTACTCAGCCTAGGCCACACCATACCTTGGGCTGGCCACCTAGGGAAGCAAAAAACAACTGCGCGTGTGATGAAATACTTCTACTGGCCTGGCTTACGTACAGACATCCAACGTTACTGTCAGAGTTGCCCTCAGTGCCAGAAAACCTCACTGAAATGTACCACAGAAGCTCCACTCCAGCCTCTCCCAATCATTGGCACTCCGTTTGAACGCCTTGGCATGGATGTGGTGGGACCAGTGGAGAAAAGTAAATCTGGAAACCGCTACATGCTAGTCATCACTGATTATGCCACCAAGTACCCAGAGGTGTTTCCACTGAAATGTGTGAAGGCAAAAGCTGTGGCATTTTCTCTGGTGCAGTTTTTCTCCAGAGTGGGTTTCCCCAGAGAAATTTTGACAGACCGAGGTACTAACTTCATGTCTAACTTGCTTAAGCAGGTTTATCAGCTCCTGGGTGTGAAGAATCTGCGGACCACTCCTTATCATCCACAGACGGACGGGTTGACTGAACGCTTTAATCAGACTCTTAAGCAAATGCTTCGTAAGTTCGTCAATGAAACCGGGTCTGATTGGGATCAGTGGCTACCTTATCTCCTCTTCGCCTACAGAGAGGTACCCCAGGCTTCAACAGGGTTCTCCCCCTTTGAATTACTTTATGGACATGAAGTAAGGGGACCCCTGACCCTCTTGAGAGAAACCTGGGAAGGAGAGCAGGACAGAGAAGAACCTCCTAATGTCATTCAGTATGTTCTTCAAATGAGAGAAAAGCTGCAGAGGATGAGCGAGTTGGCGCAGGCCCACATGGCTGATGCACAGAGACGCCAGAAAAGCTGGTATGATCAAAAAGCACGCCAAAGAAGCTTCCTGCCAGGTCAAAAAGTCCTAGTAATGTTACCTACAAGTGACAGTAAGTTACTAGCCAAATGGCAAGGCCCTTTTGTGGTCCAAAAGAAACTTGGGGCTACAACCTATCAGGTTTCTACCCTAGGTCACAAACAGTCCAGTCGTGTACTCCATGTTAACCTTCTCAAAGAATGGGTTTCCAGGACTGCAGATGATGCTATGGGACTGCTGATCAGAGATGTCAATGAGGAGGAGGAAGTGGATGAATTCCTGCCATCATCAATGCCCACCACCTTGGATTTGAACCATCTTTCTGAAGACCAACAAGCTCAGGTGAAAGCATTGATTGATTCCAGAGTTTTTCAGGAATATCCAGGACGCACAAACTTGGTGCACCATGACATTGTGCTAAGGGAGCAGGCTACAGTGAGGCGAATGAGTTACAGAGTACCAGAACGTCTCCTGGGTCCACTAAAGGAGGAGGTGGATCACATGCTGTCCCTTGGGATCATCAAGCCTTCAAAAAGCGAGTGGTGTCACCCGGTTGTGTTGGTCCCCAAGAGGGATGGAGCTATCAGATTTTGCATAGATTTTCGCTATCTAAATTCTGTGTCAAAATTTGATTCCTATCCAACCCCCAGAATTGACAATCTCATTGAGTGTCTAGGAAAGGCAAAGTTTCTAACAACTATTGACCTTTGTAAGGGTTATTGGCAGGTTCCCCTTACAGAGCGGTCACAGGAACTGACTGCGTTTCGGACACCTTGGGGCCTCTTTCAGTTTACAGTTCTTCCATTTGGGTTGCATGGCGCTCCTGCAACTTTTCAGCGACTTATGGATCAGGTAATAGGTGGCTTAAAGGACTGTGCTTGTGCATATCTTGATGATATTGTGGTTTATAGTGCCACCTGGGAGGAACATCTAAGACATCTGAAGAAGGTTCTGGAGTGCCTACAGGCGGCAGGATTAACCATCAATCCAGCAAAGTGTGCTTTTGCCCGGAGTGAAACGGAGTACCTTGGTTACACCATTGGAGGTGGGTTGATCAAACCGCAAGTCAACAAAGTACAGGCGATTGAATCCTGTCCTCTACCACAGACCAGAAAGCAGCTAAGGTCTTTTCTTGGATTAGCTGGATTTTATCACAAGTTTATCCCAAGCTTTTCAGCCCGTGCAGCTCCGTTGACCGACATGACTGGCTCAAGACGTCCAAACAAGATCAGGTGGACTACGGAGTCTGTGACAGCGTTTCGGGACATCCAGCAATCATTAAGTAAGGACCCCGTACTTCACAGTCCAGATTTTAATAAACTTTTCATTTTGCAAACTGACGCATCTCAAAGAGGCATTGGAGCTGTGCTTCTACAGTGCACGTCTGACTATCGACATCCTGTGGCTTACATAAGCCGAAAGCTACTCCCCAGAGAAATTCACTACTCCACTGTCGAAAAAGAGGCGCTGGCAGTCAAATGGGCTATGGACTCTTTCAAATACTACCTCTTAGGTAGAGAGTTCACCTTGGAGACCGACCACAGGGCTCTGCAATGGTTGGAGAAGATGAAGGACACTAATGCCCGGATAACGAGATGGTACCTCGCCATGCAGCCCTACAGATACAAGGTGAACTACATCCCAGGGAGAGACAACATCACCGCAGACTACCTCTCTCGTGCTCCTGATGAAGGCTCCGAAGGGGAGGGGAGTGTGGTGGCTGCCTACGCTGCCACCCCATCAGGGCAGTAACATCCTGCACCACACCCTACATATCTGTTCACTTTATTTTTGCATATACCTTTGGATTTCTTTTCCAAACATAACACACACATTTGATAACATTTATTAGCATGCTTCAGTTTACTTTTTTATAATTTGATGGTTTGTTTGAGTTACCAGTGCTAAGGGGAACCATTGTTGCTGCTGCTGCCATCTGCTGCTGGAACCATCAAGTCAGGCCTGACACAAGAATGCATCCCAGTCAGCAGAGGCCTTATATTCAGCAGGCAGCTAATTGGACTGAACCATCGCCCAGTGGACAAGGAACTCTTTCTGTGTTTCTTTACTTTAGTTTCTATTTTGATGTTCTTTATTTTCATTCATTTGTGTATGTTAATTTACCATAGGTTGGACTTTAGTTTATTTTGTTTGATGTATTTTGTCTTAGTCATTTTAAGTTCCCCCTTGTGTGTCTAGTTGGTTTGATCAGCCACTATATATGTTCCCTTGTGTTTCCAATTAGGGAGGTCAGTTTGATTAAGTTTGTTTGTCTGTTCAGTTGTCCTCTGTTACATTTAAAAGCTTGAGTTAATTTTGTTACTTTGACCTCTTTTAAGGGCCCATTTTTGCCCAGCTACACTTTTTGAAAAATAAATTTAAATTTTTTTGATAAAATTGTTTGCTGTCCTTGCCTTCTACTGCTCGGTCCACCACAATTCATCTTGAGTCTCTTTAAAAAAAAAAAAAAAACAGATCACAAGGGTAGAGAATCTTTTACCTTAAGTATCTCAAGTCTGAAAATTATATCATAAGGCTAGATAATCATTTAAATATGGTCACAACGATCATTAAATACCTGATGGTCTTTAATCAGCTCATCTCCACCCTCTCTAAGATACTCAACTAAGCAATGGATGATGATGTCCCTTCTGCCATAGAAATGATGCTATTGAAAACAAAAACAAATTTTATTGTAGAAAAAACAAAGACTAACTTATTTAACATAAATAAATACATACATACATAACAGCAAAACAGATATACAGAAAAATACCCATAGGGAATGAAGGACTCCAACTGCATTTTTAACATTGTGGTGTGTGCAACTTAACATGAATTTTATGTGTTGAAAAGATGAAAAGAGAGTCCTTCCCTTGTGCATGTATTATTCAGTGGGTCCATAAACCCTCTGCTTAGTGAGAGAAAATTTCAGCCTCAAGATTGGACCTGTAAATTATTTTTTTTAGAAAAGAAAGACATTTTACTTTATTAATCCTACAATGGGGAAATTGTTCTCTGCATTTGACCCATCCCCTGGGGGAGCAGCAAGCCGCGCTCAGGAGACGACAGCTGGCTGGATAGAGCAGGGATCGAACCGCCAACCCTTCAGTGTTTGGACGACCTGCTCTATCGCCTGAGCCACTTTCCGCCTTTTTTACTAACAGTATTAACTTTCACATCATAAACGTTTAAGAAAAATACTTTGGGAAATTATTGTTTTTTTGTCTATGGGCAGTAAAAAGGGATTTTGCTTTACTCAAGAGGGTCACTTTGAAAATCCTGTTAATCTCTCTGCTTTTGAGTAGATAATTAAGAGATCAATGACAAAACTGGATTTACCTGGATTTCAGAGAAGGCCATCCCTCCAAGAGGTCTTGTATTGTGGGGCAGTCTTTGACGACCTCCGTTCGTCTTATAGCAAAGGACTTCTCCATTTTCTCATTTATTGCCCTCTTGTTGTTCTTCTTTCTCTTTTCCTTCAGCAAATCTAGTCTCTCCTTTTCTAAGGTTTCTTCAGTCTCACTGAATGGCAGTGGTGGCAGATAGTTGACTTCTGCTTTTTTTGGCCTTTTAAATCCTCTAAATGGACCCTTCAGTGGTCTGTGTCACTGGTCAGTCTGTTCACTTCCAGCTCTGGAATGGGGATTTGGCAGCCTCTTAACTTTGCCCTGTAGTTGCCCATTTTAACCTCTGTTTCCAACCATATAGGCCATTAAAAGACCCTGGCTCTTTGAGGCGTGGGTATTTTTTTTACCAAGGCTTCAGCAACAGCTAAAATCTGGACACCAGTTGGATATGCTGTGAAGCCAAATATAGTCTCTGCAAGCTTTTCAAGAATGCTACGAGTGACTCTTGTGCAGTGGAAAAGTGTGCCATCATTTTCATAAGCTTGCTGCCCTGCTTCCAGTGCAAGGTTATTATCATATGAAAAGACTGGCATTTCAAACTTACAAGGCCATGGCTTAGACCTGTGGGACGGTTCACTCTTATCTGGAGAGGAAAACATTTCGGTGTCGCTTCCAGGTAAGAAGGAGCTCGTTTTCATTGATGGTGGAACTGGAAATTCCATATCTGACATGTCCACAGTGTTGAGACTCAAGATTACTGTTTCAGTTTCAACTACTTTGAGGCTAGCTTTATCTTGTACTTCTTCAAGTGAAGTCAAAGTGAAGAACAGACCATCAAAATCCATGTCTTGGTACATAACAGTGAATGCTCCTGTAATATTAAATGTCTCTCGAAGGACATCAGTGACGTCTTGAAGTGTGCTGGGAATGCCTGCAGGTAAAAGTAGTTTGTGAACATCATCCTGCCCAAAAATGATCCACAGTTTTGCTGATGGTGCCATATCAACAGGAAGCTGCAAGAACCATGAAAAAGCAGTACACAGAGAAATGTTTTCACAAGCTTCTCTTCTCAGACTTCGCAGGATAGACAAATGTGGTGCTTCAAAGTTGTCATGCGTCTCCCTGCAAGGGTGTATGAAGCCAAGGGATACAAATCTTTAAGCTCTCTTTGTTCAAGTAACTGCACACTCCCTGTGTTCTGTAGCTCATAACTCCTCAGGTGTTCATTGTACCATGCATTTTGTTGTCTCACAAAAAAAGTCAGTTTGTTACAAATCACCATTATCTGCAACATTTCAGAAAAGTCAGGTAGTCCTGCAGTGGCACCACAACAAAACAACATTCCCACTGCATATTTGGTGCCTAAACTGCACACATTATTGGCAACATGCACAGCTGTAACAGCAGGGAATCTGCATTTTACCAGGTTTCTTAGATCATTCTTAAGCACATCTAAAGATACCTGTGTTGTTTTTGTGACTGCAAGTGATGGTTTGACAGTATATGATTGATGGCATGCAATCATAAGCCGGTGGTTATTTGCAAGGGACAGCAAGATATTCCTAAAACATCCAGTGTGTCTTGTTGAAGAAGCTTCTTGAAAAAGCTGTGTTTGGCCTTGAATCTCATTGTCCACAGTGCAGCTAGGGGGCCAAATTCTTGAATGAGCTGAGGATAATGCTCAAGAAAATGGTGCTTTGGAATTAGCTTATGTTGGGGGAAAACATCAAGGAATCTGCTTTGGTGTTCTGAAATGAGACTGTCAAGATAGCAAATGCTTTCTTCTGTATGGACTGAAGACATGACACGTTCCACAATGTCTTTCAGTGTCATAAGTATCTGCCATACAGGCTCTTGTTCGGGTACTTTCAAACCTTTAATCAAAGGCAAAAGACGTAATAAGCACCAATATTCATGTGCGTTGCCCCCTACTGATTTTTGAGTCAAAAGATTAGCAGGAATGAGATGAGGGCGATTTGTTTTATCACTCCATTTGTATGGGAAATTGCAAATAGCATCATTCAGTTCCATGAGAGAAAAATTTTTTTTTCTTGATCAAGTTATCAAATGCCAAAGCCAGTTCCACTGGAACAATGCCTTCCAGCAGATCATGTAAAACATCTGCAGGGTAACCGGAAGTCACATGGAAATGTTCACGTTTTTCTGACAATGCACACATTTTTTTACACCATAACAAGAAGCTTGATCTGGACTAGACACAGCTGTCTGTACATGCAGTGTGTGTTGATCTTTGGTTCTTTGATGAAAATACTCAGATCTCACTTCATCAGGCTGGAACTTGGATCGCTCACCAACACAAAACCGGCAGATGTATGACGCTGCAAAGCTTTCAACAAATCCTTCCCCCCCAAATTATCTGCCACCACACAGATCACGGTCCCTTTAATGGCTTTGCCTAACACTGGAACAAAAAGGCCATCTTTCTCAAAGCTCTGGATATCTGTTAACAGTGGCTCTAACACTTGATGGTATCCATACTGCTTGGTGTCTTCAGCCTTACACAGAATTGCAAGGTAGATTGATGTCAATGTGCTTCGTAACTGCGCTTGAATGTTTCCCAACACCCAATAAACAGCTGTGACTTTGTGCTTTTTACGAGATGTCCCAAGACGATTACACACCTCAGAGTCATCAATGAACAGGATTAGGCTCACCCTGTTCTCCTTTACAGAGAAAAACTCAGTATTTTGATAGTGAGACCCATCACGAAATGTCTGGTACTTAAAGTCATGTTCAGATTCTGTTCTAGACAGTTCTAGACCATTTAAAGGACACAACAAACCTTGAGAAGCATCAGAGCATTAAATCAAGAAATCTCAACATTTTTATTAAAGAAACCGGACTTTGTGATGTGTGGAGGGATCTACACCCATCAGTGAGGGATTACACTCACTACTCAGCAGCCCATAAAGTGCACTCAAGAATAGATTTCTTCTTACTGAATAAAATAGACAGATACAGGGTCCTGAACTGTAATGTAGGAACAGCGGATATATCTGACCATAATTTTATATACTGAACTATGCATCTGGATAACCAACAAAGAACAACACTGTGGAAAATGAATGTTGGCATCCTTAATAATGAAAACGCAGTGCAAGAGATAAAAAAGGAAATTAAGAAGTGTATAATGATAAGGATGATAAGGACAATAAGGATGACCAAATAGAACCTACAATAATTTGGGATACTGTTAAAGCGGTTATGAGGGGTAACATTATATCTAGGGTGTCCCATTTAAATAAAAAAAAACGGTTAACACAAACTAAATTAGAACAGACACTCAGGAGCCTCGAAAAGCAACAACATTGGGACAGAAGTGAAGAGCTGGCAAAAAATATTAAAGAGATAAAAAACAAAATATCAAACTTAACAGTAGAAGAAATTGAAAAGAAATTAAAGTTCACAAAGCAAACCTTTTATGAATCAGGGCCTAAGGCAACCAAAATTCTAGCAAAGCGCCTAAGATCACTGAAGCCAATCTGAACCAGTAGATGAAGAAGAAATCACAGACTTTCTGGCCAACCTAGATCTGCCATCTATTGGAACCACCCAAAATAAAACTTTAACCTCACCTATTACCTAGAGAAGAACTCGACAAAGCTATAGGGAGACTGAAAAGTAATAAAAGTCCCGGAAGTAATGCTTATCCAAGCTCGTAAGCTACGGAATTATGGTATTCATGCATATGCCTTTAGTTTGTTTTATTTTTGATAAAACAATGTATGGCGTATGTCTCAACCATTCAGAAAGCAAGAAGAAATTACATTTATGCTGAACAATTTCCCATTTCCACGTCGATTGTTACCGACATCTGTAGCTTGTCAGATGCAATTAAATGGATGGAAATAAAATGCCCCACAATGCGTAATGATGCACAATGGCTGATCATGCGCTCTTGGAAGATGTGGCAAATGGAATAATTCGGAGTGAACGCATCTTTAGACAGCAAGAAGACTTGCTGTCAAACGAGGACGAGTGGCTTATGAGCCCATTCCGACTTCCTCGAGCCGTCCTGTTGGAGCTTTTGGGGGTGTGTCACCCGGTGCATCTGGCGTGTCAGTGTGTCCCCCCCCCCCCCCCGGCCTCAGTCACCAGGACACTTAAAAGGGATTCCCCAATAATTGCTGCCACTCTCTCATCAAGAGGGGTCAGCTCCGGTGTCCCCTGTCCCCCACCCACTTCACATTGAGTGAAGTTACGTATTTTTGATTTCCTCTCTGTGTTTGCCATGGTTTCGCAATCAATGAATATTCATTTGTGGGCATTTCACAGACTATTTATGGGCAACTATGGGCGTGTCATGAAGCCGCAAAAGCTGCGCTACATTTAGAATTGATTGTGATTTATTAAGGGAAAGATGCGTAGGATGTGCGTGCGCACGGTTTTATAAATCCGAATATTTCTGTGCTCTCTGGTACAGACATCTTCTCAGAATATTATATATATTCCAGTCATAAACAGACTGCAGACACTTTGTCACCTTTCCAGTAGCCATGAAGCCTGACACCCATGAAGAACGTGGGGCAGGGGGCTCCGCCTTTGTTTATGCAGACACGTAACGTTGCGCTGCACAAAATAGTTCCCAACATTTAGTGATATTCATTGAATTCTATCAACGCGCATTCATGTTTGGTGTTACAGAGTGATTGAGAACAGCGTGTCGCGCACTTAAGAACGCACTCAGCTTGTAACGGAAATGAATACAATGGAAATGAATAATTTGAATGCAGTAAATTTGTCATTTTTCCTCACAGACGGAAACTTCTGTTGTAGAAAGAGGATGTGTGCTTCTGAAAGCGCGTGCCTGTGTGTATAGGGAGCCACGAGCAGTGCAGAGGCAGACAGCACGCACCGAAGAGAGAGAGTGACAGGCGCGGTGGGAGAGGAGAGAACAGTCTGAAAGAAAGAAGGAAAGTCTGAACATAGGACTAGCAGAAAAAGTAAATTATCAGCAAAGATGAATGCCTTTAATGTGTTTATTATAGTTCTAATCATGCACCATATGCTGAACTTTCAAAAAAAAAAAAATAAGTGCGGTGATGAGGTCATCGTCACATCCCTACTCGCGGGCCAGATAAAATGACATGGCAGGCCACATTTCGCCGGCGGGCCTTGAATTTGACACGTGTGTTAGAAAGTGGTGTGTTTTAGTGTTGAGATGCAACTTCTTTTGGTCATTTAAGTGAGATAGATGGATAGGATCAGTAATGAATATATCAAAGGAATAGCTCATGTTAAATGTTTTCAAGATAAATGCAGAGAAGCGGATTGAGGTGGTTTGGACACATTGAAAAGAGGAACAGTGATTATTTATGGATGCTTAAATTGGAGTGACTGGGAAAGAGGTCTACAGGAAGACCAATGAGGGGGTTCATGGATGTGGTGAAGGAGAAGATGTGGGTGGTTGGTGTGAGAAAGGAGGACACAGAGGTGGGGATTACTGCGTTTCTATACCGTAAGTCACTCTGGCGAATTAGTCGCAGTATGTGTGGGTATGTGTGGATGTGAATGTTGATTTTTAGACGTGCTTTTAGCATATGGTGTTCACACAGGTCTGTCGCTACCCAATACTAGTACATGTATTCACTTTAGGAAGAGGCCTGGTGTGAAATGTCAAAGCGGTGCATATCTCGCAAATCTTGCTCCAGGGATGAAATGTAAATATTTCTCCTTCATGATCAATTTAAAAACGGTTGGCACTACTGTGTTTTGAAAAAAACACTATCAATACGTCACTACCAAATCAGAGTCCCTGACTGGTTAAAATTTTACTGGTTTAACTTTTGATGCATGCTCAGTTGCTTTTTTTGGGCACTCATGTGTCCCCTACGAGATTACCATCGACCGTCTTTTTAGAAGAACTTTCCATCCGATAACAGACTCTGGTTGGCGTTCACAGGTGCAGACACCCCCTTCCCCCCCTCCGCCTGCTCACGCTGCTCTTTTCCTCCTCCTGCTCACACTACCCAACGGTGTTAAAGGCACTACGGCAATCTTAGAACATGATAGTTATTTACAAAACCCCAAAGAGCCTCAGCACAAGGATAAAAAAGCATGCGGCTTCGGAGCCCCAGGTTGCCGACCCCTGGTCTAGTATGACTGCTGCTTGTCAAACGCGCGTTTAATGCCTTAAAGAGATAACCTTCATATCATGTAACCACTAAAGCTTGTTTAAAAATAATCTATGTAAAGATATTTGTTTATAAACTATCTTTAGTAATTGCGTGATAATATTATTTTGACGAGAGGAGTTTCTTTGTTTATTACTTGTCTGTAAAATTTCACTTCCATGTAAAAAGTTTGGTTTGGGCTTGTGACTTTTTATTTTCCTGGCTACTTCTATACTTTTCCACTAGTAATATCAGTTGTTTACACCAGAAAGCACCAAACGGTTGCAGGTCTGACCAAAAATACAGCAATTTGGTGTACATCTTTCATAGTAGGCCATTAAATGTGTAAAATTTTGTATCCCTACATCCCTTATTTACCCCCTTTCTTCTTGTTGATTTTTTTGACACATCAAGTTTCTGAAGTAAATTTATTCAATTCGATTCAAAAGAAACCTCAGAAAGAGTATGAAGAAGGATCCCTCCAGGACGGACAGGTGACATACCAGAACTCTTAAAGGAGAATTAGCTTCTCTAACCCTGCAACTACATGTTTAATAGTCCAGCAGATGGGCTTCATCTAGATGAGTTGGGGAATGCGAGCCAGAGGTAGGGTCCACAGCCAAGTGTAGGAGCAGGAGAAGAGCCCGAGGTACATAGTCAGATACAGGAGCAAAGACTAGCAAAAGGTAAGGTCCACAGCCAAGTACATGAGCATGGAATCTGGAATCATTCTCTCTCCCCTGGAACTATTATCAAGAATAGAGCAGAGACGGAGAGGAGAAGTAGACAAGAGCAGAGGACACACGCCAAAATACCAGCAACAGTTTGTAAAACCTTGTGAAGACTTACAGAAAACGTTTGATTGTCGTTGCCAGCAAAGTATTGAGTTGAACTTTTGTTATTGACCAAATACTTATTTTCCACCAAAATTTACAAATAAATTCTTCAAAAATCAGACAGTTTTGTTTTCTTATTTTGTCTAGTTGAGGAATACATATGATAAAGATTACAGGCCTCTCTCATCTTTTTAAGTGGGAGAACTTGCGTAATTGGTGGCTGAGGAAATTCTACATACTATCTCTAAATACTGTAAAGGCATACGGTGTTACCTCACTTATTGATGGAGTCACTTTTTAAAAATGACCTGTGATTTGTAAAATCTATGAAGTACGTATATATGTATAGATATATATATATATATATATATATATATATATATATATATATATATATATATATATATATTACAGTATTCATTAAGGCTTTAAAGAACCACTCCACTTAAATTGCGTTTTCTGGTGCTAACATGTTCTTGTGGCCTTTTTGCGATGATAGAGGACACACATAAAACAAATTGAGCTTAAAATTGCGTATCTGAGTATTTCTTTATTCAAATGGCTTTGAATCTGGATCAGACAAATAAATGATGTTTGAAAAAGAGCTTATTTGTGACAGAAAATATACGCTAGGTGGGCCACAATGGCTTCAGTCACAACTTTGAGGTGAATTCCTAATGGAGCATTGCCTCTTTGAAGGCAATATTTCCCAGAAAATGACACATGTTTCTTGATTTGGGCTAAAAACTGCTTAATCACAATTAAATGACCACCGGGAATGCTTTTAAAGTAGATCAAAAGATGATTAGAGTGGGTCTTAAAGGTAAAAATAAGTCCAGTGTGACAGAATAAAAACAAAGATCTGCTCACAAATGAAGATTTTTTTGTAGATTTTGCAAAGTGAACAGATTTTGTACAGGACAGGAGACACGGTTTGGAGGAGACTTATTGACAATGATACATAACCAATCAGGCCCCAGAAGACATAATGCGCTGTAAAGAAAAAAACATGCAAAATTGCACTGAAAGAAATTCACAAAACATGAACTGCAATTTAGTGAGGAAAAACTATGTTCTGACTGACTAATCCATCAGCAGATCCTTGTATTTCATTTTGTTCTTTCCATGTGTATTATGACCTAGCATCATTGTTATCAAATACAGCACTTGAATAGAAATCCAGCCTTCAGAGATGATAACTAAATGTTGGAAGAACCCAGGAAAAAAAACAGAACAATCTCTTTCATTGAATTCCCATCAAGCTCAAACAATGTGCATCAACATAAGCAGTGAGAAGGAGTCACAGCAGGACACAAAAGGTGACAGGTTAGAGATTAGCAATGAAGCATATTCAATTGTGTTTCTATTTAAAAGGCAGCAAAGATGAGCTGGCATAAAACAATGTAGATTAGATAAAAGGGAAAATGGAAAAAAAAGGAAGGTGACAGGCTGTCAGATAACAAGAAATACAGCTGGAATGAGATGCAGGAGACTGACCCAGATGATAAGATTGATGAGCGTGATGTGGCCAGTATAATTACAGGATGCTAAATAAAAAATATTGTGCTGGTGTAAGCTGTTGTGACTGCACTGGGCAGTAAACAACCTGCTTTTCTGGAGAGTCATGGCTGACACGTCTTTCAGGTTTTTGTAATGCAGTAAATACCATGGGGCTAGTACAAATTAAAAATAAGGGGCATTGTGCCCTGGCATTGTGGTACCATAATTTGGAACACTGCAAGTGGAAGATGGATCACAGTAACTGGCTCAGATGACTGTGGCCTCTCCCACATGGCATTATAATGAAAATACAAACATGTTTTATATATCTATAATATTCCACACTCAACTGTCTGCTCAAAATGGAAGAATTTGGGAACAACAGCAACTCAGTAATGAAGTGGTAGGCCATGTAAACTGACGGAGAGGGTTCAGCGGATGTTAAAGGGCATAGTGCAAATAGGTCGCTGACAGAGCTCCAAAATATAAACATACGCCTTAACCTAGTGGACAGCCTTCCCAGAAGAGCTGAAGCTGTAATAAATGCAAAAGGTGGACTGACATAAAATTGAACTCTATAAGTTAGGAATGAAATGGCACTTCAGCTCATACAGTGGTGGACAAAATTGTTGGTACCCCTCAGTTAAAGAAAGAAAGTCCACAACGCTCACTGAAATGACTTGAAATGTTCAAAAGTAACAATAAATAAGAAATTCTTGAAAATTAAATAATCAAAATCAGCCATTACTTTTGAGTTGTTGATTAACAGAATTATTTAAAAAAAAAAACTAATGAAATAGGGCTGGACAAAAGCGATGGTGCCCATAACTTAATATTTTGTTGCACAACCTTTTGAGGTAATCACTGCAATTAAACGGTTTCTGTATTTGTCAATAAGCCTTCTGCACCTGTCCATGGGTATTTTGGCCCACTCCTCATGAGGAAACTGCTCCAGTTGTCTCAGGTTTGATGAGTGTCTTCTCCAAATGGCATGTTTCAGCTCCTTCCACCGATGTTCAATGGGATTCAAATCTGGGCTCATAGAAGACCACTTATTTATTTATTTATTCGTTTATTTAACAGGGACAGTGCACACTAAAAGCATCACTGCAATGGGCCAGAATTAGCCAAAAGGCTATTTTTCATCCGTAGTCCCCGGACAGGTGTTAAAAATTGTCAACCTAAAAACATCAATTAAATACATTAATTAAAAATATACATTTACAATTAAATTATCATCTAAAATACATATACTAATAAAACATGCACATAGTGAAAACGTTAAAAAAAAACAAGTATAAAAGACACAAAGGTGATAGAGGGGAGGAGGAAGGGCAGGTGTTAATCCAGTTCAATGTGAACATGTTTGCTGTGATATAAGCCAGTTTTTTAGGTTCTTTTTAAACAGAGTGTATGTGGTGATGTGTCTTATGATGTGAGGGACAGAGTTCCATTCTTGTGCTGCTGTTACAGAGAAGGCGCTCTGGCTGAAGGCACTTCTCCTCAGAGGAACTATACAGTCTTGTTGACCCGACCCTCGAGTCACTCTTTGGGAGGATCTTATTTTAACAAACTGACTGAGTGGAGGGGATGACAGACCGTTAATGATTTTATAGAATAGGCATAGTTTTGTATACTTGATGAAATTCTCCCAGCTTAACAGTTTGTGTTTTTGTAAAATGTCACAGTGATGATGTCTTATTGGTTTTCTATCGAGTACTTTAATTGTTTGTTTGTAAAGTGACTCCAGAGGTTTTAATGCCGATTTATTTGCCTGTGACCATGTAGTGAGACAGTATGTCATGTGTGATAAAATCATTGCATGCATGAACATTATGGCAGCTTGCAGTGACAAATTCTCCCTGATAAATCTAAAATTGGACAGGTTATACCTCACACGGTTACAAACTTTTTGAATTTGTGATTTAAAATTGAGTGTTGTATCAATTAAAATCCCAAGGTATTCAAACTTTTCAACAATGTCTATTTTCTTTCCTGCCACAAAAACATCAGCCAGAATATTTTAACGGTTTGTTTTGGAAAAGAACATTGCAACTGTTTTGTTTACATTGAGACATAGACTTGACTTCTCCAACCATTTTGCCACATGTCCTATCGTTTCAGTGAGCTCTGCCACCTCAGATGTGTTATTGCCATGTGAATAAATGACAGTATCATCAGCATACATCTGAGTGAAGACATTTGAACAAACAGAGGGCAGATCATTGATGTAGAGTGAAAAAAGTAAAGGCCCTAGAATAGAACCTTGCGGGACACCTGTAGAGATAGGGAGAGGTGAGGAATGATAGTGATTTATGCTAATTGACTGGAATCTATTTGACAAATATGATTCTATCCATTTTATGGTACTAGAGGAGAAATTGAATTTGGTTAGTTTAGTCAGTAGCTTTTTATGATTTATAGTGTCAAATGCTTTTTTTTAGATCAAGAAACACAGCCCCAACTACACCCCCCTTATCCAACAGCTGTTTTATGTTTTCTGTGAAAAAGCAGTTGGCTGTCTCTGTTGAGTGCAGAGCTCTAAAACCAAACTGCATTGGATGAAGAGAAAAAGATGTATTGTTGAGGTGTTCAATGATTTGTTGGGCAATAAGTTTTTCTGTGATCTTGGACACTGTGGGTATGATACTGATGGGCCTGTAATTTGAAAGCAACATGGGGTCGCCAGTTTTGTAGATTGGAATCACCACTGATGACTTCCATGCGCTTGGAAATATGGATTCAGAGATGGATTGATTGAGAATAGTGGTTAAGGGAGATGTTAAGGATGAGCAGAGTTCTTTGAGCACAAAAGTATCCATACCGAATATGTCTTGTGTTCTGCTTGACTTAAGAGACATGATTGTTTGTGCGACTTCAGTTACAGTGACAGTCATTAAGTTAAGTATAGGCTCTGTCTTATTTATGGGACAAACATGCAAATCATTAGCTTTAAAATGAGCAGCAATTAAGGAAACAGAGTCAATGAAACATCTGTTGAAGGCATCTGCAACTGTATCAGGATCATTAGTAGTTTGTCCATTTACCTTTATTTCTAAACCTTTTTTACATTTTGTGTCCTTTCCTTCAAGTTTTTTCAATTGGCTCCATGTTTTTTCTTAATTATTGTCAAGAAAAATCTGCATTGGCCTTCCGTATGCTTTTTACCACTTTATTTCTCAATGTTGTAAATAGATGTTTTAAACTATTAGATTTACTTTTGATTGCATTTTTCAGTGCCAAATCCCTATCTTTCATCAATTTTGTAATGTCAGAATTCATCCAGGGTAGCTGGTTTTTTACTTTGTTTGATTTTGATTCTTGAACTGAAGCTTTTAATCGTTTCTTTAAGTGTTTTTGTGAATAATTCACAGTCCCTTTCACAATCAGTTTTCTTTAATATCTGATTCCAGTCGGTTTGATCAACAGCATTCTTAAAATCCTCCTTTATTTTTTTTGGGATCCCAATGAAGTCGTGTTCTGTGGCAGAGAAATTAAATCTTTTCTTTGATAGCTTTCTAACTACCAAGAGGAGATTATGGTCAGAGAGGCCAGCTAACATGTTGTATGTCTTAGTTATTCTTTCTGGACGGTTGCTAAAAATTAAATCTATCTGAGTGCTGCTTGAGGTGGTAATTCTTGTTGGGCCCTTAATTAATTGCACAAGATCAAATTTGTCAGTCACCCGCTTTAGATTTTTTCTTGCTGATGTATCCTCCCAGTTTATATTAAAATCCCCCAAAATCACAATTTCCTTACTTAGGTTACAGTTTTTGAGTAGCCTTTCAAACTGTTCATAAAATGCACCATCTGATGAGGGGGGACAGTTCAGAATAGTCCAACGCTTTTCTCTCAGCCATTCTTGTGGGGTTTTGGCTGTGTGTTTTGGATCATTGTCCTGTTGGAAGACCCATGACCTGCGACTAAGACCAAGCTTTCTGACACTCGGCAGCAGATTTCTATCCAGAATGCCTTGATAATCTGGATATTTCATTTGACCTTGCACAACTTCAAGACACCCTGTGCCAGATGCAGCAAAGCAGCCCCAAAACATAAATGAGCCTCCTCCATGTTTCACAGTAGGGACAGTGTTCTTTTGGTTGGATGATCCATTTTTGAGTCTACGAACATAGAGCTGATGTGCCTTACCAAAAAGCTCCAGTTTTGTCTCATCTGTCCAAAGGACATTTTCCCAGAAGCTTTGTGGCTTGTCAACATGTATTTTTGCAAATTCCAGTCTGGCTTTTTTATGATGTCCTTTCAAAAGTGGTGTCCTCCTTGGTCGTCTCCCATGAAGTCCACTGGCTCAAACAACGACGAATGGTGCGATCTGACACTGATGTACCTTGATCTAGGAGTTCACCTTTAATTTCTTTGGAGGTTGTTCTTGGCTCTTTGGATACAGTTCGAACTATCCGTCTCCTCAATTTGTCCTAAATTTTCCTCTTCCGGCCACATCCAGGGAGGTTGGCTACTGTCCCGTGGGTCTTAAACTCCTGAATAATATGTGCCACTGTTGTCACAGGAACCTTAAGCTGCTTAGAAATGACTTTATAGCCTTTACGATGTTTGTTTATAATTTTGTTTCCAATGTCCTGGGACAATTCTCTCCTTCGCTTTCTGTTGTGGTACACACACCTTTTCACCAAACAGCAATGTGACTATTTGTCTCCCTTTAAATAGGCAGACTGAATGATTATGGGTTTGAAAACAGCTGTGATGTCAGTTAAAGGACATACCTGAGTTCATCATGGCCCCCTGGGCCAGGGGTCGGGAACCTTTTTTGGCCGAGAGAGCCATCAAAGCCACATATTTATAAATGTAATTTCGAAAGAGCCATACAATAAGGTAGCGTCCCTTTCCCACACTGAGGCACGGAGACTTAACCTCTTTTAGGGTTCTTTATTCTGATTATTGTAGACCGCAACAAACGCCGTACAATTAATTCAGCAACTCCTGAATCTCTCCCGCCGAGAGAGATGAGAGAGCTTCTCCTAACTTTATATTCCCCTGCTCCCGCCCCAGCCCTCCTATTTCCCTTATTCGGCCATAGCTGAACCCCATTTGTCATGGTGCCTCTGTCAGCCACTCTCCCCTCCCCCACCTGCTCTGCTCTGGATGCGACCAGCTGTTCCCACTCACCTCATCATCTCTGCAGCCTTCTTAAGGAGCTTCTGGACCTTCACTCGACGCCAGTTCGTTATTCCTCCTATGGTGCATAGCCTGGTCAATTCTCATGTCTCTGAGTATTGTCACGTTTTGCCTTATTCATTTTGCTTCTCGCTCTGCCTCAGGGGAAGGCCTCTCTGGATACTCACCTGGTCGCAGTTGAAGGAAAAAATATCTATTCGCTTTGTAGATATTTTCTTTGCGTATTCAAAAAGTTGAGAACAAGAAAACCACTGGATTTGATTGGATAAAGATAAACAAAATTTATTTCCCTGACAATATTTCTAGAACATAATAAAACAAAATCAAAAACGGACGTCCGGGTTCTCAGAAGTTTCCAGAGCTGGCAAAGCACCTAGTTACTGGCGACTTACCTTGGCAGCCTGTTGAGAGAGACAAAGGAATTCTCTACTTCTCCATTAAAAATCCTAAACTCACCTTGTTGTCCGAGCCTCCTTCCGGGTTCCAGCACCTGGGTCACTCTGAACTCATGTCCGAACATGACAGAACGAACTGGCCTAACGCCTGACCCAGCTGACCCGGAGGCCATCACCCTTCAAAGTAACCTCCTCAGTCACCAAGCAGACGCCCTGACTCAGATGTCCTCTGCCCAGCAAGATTTATTTCGCCGCCTAGACAACATTAAGCAAACGCTGATTGAACTAACCGGCCAAGCTCCTACTCGCCGCTACTACTGCGCGCCTCTGAGACGGCATCGCGCCCGAGGACTGGTCTAATGAAAAAAAAAAGTATAATTAAAGATTTGTCTGCGAGCCACATGTGACCATCAAAAGAGCCATATATGGCTCGCGAGCCAAAGGTTCCCGACCCCTGCCCTGAGCAATTGGTTCTCAATCTTTTATGGAGGTACCATCATTTTTGTCCAACCCTATTTCATTAGTTTGTTTTTTTTAAATAATTCTGTTAATAAACAACTAAAAAGTACTGGCTGATTTTGATTATTTACTTTTCAGTACATTTTAATTTATTGTTACTTATGAAAATTTCAAGTGAGTTTCAGTGAGCATTGTGGAATTTCTTTCTGTAACTGAGGGGTACCAACAATTATATCCACCGCTGTATGTTAGTCTAGGCAGGTGAGCAAATAGTGTATTAGTAGGTAATTCTGCTTAACTGGGGCCCTGTCGAAAAAGAAAAAAAAAGGTTAAGGGGTTAAATCCTCTTCTCCCACAGAAGCATCTCACTGTGTCTTTGTGTGGAGAGCAGGAGAGCGCTGTAATTGTTAAAAAAGAAACAAAACAAAAAATATTTTTCTGTTGAAATGCTTTGTTGGTTTTTGTTTGCGCAAACGCAACCCAATAGAGACACTTGCAATATTTTTTAAAAGGGTCATTGATCCCAGAAGTCTCAATCTGTGAATACCTCTCTGGCTTAGCTTAATTAGTTGAATGCTGTAAAACATTTAACCCTTTGTTTTTCTGTTTCTCTTTATTTATTATCGTTCTGATAGTATCTTCCGTCGTTTTTCGGCACTTAACTCCTTCTACAGATTTTAACCATTCAACTTTTAAAATGTTCAGCTCTTTCAGCTTATGGGTTCTATGACTTTTGGTTTTTCAAATCCTTCAACTTTTTAAGATATTCCAGTTTTTCTGAGATTTTTTGCCCTATTAAAATACATTGGGAAGTTATGGTGCATGAGGTCGCCGGTTTGAAACTCGGTTCGGACACTTAAACATTTTAATAGTTGAATGGTTGAAAAATTTGAACTCTTTCAACCTATTACAGCTATTAATTCTGGACCTTCAAATCCTTCAACTTTTTAAGATATTCCAGGATTTTCCAGAATTTTCCAATATTTTTCTCCATTAAAATACATGGAGACTCCTTGAAACCTTTGTTTCTTTTAACCATTACAACTTCAACATGCCTTTAGCTAGAAACACCGTTTTAAACATTAAACTGCTCACAAGACTGGAGTTCAAAATAAGTTCTGAAATTATTATGGGATGGCAACACCACCTACATTTTGGCGGCCATTTTGTGCCTAAAATTGAGACAATTTTAAACTTCTTCAAACTTTGACCTATTTTAACCATTCTACTATTACAATGTTCAACTCTTTCAGCTTATTCCTTTCAGCTATGACATTTGGCCTTTCAAATCTTTGAACTTTTTAAGATATTCTAGGATTTTCCAGGATTTTGCTCCATTAAAATACATAGGGAATCCTCGTGCTTAACTCCTTTTACAGTTTTTCACCCATTTTAACCATTTTACTTTTAAAATGTTGAGCTCTTTCAGCTCAGTTCAGCCATTTCTTTAGCAAATTCAGCTTTCTTTCGGCAATACAGCATTCAACCCTGCATTTTCTTCTGGAAATGCAGCTCTTTCTAGTTTACCTTAGTTTAGCTTAGCTGAACTGTTGGAGGCACACAAGCTGCTGTTTGTGTGCCTCCTGCTCAAACTAGTGCCACTATAAAATGTTGTAGTCTGTTCATGATATGCAGACTTTTAGCAGAGTATTGTCTGTAATAATAATATGTAATATGTCTGGAGTCACTTTACAAAGTGCTGGTCAGTATAAGAATAAAGTAAATCCGACATCCAATTTCGATTAGTCATCAACCATGTGCAGGCCCGATTTCCGATTACGTGATCGGATTGGGACATCCCTAGTCATACCTGGCCTGCGTGGATACGGCTGTCTGTGGATAGAAAAAATGAAAATCCTGTATGGGGCACACAAGTGGCCCACACAAAATTTTAGGATCATTGAACACTTGATGAGCCCATAGAATAAAATGTTCATAGTTTTTCTGCAGGCATATTGGAGGTGAAAGGTCGTAGCAAACACTCAAACAACACATAAGGGTTAAGAGGGGTACAGTAGGTGAGACGCACGCATGTCGTACCAATGTTTATTTTTTTCTACCTACCTTAAACCTGCACACAAAGCATTACAGTGCTGTTCAAGTGATAAGTGTGTGCTCCATGTGCACCTGTTGCGCTCCCATTGCAGCCTAACTTTTAGAAATTGGGAAATTAGACAATCAGCGTGTAGGTTGTGTGGTCATCCTACGGGCGTCCTATGAGCACTTACAAAAGTCAAGGTTGAATGTTTTTCATCGTTCATCGTTGTTCAGAGATTTTTTTACTTTTTTTTACTCCAGATGCCATTCCTGACACAACCCTGTATTTTATCCGGGCTGGAAACCAGCACAGGGGGACACAGATTTTGGCACATAACTGTTATCTCAACATTTTTAAGGGTCAAATCATGTTGTAGATGTCATCTTGAATTTAAACACATTGTACTCTTCAAAAATGTTTATACATCACCTTGTGTTTTGCTCTGTACTCAAGCAATTAGACATTCCACATTAAGATCAGGCCTTTTCTATTGGTTAACTAAACTTAAATAAACATGCCCAGATAAATGTCTTACTTTGTGCTAGTTGCTTTTGAGTTGTCTTACTATTCAGATGTGGGGCTTCCCGTCCTCAGAGAAACTCACATAGGCAGGGAAAGATTTGTAAAACAATTTGACCCAATTTTTTCTGCAGCTTGAAGGGAAACAATTTCATTGAGTTCATTCACCCTAAAGTAAGGAAAGATCATTCTAAACATAAAAACAAAGAACACTGATCACAACATAAAGTAACAAACATCTTTGTACTAGGTAAATATAACATGTAAATCACTTAAGAGATTTGTTATTGTTGTAAAATTATTGAAGGATTCATTTATTATTGGAAGCCATCCAGTTGTGAAGTATTTTCTTGTATATTTCATCTAATGACAGCCATGTTTGAAAAAGAGTCTTTTAAACTTTCTTTTCTTTGTTTTTCTTTTCTGTTTTTGTCTTTAGATCTACTGCATCTTTTTCATAGAGGGGAGTATGACCATCATGGGCCAAGATTTGCTGCTGGGTAACAGTCTTCAAAACCCCTTGGCACTGAAAACCTAAAATGGGGAGAAGACTGTCTGCAGAGCTCCAAGCTAAGCTCTAATCATTAAGAGGAACCCCTTTTTCTTTTCCCACTCACATTTGGCCTGCTCACCCTTCAATTGCAGCTCTTCCAGTCTGAATTTGAACTGCTGCTTTCTCTGCTCGCCTCTTTTTTATTTCCATTTTTCTACTGAAGTGATATCAATTCCTTCTATTCCAAATCATGGCCAGTCGATTCTGTTTGTCCTTCCTATCCCCCTCCCTGTTTATTTCTTTCCTATTTCCAGCACTGTTACTCCTTCACCTGCCTGGTACAGTGAAAGGGGACTGCTGGCTGATAGAAGGGGATAAAGGTTACGTTTGGCTGGCTATCTGTAGTCAGAACCAGCCTCCATATGAGACCATCCCTCAGCACATCAACAGCACGGTCAGTATGAGCATGCCTATTTGTAAACTTTTTCTGCACCCTCACTCACCTTTTAGAAAACCACATGAAGTCTGAGCAAATATTTCCAACTGCAGTCAGCTATCAACTGTGAAAATACAAGTTCATCAAAATTATGTCAATTTTGTCCCAATATTTGTTGCTAAGAAAGAACAGCATACCCATTGATTATGAAACTTTATTTTTGTTAAGGTAACTCCAAGGAGACTTTTGCAAATAAAGTTTCTTTTTTTTTTAAGTCCCAATCCGTTCATCTTTTGATCTATTTTCAAAGTGTTTCCAGTGGTTTTAATTATGATTAGCCAAAATCAAAGTGCTTTTGACGTTTTTTAGGACATAGTTTGTGCAGAGCCGCAGCAGTTCATGAGCAATGTACATCTAATTTGTGGGCGGGACTGATGACACAGAGGTAACCCTCTGCTGATATTCCATCGCTCCTTTGTTTACACTTTCTCTCACTAGCTTACAGTTCTGAACTGTAAGAGTGTAAACAAAGGAATAATAGGATATTAGCGGGGCATTACGTCCACCCCAACAGTCCTCCCCACAACTCAGAGGCAAACCATACCCTCCCATCATTCCTTTGATTACACTCTCTCCTGCTAGCTTACATACCCTCAAAACCCCAAGCTAACATCAGCTGTGCAACAAAAAGTATGAGTACCATAATACCGGAGCTATGTAACTGTGCGGTTTTGTGCCAGATTTGTTAACACAAATTTCATTGGAATGGGTCTTTAAACAATTCTTTGGTTATTTTTGGAAATAATTATCCAAACAAATCAAATTTATTCAAATATTTTAAAGAAATGACAGTAAATTGTATTCATATGTCAAATAAAAAATATCAAATAATAATAATTAAGTGAACATTTTTAAAAACAAGGGTGACACGCAGAACTGCAGCAACTATAGAGGAATAAAGTTGATGAGCCACACAATGAAGCTGTGGGAAAGAGTAGTAGAAGCCAGGCTTAGGAAGAAGGTGGAGATTTGTGAGCAGCAGTATGGTTTCATGCCCCGTAAGAGCACCACTGATGCCATATTTGCTTTGAGAATGTTGTTGGAAAAGTACAGAGATGGTCAGAAGGAGCTGCATTGTGTGTTCGTAGATTTAGAGAAGGCGTATGACAGGGTGCCGAGGGAGGAGCTGCGGTACTGTATGAGGTCGTCTGGAGTGGCAGAAAAGTATGTCAGAGTAGTTCAGGACATGTATGAGAGAAGTATGACGGTGGTGAGATGTGCTGTAGGTCAGACAGAGGAGTTCAAGGTGGAGGTGGGATTACACCAAGGATCAGCTTTGAGTCCCTTCTTGTTTGCTATGCTGATGGACAGGCTGACAGACGAGGTAAGACAGGAATCTCCATGGACAATGATGTTTGCGGATGACATTGTAATTTGCAGTGAGAGTAGAGAGCAGGTGGAGGAAGAGCTAGAGAGGTGGAGGTTTGCTCTGGAAAGAAGAGGCATGAAGGTCAGTCGTAGTAAGACAGAATACATGTGTCTGAACGAGAGGGATCAAGGTAGAAGCGTTAGGTTACAGGGGGCTGAGGTGAAGAAGGTGCAGGAGTTTAAGTACTTGGGGTCAACAGTTCAGTGTGATGGGGAGTGTGGAAAAGAGGTGAAGAGGCGAGTGCAGGTAGGTTGGAGCGGGTGGAGGAAAGTGTCAGAAGTATTGTGTGACAGAAGAGTGTCAGCAAGACTCAAAGGAAAGGTGTACAAGACAGTGGTGAGACCAGCTCTGCTCTATGGATTAGAGACGGTAGCAGTGAGACAGAGACAAGAGGCTGAAATGGAGGTAGCGGAGATGAAGATGTTGAGGTTCTCCTTAGGAGTGACCAGGTTAGACAGGATAAGGAACGAGTACATCAGAGGGACGGCTCATGTTGCCTGTGTTAGCGACAAAGTCAGAGAAGCAAGACTGAGATGGTTTGGACATGTTCAGAGAAGGGATAGTGGATATATTGGTAGAAGGATGTTGGAGATGGAGCTGCCTGGCAGGAGGGCAAGAGGACGGCCAAAGAGGAGATATATGGATATCTTAACAGAGGACATGAAGTTGGCTAATGTTAGGGTAGAAGATGTCCATGATAGAGTGAGGTGGAAAAGGATGATTCGCTGTGGCGACCCCTGATGGGAAAAGCCGAAAGAGAAAGAAGAAGAAGTGAACATTTGTATCATTCCATTATATTCATATTTTCTATGAAGAATCCAAACCACATGCAAATCAAGTCAGTGAACACACAATACTATTTAGTCAACATCTATTCAAACTACAAAAAAAATGCACATACAATGGTAGGCATAACACTTAAATGGTAGCTTTACGCTAAATTAAAAATATAAATTTCTGTTTTTTTGTTTTGAACATTACGATATGGATGTAAAATACCTCAAACTTGATGACTTCATCTTTTATAATAATTATTTAGGAAAATCAATTCTTTAGCATCAAACTGTCTGTTTTTATAGTTTAGCCTTCTTAGAATATGTTATGTAATGTTTTGCTTATGCTTGGCTTATTTTTTAACATAAAAAGGCTTATTTTTTTATCGTGTGTATTTTGGCTTCTACTCTGTGCTATGTTTACGTTTTAAATCTCCACTGCCTTTTTGTCAATTATTCCCCCATGAGTCCATTGTTATAAAAGATTAATTTTTTTTCATACTCTGTGTTTGTCTATGTTTACAGCTTTTTATTGTTTGTTGTTTTAAGTCATATCCAGGTTTTTAGTCATTTACATTCTTTTAGGTTTCTGTTCATCACTAACATACCTTTGGGTCACCTACAACATCTACAATGCAGCAGTAACTGCTTTGTTTCTCATTTTATTTACAGTACATCTACCCATTGTTTTAACTATATCTACTTCAAAATAATCTATAATATGCAATATACAGCATTTTTTACGAAATGATGCAAATATGAATCAAATGACTTTGGCTCCAAAATTAACATAATTTAGCATCTACTTGAAAGCAAAAACGCACATTTTTTTTGTCATTGCTGGAAATAAATTCTGGCATCAAGGGCTTAACAACCAGATTGCTTTTTCTACTGGGATAAATATTTGCTAAATTGCTTTTAAGTCATATTATTGTACTAGGTTTTTCTTACCCACTCCTTCTATCCAGTAATGTTTGTCTGTGAGGTAGATGGTATTTGTTTTCTTTTTATATGTATTTGTGCATATATAGTTGCATGATCCGGCTTTCATGTCCTAATGTGATGTTTTGTAAAAAACAAAAAAAAAACACAAAACAAATCATCTCTTCTGGAGGTCTTTTTTAAAATGCTTGAAATACATGCAATTGACAAACTTGACAAGGATGCAGCCATCTTTCAGTTCATCCGCTTTAACCTTTCAAGGTTTTACTGTTATTGAATGTTTAATAACAAACCTGTTTTCATTTTAGTTGCCCATTTTTAATCATTGCCAATCCAAAGCCCATAAACCTGTGGAAACATTTTAAGTTTATTGCTGTAGCTTGTAGTTAACCACACAGTTTTTACTAATGCCCATTTACCAGTGAATTACATCTGCAACTAATTATAATACATATATGACAGCTTTTACAAAATGTCACAACATTTAAAGCAAACACAACACAAAGCCAAAATAAAGAAGTAGTGAGGAAAAATGATCAGTCATTGTAAAATACAGATTTTAATGTCAAGCAGCAATGTTTCCTTTAAAAAACATTGTCCTTTTTTCTCCCTCATAGGTTCATGACCTGAGACTGAATGAAAACAAGCTCAAGGCAGTTCTTTTTACGTCCATGTACCGCTTCACTAACTTAACTGACCTCAATCTAACCAAGAATGACATTAGTTACATTGAGGATGGAGCCTTTGCTGGACAAGCCAATCTGCAGGTTTGGAGAGGTTTTGAACATTCTGTGTAAAACTTGTTTTATTGGATTTTTTTAATTGAAGTTGCCTACAAGTTACAAGTTTATTAACTTAATTTTGCTTTTAAAACGTAATATTCTCAGGAACTAAGCTAGGAGCAAACACTTCCTGGGTTTTGCTATAACACAAATGTACAATTTAGCAATGCATTAGATGTAGAAATATAAACTCCATTTATTTTATGTAAAATTGTTAGTGTTTTTTGTTTTGACATCACAAATATTTTGTCTGTTGCTTTTGTACGACAAAGATCTGATGCTTTGATTGAGATCTGTTGCTTTTGTACAACAAAAGCAACAAGCATTGCTACTATTATTATTACTTTTAGTAGTAGTAGTAGTAGTAGTGGTAATATTAGTTGTATGAAACAAAATTTGCATTGGGGGTTACTTTTAATTTTAGTATTATAAGAAAAAGTCTGTGACATTTATTTAAAGTTGTTCAAATTGGCAAATGTGTTTAACATTAGTGATTTAAAAAATGATGGCCCTGGAGGATCATGTTGTTCATTTTAAGTAGAAGAACTTGATTAGTTTCATATTCATTTTTTGTTAGGGGCGTTTGTATATGATAATGTGCAAACGTTTTATACCATAAGCTATTGCTTTACTCTTCTGTAAATTATATGTTACTTTTAAGTGCCACTCTGTTTCATTGTCAGGTTCTTCAGCTAGGCTACAACAAACTAACCAACCTGACAGAAGGCATGTTGAGAGGTTTAGGTCGGATGCAGTGCCTCTTCTTACAACACAACCTCATTGAGGTCATTGCCACCAATGCCTTGTGGGAGTGCCCTAACCTCAGTAGCCTGGACTTATCTTCTAATAAGCTGACTCGTCTTGACCCATCGACCTTTACTGTCCTCAGCAGGCTCATGGTCTGTGAATTGGGAGGCAATCCGTTCCACTGTGGCTGTGATCTCTACAGTTTTCTTACTTGGCTGGAGGAATTTAACAATGTCACCCACACCTATGATCGTCTCCAGTGTGAAACTCCTCCAGAAATGAATGGCTATCCACTACTGAGCCCATTGCCTGGGCATGGCAGAAACGCTCGTTACATTCTTCTATCTGTCTGCCGTGATGGGGTAATTATTCCAGGGATGACTTCCCAAATGCCAGACCAAGATGGCTCAGGCTTGGGTTTGGATAATTCAGACCAAGGTCTGTATCATCAACCAACCATATCATCCAGTGCTGACCTCAGCTATAAAAACCAGATTTCTTTGGAGCTTGATACAGTTACATCCTTTACTGCATCTCTGAAAGTTCAGATTCCAGAGCCACATAGTAAGATGTACATCTTGTCTCAGTATAACCAAACCAATGCTGAAGACATCAAGCCCCTTAAAAAAAATAAGGAGATTGTAACTTTGGACAAGTTGAAACCACACACCGATTACACAGTCTGTGTGGTCTCTGCAAGGAAATCTCAGCGCTACAACCATACTTGTTTGCCATTTACCACAAAAGCTATGGGGCCAGAGGACCAGCGAGCTAATCCATCCACTACAACCCACTACATCATGACCATCTTGGGATGCATGTTTGGCATGGTCATTGTGCTGGGATTTGTTTATTACTGCCTTAGAAGACGACGCATTCAGGAGGAAAAAGAAAAAGCTATAAGTGTGAAGAAAACCATTTTGGAAATGAGGTAAAATTAAAAATGTATTTCTTATTTTTACTTGTTCTATATAAAGGGCCAAATCTCTTGTGACCTGAAATAGAAATAGAAATGCCCCTTCATGCTTTTATAAATTAAATGATGTTTTAGATCAAGTCTCTGCTGTAGGGACGAGGGCATTGGTTTTTGCTTGATTACTTTGTTTTCTGAAAGGCTCAATTAAATCAAAGCAAAATCTCTATACATTTTTCAAAATATTAACTTTATTAGTGTTTGGGGCGTTCTATTCTGCATTATTTATTTTAGCTGTAATTAAAGTCAGGAGTAACTTTTCTGTTGCATCATAAAACTACAGAAGGGATTCAATGTAACCACAATACAGACACAGTGAGCACAAAATGAATTTATTTTAACAAACATTAATGTGTTCTTCTTTAGGTACGGTCCAGAGGCAGCGGCTGCAGTAGCCAATGACCCAGATGCTATTCAACGCCTGCAAGACCAAGCTAACCACCATCATCGCCATTTGGGAGGAGCAGGAGGTAAACTACCACCATCTGCTTCTTCTAGCACTGGGATGCTCCATGGATCAACCAACACCAGCTCCTCCCGCCTTTCCACCTTACCCCAAGCGGAAAAGATGTCCACTGCCTTCTCTGAAGGGATTGCTGGGAAGGGCAATTACATGGATGTTCGGACAACAGTAAATGCAGGTGCAGGTAGAGAGGGAGTAGTGACTGCTGGAGGCCCAGGAGTGGGAGGGGAAGTTGAAGTGGACATGAGGAGTGGGGCTGAAAATGGGACAGAAGGTGGGGATGACTCGGATGATGAGGGTGGCGGCTCAGGTTCAGAGATATCCACAATTGCAAAGGAAGTGGATAAAGTGAACCAGATAATCAACAACTGCATTGATGCCCTTAAGCTTGATGCCTCATCAAATGCTGTGAACGTTGCAGATAGTACTAACTCTTTGTCATCCCAACCTCCTTGCTTACCAACCCTCCCACGTAATCTCCTGCCCCTTTCTCCAGGCCACATTGGAGATCAGATCATGGCATCTTCTCCAAAGGTGCATCCAAAGTCCCAGCCTCACCCTCTGCCTCAGTCACATCTTCAGTCACAACTTCAGGCCCATCCTCAGCCACATCCACAGCTACTTCAGCAACCTCATCCCCCTTCCATGGCCCCGGTGCCCTTGGTTATGCCCTTGTCTGAACGGCCCGGCATCAGTGGTGGTGGGTTTCTCACCCCTCCCTACCGTGACCCTCCCCCAGCTAATGCAGTGCGGCCCCTTCAGAGGCAGCTGAGTGCAGACACAGCAGTGGTGAAGAACCGATGTGGTCCACCTACTCCAGGATTAGTCAAGAGCTCTAGAGTATTCAGTGTGGATCTCCCTGAGCATCGTGGTGACCCACCAAAGTACCCAACAGAGAAAAGCAGTCCTATAAGTTGTGGTGGAGGAGGTGTAGATTGTGGAATAGCGGGCTGTAATGGCAATGGGAAGGGAAAGATAGACGGTGGTGGGTTGAGTTTAAACGGCAGTGGCATGGGGTGTAAGAGTGGAAATGGTGGTGGGGTTGTGGGGCCTGGACAGCAGCAACACCACTTAGAAGTTCAACCAGATTACCATAGCTCTGAGCATCGACACTCCTTTCCTGCCCTCTACTATGAGGGGGGAAATGATTCACCCTCACCTGACCAAAAAGCTTCATTCCTTAAACCATTAGGGCGCACCAAGAGGGATGCCACAGCGGCCTATTCTCAGCTCTCACCTTCTCGTCACCACAATTACAACTCTGGATACTCCTCAAGTCCAGAGTATTCCTCTGAGAGCACATTGCGCATCTGGGAGCGATTTCGACCATACAAGAAAGCCCCCAGAGAGGAAGCATCCTTCATAGCAGCAGGCCACGCTCTGCGTAAAAAGGTGCAGTTTGCCAAGGATGAGGACCTTCATGATATTTTGGACTTTTGGAAGGGTGTCTCTGCCCAACAAAAGCTGTGAGCAGAAAAATCAAAGTGGAATTTTCTGTGGGAGATTCTAAACAAGCATCAAGAGCTGACTATACATTAATGTAGCATGACAGACAATAATGTTTCCTCAAATGTGTCCAGTACCATGCATGGGTCATTTGGCTGCTGAATCCTGAATTAAAGAGGTATTTTCTTTAGGTAATATTTAAAACTTTGTATTTGACGGTTTGTCTACAGTTTAAGTGGTTGTTCCCTAGGTAGGTCTTTGTCACTGAGTGATAATTAACGAGAATCAAGCTGTTCACCAGCCTGCCTCATGCTGGGCACTTTGGTCTTCACAGGTTCCACAAAACTGCTGTCTCTCTGCTAATGAGCAAAGTTAAGTTAGTTGACAAGAAAGTCTCTTCTTCCTCATTAATGATTCACCAGAGTCCAGCTATCTCACTACAACAGCACTAATCCTGACTTAAGCCATGGTTCTTTTTCCTCTGTTTCTATTTTGCCACTGTTCATAACAGTCATTCTGTGGCACTACTTGCACCTGCTCTGCTACAGATGCACCATTTAGGGCGATAATGAGTGTGGAGGATGAGAAATTAGGTGCATCAGTATTAGAACAGCAAGAATCATCATCTTTGGAGGAAGCATTAAATGGTACTTATCAGGCTAATTGTTCTCCCTGGCAATTAGCCAGTGTAGGAGAAGGTCAGAGAGTGCCTTTGTTGAGCATAATTATTGATTTGACACACCTAACTACATATGCTCCATGTTTGGTGGACATATAGTTTCTGCATGCTAGCATTAGTAACTACATGTGGGTGGGAAAGTGGGGTATGGCCTGAATCATTTATTATTCTCAGGCTCTTTAAGAGCAAACTATGGTATCATATATAACAACCTAATTCAAGGATGTTTGTCTGTGTGCCTGGTAAAATACATCAGGGGTTTGACCAGCCAGCACATGTAAAAAAAAAGAAAGCAATGTGTTGTAAAAAAAAAAGAAAAATCGGATACCTAACTCCTTAAGTTATTTTCCTATTTGCAAATCCAACTAATTTCTTTTGATAAGAAAATTATTAACAGGAAATTTAATTTAAATGCATTGAACAGCTTTATGGTTGTGTTTTGTGGTGTGTTATAGATGTGGTGGCCCTGAAGTTCAAATCACACCAATAAATCACTTCAACACAAAAACATATTAAAAATCACAATGACAATTTTAAAAAGCTAAGACAAAACATGAAAATAAAAACACGTTACATTATATAAACCAAAACACATTTCCTGAAACAATAAATAATACTAAAAATCAACATTTCAGAAAACAAAAGTAATTTCAAGAAATCAAAATGAAATATTAAAAAATTAAACAAAAGAAGAAACTGTAGATGGTAGGTATATTTGAAATCTCTGATTTCATGATGATATTTATCTCATGCCAAATATCTTTCAGTTGAAATGATGGACATAATGTCTTGGTGTCTGGAATATCTTTTGATTTCTAAAATGTAATGTGGTTTGTTTATAATTTGTTTTTTTGTTTTTTTATTGTGGTTTTAATCTTTAATATGTGGTTACATTAAGGCAGTGGTTTCCAAACTGGGGGGCGCAGGGGTATTGCAGGGGGGGCGCGGTGGAGTTTAGAAACAAAGGATTTGTATGTTTGTGTCAGTGTGGGGGGGGCTTGAAAATATTCTAATTTTCAGAAAGGGGGGCCCTGCAGAAAAATTTTGGGAACCACTGCATTAAGTGATTTGTGACTTACACTTCAGGGCCACCGTACATGCAGGTATAGCACTCAATATTTAAAAGTGAAATTTGCATGTAGGTGCAGCTGTAGGCCTCCGTATTGCTGCATATTCTTTAGCCTCTGTTAGAAAGATGAGAGCAAGATCAATGGATTTATAGCAGTGGATTTTTTACATTTTGTGATCCACAAAGTAAAATCATCTTAGTATTTTTCTGCTTCATGCTAGATGACTATAAACACATATAACCCTACCTCTTTACCTTGGAACCTAGCTGGTAGTTTGCTAAGGACCAAAATGCCCCTAGGAGGTATGAGTACAGTTTTTGTCCTTATTTTCCATTTCAGTTGATAAAAAAAAATGTGGGGGAAAAAAATTTGTTTGTTTTTAATTCTTTTTTCTTCACTCTGGGTTTTAAATAAGTTGCAAATGTATTTTTAGCTGTTTAAAACCAGAAGGAGCAAGACTTGGTGCAACTAAAGAGCTTTGTTAAAAGAATATAAATTAAATGTATATAATTAATTTAACAAATCTAAGGTGAATACACAAAAGTATCATTATCAGTAGTATTTGTGAATGATGGTGCACCCAATTTATTACTTTCAGTTGACTTTTCTTTTCGTATTGCATCCCTTTTAGACTATTATGACTCTTGCTCTTTGCACAGAGCGTTCAGTTCTTTGAAAATGTCTAATGAATTCCTTCCCCCAAATCTCTGTTCAACCTAATTAGCTAAATTAATAACTTATTTGCAGAGGTTGATGCCATACCACCATCCGTGGTCAGAAGAACGACCTAAAATGATTAACTTCACTAGACCAGCTGCCTTCTTGAAATTACTGACAGCTGCCATCCTTTTGGCAGATGCCGTTTTTTTCTCTGCTCCACTCATTAGATTTCAATTCTCTTTTCCATTTTATCCACTTTCATGCATCAAAAAAAATTTTTTTCACCTGTGCTTTGATCATAATACTTTAATGTGGAATTTTTCGCTAAAAACAACTTTTCATCTGCTGTTCAAATGCACCTGTTTTTAATTGAATGCATTCAGATGTTAACAGTAATATCCAAGTCTTGCTTCTATGTACAAATTTTGATTTTTTTTTTTAGTAAAGGAAGTGTGTTTGATTTCAGGCCCCAATCAATAATTGAACTAATTAAGACACGCAGATTGTTGATCAGTTTAGGATTGCAGATACTGAAAGGGTTTTTCATTGAATCACTGCCAGTCTTAGGGCTCTAAAGAAAAAAAGAAACAGAAACTTGTTTAAACATAAACATGGGAAGTCAAAACTGCTCTTCCAAAAAATGTTTTTTTAGGTTTTGAATTTAAAGTCAATAGATTCATTTATGCTTTTTCTGACAAAGTTATAAAGGTATTCTATGGATACCCATTTAGAGCCAAATATATTTAGTAACAACAGGATCATAGTAACTGTGAATAAGGCTTTAAAAAGAGCAGCTGTGGTGAACTCATGGTGAATTTAAAATATTTTAGATTTCTATGTTGGGTCAATACATCCAAATGGTTTTATTTGGCTACCATGGAGGCCGGTTGCTGAATGGGTTTGCTTCCATGTCAAGTTAAGTCTCATGAAAAGACAAATAAGCTTTTATAGAGCATCATGAAGCATTCACATATTTTGATCTCATACTAAAAATATTAAACCATGAGTAGATGCACACATTTCTAAAAGAAAAAAAAGTTCATTTTTATTGTAGCTTTCAAGACATGACAATTTTCTTTCTGTCTCATCCTCTACTACTAACAATGGTAATTTGGGAAGCAAAATAGCATGCTACAAAGTGAACAAGATAGAATTTCTCAAGGGATTATTAGATCAACTTTTGGTACACATTTCTCCCATAACCATTCCTTGATAATGTTTTAGATTGTACACATGTAAAAATATAAAGCATTTGAGATCAGATTTATCTCTGAGTTTGGTTCAGCATGACATTTTTGTGTCTTAAAGGGCAAAAAGTCTGACAGTCCTGCTTCCCAATAGATTAGGATTAGAGTGCCATTGGTTTCCTTACTTTCACAGTTTTCCAATGGAGCAGATTTTTATTGATCCAATAAGAATTATTTGTATACTTACACCACATTTTTGTGGCTTGCTACACCGATTTCACTGTACTGTTGTAATATTCAGAAAATTTAGACAATTTTTATTTTATTTTTGGTTTCATTTAGACATGTCTCTAAAGAAATTGCTTTCCGCAGAATACAGTTTTTCAACTATGAAATAAAGAAATAGTTTATTGCCTTAATTTCTAAATTTATATACACTACATTACTAAAGGTTACCCACCCAAATGATCAGAATTAGGTGTGTAACCAAGTGTATTAATTTAAGCACTCAGGCATGTAGACTGTTTTTACAAACATTTGTGATAACAAAATGGAAGAGTTTGGGAACAACAGCAACTCAGCAATGAAGTGGTAGGCATCGTAAACTGACAGAGAGGGTTTTGCGGATGTCGAAGCACACAGTGCAAAAAGGTTGCCAACTTTTTGCACAGACAGTTGCTACAGAGCTCCAAATTTTTTGTGGCCTTCAGATTAGCCCAAGTACAGTAAGCAGAGAACTTTATGGAATGGATTTCCATGGCCGAGCAGCTGTATCCAAGCCACACATCACTATGCGCAATGCAAAGTGTTGTGGTGTAAAGTATGCCGCCACTGGACTCTAGAGCAGTCGAGATGCGTTCTCTGGAGTGATTAATCGCACTTTTCCATCTGGCGATCTTGATGGACAAATCTAGGTTTGGAGGTTGTCAGGAGAACGGTACATTTCAGATTGCATTGTGCCTAGTGTGAAATTTGGTGGAGGATAAATTATGGTGTCGGGTTGTTTTTCAAGACTTGGGTTTGGTCCCTTAGTTCCAGTGAAAGAAACTCTGTATGCTTCAGGGTGCCAAAACATTTTGGACAATTCTATGCTCCCAACCTTATGGGAACAGTATGGAACGGGCCCCTTCCTCTTCCAACATGACTGTGCATCAGTGCATAAAGCCAGGGTCATAATGACATGGATGACAGTCTGGTGCGAATTAACTTGACTGGCCTGCACAGAGTCCTGATCTGAATGCGATAGAACACCTTTGGGATGAATTAGAGCAGAGACCCAGGCCTTCTCGGCTGGCATCTGTGTGTGACCTCACCAATGCACTTTTGGAAGAATGGTCAGAAATTCCTATGAACACACCCCAGAAGAGTTAAAGCTGTAATAGCTGCAAAAGGTAAACCAACAGCACATTGAACTCTATGGGTTAGGAATGCGATGGAACTTCAAGGCAGGTGAGCAAATACTTTTGGCAATATAGTATATCATCAGCAAAACAAGTCATTATTACCCTATTTTCCGCACTATATAGACACACTGGATTATAACGGGTATGCTCTATTTTGACATCAAAGTAGAAGGCGCAAAGTCTTTGTAACGTTAGCCACATTAACGTATTTACAACTGTTACTAACATCTGTTACTCCCAGCTTGGTTTGCCACACATGGAAAAAAAACAGACCTATATTGCTAAAACAAATGTTACTGTGACTACGCTAACTCCCAATCTCATTGGTAACACATAAAATGCAGTTTGACACCACTACACATGAGCCCAGTTAGCATATTTACAATATCACACAACTTTATTTGCAACCCGTAAAAATAAATAGACTAACATTTTCACCGAGCACTGTGTACCTCCCAAAAATGACCCCGGCATCAGTGAGTTCAACCATAAGTAATTTATAAATGAGGTACTACGGAACATGCTGTTGTTTTTTGAAGAAAAAAAAGCTTTGTATGCCTTATAATGCAGAAAATATGGTAATCCAAAAATGTAGTCTCTGTTTTTTACCAATAATGTGGCCATGGGATTAAGGGTTTCTAAAAGGTTTTTTATAACCTCCACCATGCTTTTTGGTGCTGTAGTGACAGATTATACATGGCAGAGCCGTGTTAGAAGTGTTGGTTAACTGGATGCTCCCTACTCTTCAATTTAGATCAAAGCACTGTGAATCGAAGGTGTTTTTTTGGCTCTCTTCAAACAAAGTTTCCACTTCAGCAAAGCTTCGTTTTATGTTTGTGAATTGCTGAAAGCTAAATCATGCTCCCCAACACTCATCGATGTTTCCAGACAGCCCTAAACTGATTAAACTTTGCTCTGGATACTTTCACTGTATCCTCCACAGAGTATGCAGGACTGTAAGTGAAATGCAGACAACAGAGTCTGCTGTTAAAATCAAGTCCGGAGTTTGTAAATTCATTCAGGCTTGACATGATCCTTTTGAGTCATTAATGTCACATCTAATCACAACTGGCAGAGAGCTGTGGAAAAAACACACAATAAAAGTAAAGGAGTTTTTACCGGTGACCAACTGTGACAAACACACACTTACACACAATACATAAATACTATTTTAGAGAATCTATGAAATATATTCTATGTGTTTGAATAGTTTAGAGTCATACTGTCTGGGCATAAATGTAATAACATACAATTTCACACATTGTATGTAGAAACAAAAATACCCTTGTGCACACAGACACTACATGCCAGAGTAACAAATGACTACACAACACATGGACAGAATATTTCAATTAAAGTTTACAGACACGCATGGTATTAAGTGCCAAAATGGCAAGTTTTTGTGCAGGTAAAATGGAACCAAACATCTGTAGAAAGCTGTTTAAATGAAATCAGTGTCTTTAAAGGCTCTAAAAGCCAAGATTCTCTTGCTGTTTGCGTTATATTTCCTACTGTGCTTTCTGTTTACAACTGCTTGCATTTAGAACATTGTAATGTTCTTTTTTTTTTCTTTCAGCCCTCTTTGTATAGACTAAAACTGTTTATTGTGTCATGTTTCAAGTTCTCATCTGTCCCTCTGATCTGTTGGTTCAGTTATGCTATGTTACAGAAACATTTGACCAAAATCTGAAGATAAATTAATTGTAAGCACAATGTAAAATCCTCAAACTCAAACCACAAAGTGTGTAATTATTTGTTGTGATTTTTTGCTTGGAATAGCTTAAGTTATTGCTGCTTTAGATTCTATATATGTGGAGCACATCCAGTGCGCCACATACACTGACCAAAAATATAAACGCAACACTACTATTGTTATTGCTCCTATTTTTTATGGTATGAACTCAAAGATGTGAAACATTTTCCACATACACAAAATAACCAGTTCTCTAAAATATTGTTCACAAATCTGTCTAAATCTGTGATAGTGAGTACTTCTCCTTTGCCAAGACAATCCATCCCACCTCACAGGTGTGCCATATCAAGATGCTGATTAGACAGCATGATCATTGCACAGGTGTGCCTTAGACTGGCCACAAGAAAAGGCCACTCTGAAACCTTCAGTTTTGTTTTATTGAGGGGTTCAGGGGACTCAGAAAACCAGTCAGTATCTGGTGTGACCACCATTTGCCTCATGAAGTGCAACACATCTCCTTCGCATAGAGTTGATCAGGTTGTCTATTGTGGCCTGTGGAATGTTGGTCCACTCTTCTTCAATGGCTGTGCGAAGTTGCTTGATATTGCTGAAACATG
Organism: Oryzias curvinotus; assembly: GCA_023969325.1. Taxonomy (NCBI): domain Eukaryota; kingdom Metazoa; phylum Chordata; class Actinopteri; order Beloniformes; family Adrianichthyidae; genus Oryzias; species Oryzias curvinotus. The sequence continues at coordinate 27,389,416 of CM043706.1, forward strand.
AGGTGATGTTGTTGGATGTACGGTGCAACAATGGGCCCCAGGATCTCGTCACGGTATCTCTGTGCATTCAAAATGCCATCAATGAAATGCACCTGTGTTCTTCACCCATAACATATGTCTGCCCATACCATAACCCCACCACCACCATGGGCTACTCGATCCACAACATTGACATCAGAAAACCGCTCACCCACATGACGCCACACACGCTGTCACCATCTGCCATCTGCCCTGAACAGTGTAAACCGGAATTCATCCGTGAAGAGAACACCTCCCCAACGTGCCCGACGCCATCGCATGTGAGCATTTACCCACTCAAGTCGGTTACGACGATTAACTGGAGTGAGGTCGAGACCTCGATGAGGACGACGAGCATGCAGATGAGCTTCCCTGAGACGGTTTCTGACAGTTTGTGCAGAAATTCTGTGGTAATGCAAACCGATTGTTTCAGCAGCTATCCGAGTGGCTGGTCTCAGACCATCTTGGAGATGCTGGATGTGGAGGTCTTGGGCTGGTGTGGTTACACGTGGTCTGCGGTTGTGAGGCCGGTTGGATGTGCTGCCAAATTCTTGGAAACGCCTTTGGAGACGGCTTATGGCGGAGAAATGGACATTCAATTCCCTAGCAACAGCTCTGGTGGACATTCCTGCTATCAGCATGCCAATTGCACACTCCCTCAAAACTTGCGACATCTGTGGCATTGTGCTGTGTGATACAACTGAAGATTTCAGAGTGGCCTTTTTTGTGGCCAGTCTAAGGCACACCTATGCAATAATCATGCTGTCTAATCAGCATCTTGATATGGCACACCTGTGAGGTGGGATGGATTGTCTTGGCAAAGGAGAAGTGCTAACTATCACAGATTATGACAGATTTGTGAACAATATTTCAGAGAACTGGTTATTTTGTGTATGTGGAAAATGTTTCACATCTTTGAGTTCATACCATCAAAAATGGGAGCAATAACAAAAGTGTTGCGTTTATATTTTTGGTCAGTGTATATAGAGCTGATAGCATACATGTCACACTGGAGCTTTAGTCAAATAATCTTTTCTGTCTTTCAGAAAAATAACATAACAAAAAAAACACATTGATGTTGGATTGATTGTTTTTTTCAGCTTTGCTTTTTTTATATATTAGTCTTATTGTGAGCTTGGAAAATGATCCACAGCGGTATTGTTTAACTAAACAGCTCAGTCACTAGCAGAACTAATTCCAAGGATTTTCTCAGCCATTCCAAATATAACAGTTGTTGTCGCAGTTATCTACACTATAAAACATAGGCAACAACTGTCAACTCTGACTGACAGTTCACGTAACCATGTTTTCATCTTAAAGCCTCTTTAGTTTACCGTTTTAATATTTATTTATTTTAAAAAAAAAAAAAATGTGTACATAAATATAAATTTAATACAAAAGAAAAAATAGGCAAATCAAAATCTATAGCTCCGGACACATCTAGAATGTGATGCGCGTTCAAGAACGTGCTAAACAATGTATCTTGAATCTGCATTTTTTTCCATGGTTTTCACCCTGGACAAGTAGGAAGGGGTTTCTTCTTTTTTCTATTTCTACTGTTTAATAGCACATATCCACCTCCTACAGTTGGAAGAAGCTTGGTGTGAAATGTTTGATGAAATGATTGATAAAAATTCCAACGACGAGTTTTCGTTTGTAAAGTAAAGGTGCTTTTTTTTTTAATCAAGATGGTGGCCTGTCATAACTCATTTTCAATTTATCCTAGGTGTGTGCAGATTTTGGTGACTTTTCGAGTATGTGGCAGGGGTCAAATCTTTTCTCAAAGACGCAACTGCGAAAACAATATGATCCTTGCAGTCAGTGACTGCTGCTGTGGGCCATAATAACAAACATTGTTCTAGGTTATTCTCTGTAGAAAAGGCTCCAACAGGTCTTAGGGTCCACATTTCTTCTTCTTGGGACTTCACGTTAGTTTTTAATGGCAGCAATACAACACATAACCACAGATGATTTGTGATGCCTGTACTCATGAGTTACTCTTATTACATCAATGCAAATGTCTGTCTGATGTGTAGCATCAAAACCAAAATAATCATTAGTAGAAAAAATAAGATTAAATGTAATGTGAACATAAAATAATTTCTAATGATAAAGTACTTTGAGTGATGTGGATTTTAGTTATCACAACCATTAAAATAAATTAAAATTGTGTTTATTTTTCATCAGTAAATCACTATTTGCAGAAAGAGTTACAATATACACAGATATACACAGATCAATGAGCCCCAGCCATTTTTGATCAACATCACTTTGAGCTACAAAAACTGCGCAGGACCAAATTTCCAGCTGCACTCGCCTAGGTAGGCGCCTTGCACCCACCCCTTTCTCAAAATATTTTTATGATGATTGACATGTGACGTTGGCGCAAAAAACTAACCAGCATACAGCACGCACCAGTCGATCAGTCGAGTCTGCCTAAATTACCTCAAACACACTTAATATATGTCTATGGCTGACACCGGACCCTGCCAGCAACTTGTGACACAAGCGCGCAGTGTGAGCGGGTAGGCACAAAAAATCCAGTTTATTTTTTTATTATTTCTTTCTTTTTCTTAAAAAAAGAATAATAACTCTAAACTTTGAATGGGGCTTGAGTAATCTGAAAAGTTGAGACGGGAGGTTACAATAGAATTAAAACAAACGCATTGGCATTCTGGCGTGAAGAAGTAGTGGTGCTTTAAGAGCTTTGCGTGCCAGCACACTTAAAGCACTGTGTAGGGATAGGTACCGAGCCCCGGTATTGAATGAGCCCCGGGACAACATTCTTCAAGACCGCAGTATCGTTAAGATCTGACCTCAATGGTTCTGCTATCGGTACTGGAGAAGTCGCTTTTTTTTGTGTGTGTCCCACAAAATATGAAAGTTATCTGCCATATTTAACCCACCAAGTCAGTCAATTTTCAGTTCATTAATGATGATATTAATTTCGGTATTCTTGCTGAAGAGGAGAGGTCTGTCTGGCTATTTGTCTGCACGGAGGGCGGGGCTGTTGTTCAGACAGCACGTGGCGCGCGCGCACACAAGACAAGTAAGCGCACACAGGAACGGTGCTAAAGATGGCAGAAAGAGCTAAATGGTCCAAAATGCTGCGGCTCTCTATGTTTTTGGGAAAAAAAACTTCTTAGATTGTACATTTAGATTGTGCCTTTAACACCATCAGGTAGAGCAAGCAGACAGGGGGAAAAGAGCAGCGTGAGCACACGGAGGGGGCGTGTCTGCAGCTGTGAACGCCGACCAGAGTCTGTAATGGGATGTAAAGTTTTTTCTGGAAAGACAGTCAGTGGTGATCTCATAGTAGGGGAAACATGTGTGCCCCAAAAAATATCATTTTATCCCCCTGGACTAAAACCACCCATTTCCGTGTAAAATTCGTTAAATTTGCATCAGGGCGACCCCTACTATACTGTCACCTTGCTGATATGATTATATTGCACTGTCTGTGTAGAATGCACTGCAGGGGGGTTTGCACGCGGGGGAAAACAACGAACAGGTAGAGAGGCGGGGGCGGGGCTTAGACTCACCGATTATGATTCTAGACCAGTGTTTTTCAACCTTTTTTGAGCCACGGCACACTTTAACCTTGATAAAAATCCCGCGGCACACCAGCATCCAAAAAAGAAAAGTAAAAACTCAGTCTGTATTGATCTACAGCCCCTCTGCAATCTCACGTGCATTTTTGTGATAATTGTGGCAGAAAAAGCTGGACGCTCCAGTTGTTTTTTTCTAAAAGATGTATTAAAAGTTAAGTTAAAAGATTCAAAAACTGTTTGATGTGTGTTCGTTGTTTAAAGATGTTAAGAGGAGAGGCTCATTGTGCGCTAAGACAGACGCTTTCACCCAATGCATCATGGGAGATGTGGTGCCGAAAATCCGCGACTGCAGAAAGACCAGCTTCTCTGAGCTTCATGGTTTTGTTCTCTTGTTCCACGGTCTGACACCGGATTCTGTGGAAAGCTACACCACTAAAGACGAGCTTTAGCTGGTACTTTTGTTAGAACTGAGCGACGTTTTGAGTTAAACCTAAACAAGGAAGTAAATACTTTAACCACTTCTGATTGGTCAGACTGATGACATGTGATCAAGCCTTCAAGAATGATTGGTGGAGACAGTTAAAGGTGCGGGATTTTTCCGCTAACAGTTATAGCTGCAGCTAAATCGGGTACCGTCATTCTTATCAAAATGTCTTTAATAGAATCAAGTAAACACAAAGAAAAAATAATTGTATGTTTTATCAAACATAAAGCTATTGAGCTATTGTGTTTTATCAGGGCCTGTTGGGATGAACAAAGAGCTGATTTCCTGGAGATGGAAAATGTTTTTTACATCAGTTAATTAATGAGGGCAATTTCCCACGGCACACTTGACCATCTCCCACGGCACACTAGTGTGCCGCGGCACACTGGTTGAAAAACACTGTTCTAGACAAACTAACACCAGCTTCCAAATAAAAAATAGTTGTCATCCATAAAATTAATATAATTGATTGGGTTTACTTGATTTAAAGAAAAATAAATAAATAGACAGGAGTCTGCATCAAAGTGAATTTGTTTCCATCATCTTACTCATCTTAACTCTGGATGTTTGACAGACGGAAATGTCTATTCAAGGTTGTGGAAAATGAACAAAAGATCAAAAGAAAAATCACACTCATAAAGAACAAAAATAATTAGATTAAATAATTAAATAAATATCCCGACAGCATTTTGAATCAATACAGTTATTGCCTAATGAACTATCACGATATATCGACTAAAACATTTTTTCTAACACCCCTAGTGTTGCGGCTCCCTGTGCTTTCATCTCAGTGGAAAACTGATCCAAATGGCTCTTTGAGAGGTACAGGTTCCCTACCCCTGGTCTAGCACATCCACGTGCATTCCAGGTTTGTATTGTAATCATGTATAAAGTAAAATACTTTGTTAAAAAAATAATCTTGTAGCATACTGAGGAAATAAGACACTTTATGTTCTTAATTTGTTATTTATTCATTTATTTTTCCTCAAAGTATCGATATCGTTAAAATACCGGATCGATAAGCAGTATCAATAAAAGTAGTAGTACCGTTAAAACCTTAACGATACCCATCACTAGCACTGTGTTAGAAAAATCTGGTGTTTCTTGATATATTAAAAAAAATGGTTGCTATTATATTAAAAGTGGCTTACTGCTTTAACAATTGAGGTGTGGGGGCACCACAGCTTGTCAGTCCCATCTTTATTCCTCTGCTCCATCAAAGGAGTATGATTGGGTTGCAGAATGAATACAGGACTCACTAATGAGTCTTTAATGACACTGCATTCCGAACAGATCTGAAAGTTTGTAGTTTATGTATTTGCAGTGCATCAATTTAGAAAATAAAAGTGCCAAACTGCAGCTCTGCGTGAGCGTGATCTCAATGTGACACACTGGGAGCATTCCTGTGGTTGCATACAAAAAGGATATGTAGAAACATAAGAATATGTGAAGGAATTTTGTTGTGACAGTCCGCTGAAGCATTTTTAATTCATATGTATGGCATTACCCGAAGTAAAACTACATAACCTGCAACACAACGACATAAACCACAGCACAATGGAAATGACTGAAAAAGAGGAAATGAGGACTTTTTTTTCCTACCACCGGAAAAAAAACTGTTCAATTTAAAACTATTCAGTTTGATGGAATTTTAGGGCAACCAAAAAGCTACGAGATTTTAAACCATAAATTTACAAGAAAAAAACCTGAAATTTTACAAGATTAAAGTGGAAGTGAGCAAACAGAGCAGCAAGTGAACGCCACGTAGCAGAGCAGGCCGACTAAACTTAGTTAAACAGGTGAGCTGAGTGTTTATTGATAACGTTTCAAATGTTTGGAAGCTCATTTGTTTGATTTAAGATTAATCAATGTTTTATTTATTGATGGGTGGTTTGCAGGATCTCTGCAGCCGATGAATGTCCCTGCTGCTGTCCCCTTGAATCCTTTCTTCCTCCACCAAAGCCAAGACTCTCCATTTGAGTGATGCTTCCGTCTGAGGAGGCACACCTTTTAGCATTTTCCACGTTTTAATGCTAACAGGACCTTTCATCTGGAGGAGGGGGCGTATGTAGCACCGTTTACTTCGGCATTAGTGTTTGGATGACAGCTTCATGATGTAAGGTGACAAATGAACTTCAGGGTATGTGAATGAAAAGGAAAATAAAGGCTCTACACCCAAATGTGTCTCTGAGCTCCTTTTTTTTTTAAACTCCGCTTTACTGACACCAAACCCCGGAAAGCCAGCTCCACTGAAAATAATCTGATTTGAGTCATCAAAAGGTTCAGAATCTCTTTGTTTTTTAAAGCTTTTAAAATAAAGCTTCGCAAAAGGCTCCACATATTTCATCTTCAAGCTAGGCTCCGATAAACAGAAAACTTTGGTGTTTTTTCATCGTTAATCTATGACTTTTTTTCTCGTAAATTTATGAGATTTTAAGTCGTAAAATTTTTAGATAAAGACTTGTAAATTTACGAGTTTTTATCTCATAAATGTACGATGAAAGCTAGTAAAGCTAGTAATTTAACAGTTATGACTTTCTTTTTTGCAAATTTACAACTTAAAAGTAGTAATTTAAAAAGAAAAGACAAAGACCATTAGATGGAGATGTCACTATGTGGAGAGCTGGGTAAATTGATATTTTTAGACAAGCGTATTTTTGTAAGAAATTACATTATCTAGTAAAAAAAACACCCTAATTTAGTCCAAATATCACATACTTCTCAGGAGCGCAGAATAGTTTGAAACAGGTTTTTTTCCACCGGTAGGAACATTTTTTTCTTTTTCTGTCATATCCGCTGTGCTGCGGTTTATGTCGTTGTGTTGCGGGTAATGCTGTTGTGCTTCGGGTAATGCCATTGCGTTGTTTCTTTTGTATGTAGTGTGAACCCTGTCCGTCACCGTACATACAGTATCCCTTTCAGTCTCCCGAGCTTTTCACTGGGCTGCATGCTTCCACTCTCTTGCTGCCAATCACACACATATACCGCCTCCAAGACACTAGCACAGCTTGTAGTTTCATGCAGCCAGTGTCACACATATTATCGTCTACAAGCAACTAGTCTGAATGCAAACAGTCAGGCAAACAATGTCTCACACAATACATGGTGCTCTCCATTTTGCCTTGATTATATCCTAATTCAGATGTACCACACAGATCTGCTCTTGCCAAGCATATTACTGCTATTCTTATCCAATTGAGACAATTAAATTCTGTAGCTATGTCAAGCCCTGCTTTCTTGTCCCTGATAAGTTTCAGTGCAGCAAAACTGTTCTGAGATCCATTGATGTTATGATGGTGTGCTCCTTGCTCAGTTTTTGCCCTGCATCTGAGAGAAACAACATCAATATTGATCTGGACATCCCTATGAGTTCAATCAGGGCAACTACTTAATTTCATAGGGGCATGCGGCCACGTAACCCCTCCCCCTCCCGCCCAACACACAGACGTAAATGCACGTGCCATCCACCCCTCCTAAAGCTATCTAAACACCACCACAACACCTTTATTGTTTAAATGTATACATCTCATTACATCTTGTCTGATTATGGATATGACCCAGCAGAACATTTTTGTGAACCATTTTCAACGGTATATTGCCTAAATGGTTCCCCAAATTTGTCTGGTGAAGGCCATTCAGAAGGATCTTCTGTGTAATGCTTTGCCCCAGCCCTGTCCGCTTTACCTGTCATGTATGTCTGCACTTGTTTTCCCAAAATAAGTGAACAGGTGGTTAGCAGAAGTTTAAATCAGAATGAGCATCTAGGTTTTTGTGACTTTAACAGTTTAATTATTCCTACCTGGAGTCATCACTGCTCTCTTTGATATCAGTTGCATCACCAACCTCATATCTGTCTGCTTCACCTCTTGCCTGTGTTCTTCTCCATTAAATCATATGGCCAAGCAACAATTATTTAATGTTTTAAATGACTTTTTTCCATTTTTTCCGTGGCACGCGCTTTGTATGGAGATTTAGCAGCGTTTTGGAAATGCCATGCTCCCCCCATTGCACAGTTTACAACAGAGCTTGACATACGTCGCTGCTCTCTGTCTTTGTAATAAAACGCCTAATATGTTAATACAAAAGTATATTTGTGTAATCTTACTGTGTAGTTTTTAATCATCAATATATAAACAACAATGTACAAATAAACATGTAACTAATTAGCAAACATTTAACAACTAACATTTACTAATAGTATTTAAATATATATTTAAATATGCACACAAGAAGATCTTCAAGACATTGTCGACTCAAAAGTAGCTCACATGGTAAAAAGTGTGAGCACCCCTGGTCTATGTCATTTTTGACACATTCCAAGGTGCTCTTCTCAGTCATGTGATAAGTATAAGATTCTGCTAAAATAAAACCCAGGACCTAGCAAAATGAGTAAAAAACAAAATGTCTTTGGAAAGTTTATTTGCCGAGGGGAAAAGGCCCAGCCAAAAGCCAGGTTCCATGATCGGGGTTTGGGCCGCCGAGGCACCTGCCCTCGACTGCCACCCAAACAACATTGCACCGGCCCCTTTTGAGGTCTCCCACGGGTGGTGGGCCCATGGGAGAGTGGTCCCACGTTGCTCCTTTGGGCTGCGCCCGACCGGGGCCCGTGGGAAGAGCCCCGGCCACCAGGCGCTCGCCTGCGAGCCCCGACCCTGGCTCCAGAGCGGGGCCCCGGTGACGCCAATCCGGGCGACGTAATCGGGTCCTTGTTGTGTCTTTTCATCAGGGGTTTCTGAACCGCTCTTTGTCTGGCTCGTCACCCAGGACCTGTCTGCCATGGGAGACCCTACCAGGGGCTTAAGCCCCAGACAGCTTAGCTCCTCGGATCACCCGAGCTCTCAAACTCCCCCACCAGTGGCGTTAACGGGGGAGGATTGATAAAACTTTCGCTTTCTTATAACAGCTCGTTGTGTGGCAAAGCAGTAAATGTATGAGTTTTTGTTTTTATTGATATTTTGTATGGATGTCAACTTTTAAGTTTCCTTTCGTATATCGAACTCACAGAACAATAGTCGTTGTGTCTGGTGAACAGTGACAGCTCTACACCTATCTAGGTGTCTGAGATTGGACATCCAGTCCTGTAGTGGATTGGAGAAATGAGCGTCCGTGCATCCTGTGGGGGGCTCGGGATATGGGTCCGAGGACTTAGTGAGGGCTGTCGAGCTTGGTTCGCATAGCGCAGTAGTTAGAGCTGGTGAGCAGGGCTGCCCTTATCATCGTTTGTTCATAGTTTATGGACAAATTCCTAGCGCAGCCAGGGGCGAGCATCGGAGCCAGGATTCCTCTCTGCTTTGCAGATGAGTTGTCTGTTGGCCATCATCGAACCGGACGTCCAGCCATGGGGGGTTTGCAGCGAGTGTGAAGCGGTCGGGATGAGGGTGAGCACCGCTAAATCTGAGCAGTCTACCGCAGAAAGGTAGTTTGCCTCCGTGGGTGGAGTTCCTTGCCCGGTGGACGATTTAAAATCCTTGGGTCTGCGGGAGGGAGAGAGCGTGAGATTGACAGGCGGACGAGTGGCGTCGGAGTATGCGGCGCATTCGGTCCGTCTGGTGAGAGAGAGCTGAGCCAAAAGCAAGTCTCAATTTACGTCGATCTATTTCCAGTACTCACCTTGTCTAGCCATGCCAAAGAACGAGCCGATACAAGCGGCAAAGTTCCTCCCTGGCGCTCCTTGAGTAGGGTGAGAAGTCACGCGGCAGGACGCTTTCCACATCGAAAGAGCGTGAGGTGATCGGCACTAGCCAGATGCCTCCTGACGTCCTGAGAGGTGTTCGGGCATGTCCTCATGGCGAGGCCCGGGACAGACACGCATCTCTCTGGGCTGGGCATCTCGGGTCCCCCCAGAGGAGCTGGAGGAAGTGGCTGGGGTGAGGGAAGTCTGGGCATCCTTGCTTAGACTGCTGCCCCCTGCGACCCGGTCCCGGATAAGCAGAGGAAGATGGATGGATGGCCCAGCCAGGAGACAGAAGAGCAGCCTTCAACTTCCAAAAAAAGAAAGCTACATTTAATAGACAGTACTTCTTTTTTGCACCATGAGTGTGGGAAGGGGGGAGATGACACCTGTGCCATGTCAACTCTTAAGTGTGTCAAAATAAAAGCGCAGGGTTCGTCTTGTCATGTATTTGATCCTCCATCATCCTAGTATTGCAACAATAATCATCTGCCTAGAAAGACCGGTCTGTGAAAGTTTGTGTGACGTCATACCAGTCCATGGCATGAAAAAGGTTGGGGACCACTGATCTAGACCCCACAAAACAGCGTTTTTTCTTCAATGATTTGTGATCGTCACTGGTGTTCATGGATTACATGAAATCCTCTTCACCTTCATCCACCTTTGACATGGTAGGGATAGAGCATCAATGTACGGGTGGGGTCATAGGATAGCACAAGGGATACAGAGACTAAACTATATGTAAAAAAAGAAACATTTTTTGGTTTAAATGATATATTTGTTGGATATAACTTAGTGGTGGGATAGAATAGCATATATTTCTTTATTGTTGTTAAACATCTCCAAATGTTCAACTAAAATCCAAAGTTATACAGCTTTTCAACTTTTTCACTTCACTTTATTTTTGAGATTTTTTTGAGTGCAGTTTTGCATGCTGACTTTTTGGAGCAAGACTACTTTTTTGGGTTATATTGGTTTTATTTTAAACCAGTGTTTCATTCTTTTTCTGAGTTTTATTTTGTTTTTCTGAGTTAAAATAACCCAGCAAAAAATGTGTTCCTTTTAAACAGGAGCTTGGTTAAGAAAAGAACCCGACTTTGGTTAATTTTAACAAGAGTTTTTAGTGTGTGATTTTATAGCTTTACATGTCTAAAATACTACTTCACGGATTTCACCTATTGCAGGTTTTTTATGGAATGTATCCCCCCCACGAATAACAAGGGAACAGTTACTAGAATGAAGAAAATCTGAAGCACAATTTTGGTAGAAACCGATCTGATTAAAACATGAGCTTGAATAGAACCTAAACTCTTCCTGCAGTTAGAACTGGTTAGTTATTTGAATTAGGAAGAGCTACTTGGAATGTGAGTGAAGCTTTATTTGTGTTACAAACATGTGCATAAAATAAGTCCATGATCTTTGGTGATAAGGCTCTGGGCCTATGATGTCTTGCGGGCTAAGATGAACCTATCAGCATCTAGTCTAGTCTAATGATTAGAGACCATACCATTCCAAAGCATTGCTCCAGGTGGAGGAGGAGGGCCGGCGAACTGTCTACAACCAGTCATGAATTTAAAGGTAAAAAGATATTTGTGATTGGCTAAGAAGAAAGGTGTACTATTTAGCTATTAGTTCAAAGTGAAGCCCTAATTGATAATGGTCTGCAGAGTGAAGTAACAACACAGCATACCAGTAAGTAAGGTAAACCAAAGCTTAACTAGTTAGTGAATCAAACTATGGTGTCAAATGTAGAAGCGCTGCATAACTTGCAAATATTGCTCCATGCTTTTTTCTTTTATGGCTTATTTCTGATATATGAAAGATTTGGTGTCACATACTTCCGGTGGAGCAGGAACCGTAATGATCAATTTCTCCTCCATGATCAATTTTTAAATCCGAGACCCAGATTGGTTAAAGTTCGACTTGGTTTAAAAATTTCATGCGTTCAATTGTACATACAGTCCAAAAATGGTCCTAAAAATGGGCGTAGCTAGACGTGAATGCAACAGTTTTGAGTGCAGAAGCTTGAAATTACATAGACCTCTTACTGAAAGTGACCACTTAAATGCTGAGGTGGGTGTGAGCATACGTTAACATAGCAGCTCTTTCATCTGATAAATTAAATTCAAGAGGTATTTTTAATTAAAGATGTCACTGCTCAACCATTGAGATATTTTGTAGAGTTGTATCTACAGGCATGGATTTAGGATGGGTTTAGGTTTAGTTTCATCTTTAATGTACGACAGTATGTTTGTGTTTTAGTGATGTTAAGTCGAGGGTATAATGGAAGAAGGAGTCAAAGCTGCTGATAGTTTCAGTCTCGGCTACCTGATACTATGGTAGAAAACACTCTGCCTCACTAACATTTTAACAATCACATTATACTCATGCCTCCATTATGTCACAATATGAAAAATAAAACAAGTGAAATGTTGAAATAGAAACATTATGCTTCATAGCAATATCCCATGTATGGGTAACATATCTCAGGCTTGTTCTGTAGTGTGACCAGACAGGCGAGAACATAGTTTTACAATCTGTGAGGGGTGATAAAATGTGAAACAGTTCATGCCTTCAGTCTGTCATTCTGATATCTGCTTGAAAGGCAAGTGTTATTATCAAAACAGTAAAGGGCTAATTTGGACAGTTTACTAGAAAATTGGAGGCTGGAGGCAGTGACGCCATCCACATCAGCTCTCGTCAGAAACGTAATCTGCATGCAACTCTGAGGGACAGCCCAGAATTGACTTTCATCAAATGTGCTCTGTGGAAGCAATTTGACACAGCTGATGATTTTTCTGCGTGCGTAGATTTAATTTTCCAAAGCTTCCAAAGCTCTCCAAGAGGGGCTTCTTCTTTTTTTTTTGGTGTTTACAAGTGCATATCTGCCACCCACAGTTGGAAAAGGCTTGGTGTCAAAACAGTGCAAATCTTGCTCCAGTCTTTTTCTGTCACAGCTCTATTTTGATATATGAAAGACTTGGTGTAATATAGATCCAGACGGATGCAATTGCAAAATTATTATGCACTTTCTCTTTCAAGATCAATTTTGAAATGGTTGGCACTTCCATGAATTAAAAGAGAAGACAAATCCAAGTCCCTGATTGGTCAATGTTTGTTCTGGTTGAACTTGCAATGTGCGTTCAATGGCTGTGCACTTTGTACATAGAGCCCGAAATGTGCATAGCTCTGGGGTAGCATTATGAATGCAGGACCAAAACAAGCATTTACACCTGTTTACATAGGTGTGTTTTTTTTGGAGTCGTCTGGTTGAATGCGTGTTGCAGAATGTGGTGTGAACATGGCTTCAGATAGATAGATAGATAGATAGATAGATAGATAGATAGATAGATAGATAGATAGATAGATAGATAGATAGATAGATAGATAGATAGATAGATAGATAGATAGATAGATAGATAGATAGATAGATAGATAGATATACATACATACATATAATACCGGTATATGCATTGTTTAAATTGAGTGCAGTCTGCCTTCCGTCAGAGAATCTTTGTGTGCCGGGTTCCTAGGGGTGTAACGATATGCTAAAATCTTATTTCGGTTCGATTCAGAGTTTCTTAGGGCTCGGTTCGGTTCGGCTGTTTAACAAATCTGCCTGATATGACCTGCTATTTTATTAACTATTATTTTAAAGTTATTTATTGTGTGTGTTCTGCTGCCGGACACCGAAATTTCTCTTTTGGGAGGAGAAACACTCCTATTGTGTATAAATTATTCATATGTACTGTAAACAAATTAATGTATTCAGATGTGTTCAGGACACATTTGATCCTAAGTAACTATTTCTAGTATTTTCCCAACTTCCATTCTGGTGAATGTTGTCTCTAAAAATGATCATAAAAAATAAACTCAATTATTTTACTTACATTTTTAACCACTTACTCCCATGTGATCTTTAAAAAAAACGAACATTGAAAAACGTGTTTGGCCTTACTTTTTGAGTCCATGTGTTGATCCTTCTCCACAAAAATATCTATGATCTGTTGGAAAAGTTTTCCTTATTTTCCTTTAGTTTATTTGAGTTTCTCCCTCTCAATGGAGAAAGACGTTTTTAGTCTGTTTCTACGGCAGCAGTGTAGCTACAAAGCAGCTGTCAGCTCACGTCTGCCCCTGCCTTTCTGTGGGCGTACAGCAGCATTTTGACCAACGTCTCTGTTAACATTGAGCCCTATAGTCAGACATGAGGCACAGCAGCTCCAGAGCCTCACCCGGAGTTTCCGCTCCGTCTGTGATCGCGAGACACTCAAAAGCCGCGATTTTAACCTCAGAAACTGTGAATAACTGAGCTACACAAACTGAACGCACACTCACACACACACGCGGCAACGCCCCCCCCTCCTCCTACAGGCGCGCGAGTGCAGAAACCAGTGAGAGTCTCGGCGGAATACCGCGAGTAACATTAGTTCCGCCTCGCCGCAAAGGTAATACATTTTGGGGGTAAAAAAATAAACAAACCGAAAAACCGAAACGGTACGAACGTGAAACCGAAACGGTTAGGTCCAACTATGTGTACAGTTACACCCCTACGGGTTCCTGGAGGGGGGCTACTCTGGCCCACAGGAATGTTTAATGAGGCCCAGACTGCCCTGTGGGCCTCCTCGAATGGATGGGGTTTGTTTTCCAGAAGCCCGCATTTCTTGAGCCCTGCCCACGGAGCATGAGCCTGCAGGACATGCAGTCTGTAGGGATTGCCGTGCACCCATGGGTCCCGCCACCTATTAGAAAGCCTGAGCAGGTGGCGGTAATGATTCTTCACCACCTTCCTGCACGCTCTAACTCCTGGAGATACCTGGTTGATCCTGCCAATAGCATATTCTCATCTCAAAGATTAAGCCAAAAATCAAAAACTGAGCGCCAGATGTGGAGTTTTCCTTGCTCCTCATCTTCAGGATGGCATGAGCGTTCAATGCCAGACTCCTAAATGTGACTGGTTCGAAGCTCATTTGGAGGCAATGAATTGACTATTAACAGAACTTCAGAGCCACTGCCATTATGACATTTTCATTTTAGACCTTCATTTTATGAAAACTATGCACCTTGATTAATTATTTTTGTTCCTCCGCATTACAACACATCTAATAACACAATCACATCACTGTGTTTCATGGACTGCTGAAGCACTTTAATCCTCTGAGTCTAATCAGTCCCTTTTGCTCCCATCTCCAGTTGTTGCCATGGCAATAGCCCCAGGTGGCACATCGGTAGACTTCAGATCCACTACATTTCTTACAATGTTGTTCTATCTGCCCCATCTCAATTAGTGGCCAACAAAAGTCTTTCTAAAATGATTATTTGATGAATGAACTGATCAACACACTTCCTTTCATCTCAGGGGCGAAATGTTCTTTTTTTTTTCCCTTAGGGAACTCAGAAGTGATTCTTTGTCCGAGTGACCAGTAGTCACCCGTCTTTTTTGTCGCAGCTCTCCAGCACTGTCAAGCTCCAGTTGCTCTCCTGCCTTCCCCCTTCAGGGGAAATGGTAAAAACGCTTCAGTGTTCAATAGCATTATTTAGTTTTTAAACTAATTTTTAAACTCATACTTAGAAGTAATACATTTATTTAAAAGTGCCTTTCAAAACACCCAAGGTCACCGTACAAAGTTAGAAGTAAAACACAATAAAATCACAACATGTTAAAAACAATAGAAAATTGGATTCATCAGCTGACAGAAGATGAGAAATTGTGTTCCGGTAATGCGAGCCTAAACAGATAGGTTTTGAGTCTGGATTTAAAGATCAAAAAGGAGTCAGTGTTACGGAGGTCTGGGAGAAGAGAGTTCCAGAGTTGGGGAGAGAATTACAGTGTTCATCTGAAAAAAAATGAGGGGGGAAACTGTTACGGGGTTGAAAGACATTATCCATTAAAGAAAACAGCATTTGGAATTTCCCTTATTTGCATCAATCAGTTCAGTGAAGTAGTTCTTTTTAGTGTTAGAAACCAAGTCCTTGTATTGTAGAATCTGTTCTTTGCAGATTTCCTTATGAACGGGAGAGCCAGTTTTTTTACAGAGCCGTTCCAACTGGCGGCATTTGGCTTTCATTTTATGGAGATCTGGGGTTAACCAGGGGGAAGAATAAAACAGACCGGGTTTTACAGGAGCGAAATTATTAAGAACATCTAAAAGACAGTTATTATAAAAAGAAACCAGTTCATCAAGGTTGGACGAGTATGGGAAAGGAATGCGCTCCACATTAGAGAAAAAGAGTTCCACATTTACATTCTTGATGTTTTGGAAGGAGATGAGGCGAGTGGGTTTAATCTCAGATAAAGGTCATCTATGGAACAGTTAGAGGGAGTTAACCCAGAGCAGCAGACCAGGTCCAGAATGTATCCTTTAGAGTGGGTGGGGAGCTGAACATGTTGATTGAAACCAAGACTGTCCAGGCATGAGCAGAAGTCTCTGGTGAGGGGGAGGTGGTTGTTATCAAAATGTATGTTCACCCATAACCACAACATCAGGAGAGAGAGACGATACGTGAGAGAGCAGAGTTCCAAAATGCTCCAGAAAGTCCTTGTTCAGTTTTGGGGGGCGGTAAACCACTGCTATTACAGTTGGTGTGGGTCCGGGAAGCATGAAGGCAGTGCACTCGATGGAACTGAATGAGAGGAGCGGAACCGGGAGGACTTTCCACGTCTCACGAGGTAAACAAAGCCGGGAGGGGTGGAGTCATTGAGTGAGGAAAAGTAATTTTGTTGCTACCAAGTTTCCGTAACGCAGAGAGAGTCAAACTTACGATCCACAATTAGATCCTGGATCAGCTGACTCTTGTTAGAGAGGGAGCGGATGTTGATGAGGCCAAAGTTGACGGTTCTGATGACTTGGTGTGGCGCCGAAGAAGTCGAGTTTGCAGGTCCGGGGAGGCTGGAGAGCACTCCGTGGTCCACAGAACGTCCGGTGTTACGTGGAGGACGGCGGGTAGAGAAGGAGAGGAAGCGGACGAGATTGGATGAGGCTTTGTAGTGCCGGCGCATGCCCCAGTGGATGTACTTCCGGCGAGGTGGGAGCAGGGGTCCGTGCGGGCGTAGAGCAGAGGAGGAGGAGCTGTAGGCAGACAGCGGAGACGGAGGATGGCATGGAGGACGGCGGGTAGAGGAGGAGAGGAAGTGGATGAGATTGGATGAGGCTTGGTAGTGCCGGCGCGTGCCACGGTGAATGTACTTCTGGCGAGGCGGGAGCAGGTGGTCCGTGCGGGCGTAGAGCAGAGGAGGAGGAGCTGTAGGCAGACAGCGAGACCGAGGACGGCGTGGAGGACGGCGGGTAGAGGAGGAGAGGAAGCGGATGAGATTGAATGAGGCTTGGTAGTGCCGGCACGTGCCACGGTGGATGTACTTCCGGCGTGTGGGCGTAGAGCAGAGGAGGAGGAGCTGTAGGCAGACAGCGAGACCGAGGACGGCGTGGAGGACGGCGGGTAGATGAGGAGAGGAAGCGGATGAGATTGAATGAGGCTTGGTAGTGCCGGCACGTGCCACGGTGGATGTACTTCCGGCGTGTGGGCGTAGAGCAGAGGAGGAGGAGCTGCAGGCAGACAGCAGAGACCGAGGAGTTCCGATGCTGAGTACTGGATGAGCCCGGCCGTGGGGCGGTGGAAAAGCCAGAGGAGGATCGAGGTTAGAGCCGACCAGATGTAAAGTTTGCACGTGAGCATAACTGACAGGTGAAGGACTGCAGATTGAAAAATGTAACTCCTAGCTAGCCAAGCCCCAGGTTGGAGGAGTGGCTGAGTGGAAGTTATCGGTTATTGAAGCGTGTAGTTGGAAGTAAATAATCGAAGTAATCGATGGACACAGTGACGTGTGTTCTCTGTTATCACAGTCCAAAATCTGTCGTAACAGAATTGGTTAGAAAAGCGAGAGTTTAAAGTTAAAGTTACCGGTGAGTAGCGGCAACACTCATGCCAGCGTCCACTCAACCATGATAGAAGTGGTATTTTTCTGTCTTTTTTAACTCACCTTTTGTAATCTAAGAAATAGACAAACATGTTACTATTGAAATAGAATGTGCACATATGATTAAAAAAATAACGTAAAGATTTACTGAATTTTTAAATGCACTGTACTTTACTTTTATGTGAGAAAAATAATCATAGAGATAGGTCATCCAAGTAATAACATGTTAAAAACTTGCAGTGAAGATATAAAGTTACATTCACACTGGGGATGTGACCCACGTATATTTAACCATTTAAATATGGTGTTTACAATGGACTGTCACTACCCAATACTAGTGCATGTTTGCCACCTACTAATAGAAGCAAATCTTGAGAATCTTGCTCAAGACTTTTTGTTTCACAGCCCTCTTCCTATATATATAAGATTTTGTGTCATATGATGAAAGTCGGGCACAAACCGCAATAATTAAGAACTTCTCCGTGATCAATTTTCGAATAGCTGGCAGTTCCTTTCATTAAAATAGGATTCTATACGTGTGTCACTTCCAAATGTTTTTCATTGACACACATTCAATAATTCAATTCAATGTTATTTATATAGCACAAAATTACAATAGCCGTCTTAATGGGCTTTCTAATAAACATGAAATCATAAAGAACATGAAGTCAGACAATTCAATAGGTAATGGCTAAACTAAACTAAACTAAACTAAACAGACTAAGCTAAACTGGGTATCCCTGCCCTTAGACCCTCCTTCTTGGTAAGCAAAAGCTCCTAAAAAAAAATGGATTCTGGAAAAATAGAAGAAACCACAGGGGTGTACACATGCACAAGGATTGTCCCCCAGGATGGACAGGCGATTTACCAGAACTCTTAGAGAAGAGTTAGCTTATCTAACTCCCCCTGGGGGAGGCACTGCACCAAGCAGAGGCACGGGTAACTGAATGGTAAATAAATTATCAAGAATAGAGGACAGGGGAAAAGGACAAGTAGGTGAGAGTAGAGGACAGATCCCCAGTGCACCATACTTTCCCCATGGCTTCTGATTCGGGTTAAGCTTAGGGTTCAGGGCTAGGCTTAAAAAAAAGGAGGGGGTGCCGGTTTCCTGGGCCCGGCGGGGCTCTCTCCGCGCAGGGAGGGAGTTCACATTACACCTGAGCCGGGGGTGTCCGTTTCCTTGTGGGGTGGGTTCGGGTTTTTGCCCCTGGGCGCTGGCCCCCCGCCCACATTCCAACTGTGGCCGAGCCTGGTCGGGCCACGTTAACAACACCCCTTGTGGGCCCCTCTTCTCTCCGGGGTGCCCCCCTCCTGGGCGGGGCCGGCTGTCCCCTGCCTTGCTCCTTCCTGGACCAACCGTAGGCCGGGTGGGTGGCTGCCTGGAGTGCAGAGCGGGTCTCCCTTGGGGGGTCCTGGCTCGTACCTGGGGTTGGGGCGGGGGGATACCCAGAACTCCTGGGTGGTGACGAGGTGCTCGTCTGGGGCTGTGGGCGCTCTTCTCGGGTGGGGGCCTGCGTTGGGCCCTCCCGGCGCGGCGGGGGGGCTGCTCCCCTGGTTGGGCTGGGGCGGCGCTCTCTTCCCCCCATGCCTCCCTGCTCTCTGGCTCTGGGGGCCTCGTGGTGATCCTGCTGGCCCTGGCCGGGGTGGCGGATGTGGTCGCCCGGGGGTGGTTGTTCTCTGCCTGCTGCCGGGTGGCGTTGGGAGTTCTGGCTGCCGCTGCTGCTGCGGCGGGGGTCTTGGTGTGGGGATGGCTGGTCACCCTCCCTCCTTCTTTTCACATTCCACCATTCATTTAGAAGAACTTAAACACTCACCTGAGCACAGGTGTTAGCTCACCTTTATACTAATAATTTGCAGGATTGAATGAATGAAATATTTCACACTAGTTGGTTTAAAGGCATAAGTATGCGTGTGTGAACAATATCTGTATTGTGTACATGTTTTGTGTACATGTTGACATGTAGACATCTTTACAGTTAACAGGTGTGTTTATAACATCTGAATGTGTGTGTGGACAGGCCCCGCCCTTTGAGATTTGTATTACACTTGAACCTTACCGTAATGACAAACATCCAGTAAAGTTGTTGCTTTAGGCTGCTTCATGGTTCTACCCCCCCCCCCTCCTATTATTACCCTCCTCTCCCCCCTCCTCTCTAACATCCCTCTCTCTTTTTCCCTCCTTTCCTTTTCCGTCCGGTCCAGCACCAAAGATTTTCTAATATGATGGAATTTAATAAAGTTTGGCCTCAACTACAAAAGGGGTTTATTCAGACATTCCTCTGGTTTGTCTGAAGATTAATAACCCCTGTTGTTAAAGCAAAATATGTCCAACACAAGAGGCCTTCAGCTCTCATCTGTTTGCCCAGCTGTTGGACAGGACAAGTTTAAAAAAAAAAAAAAAAAAAAAAAAAGGAGAGGGATGTAGTGGGGAGTTTTGTTAGTGGTCTGTGGGTACAGTTGTGTATTTTACAAAGAATACATGAGTGTAAGGATAGCAGGTATAAAACAGACTGTTTGTATAGTATAGGAAGTACACTAATTGAATACTTCTTTAGACTAAATTGGAACATTGTATGTGTACAGTTTACAGTTAAAAACAGTAAACTTTAAGTATACTGCCTGACATTTACTTGCAGTAAATTACAAGTATTGTTGACTAGTTTTTGCTGAGGGTTTTAATGATAGTAAAAGATTTCTAATCTTTTCTTTAGTTAAAAGAAGATCTTTTACCCCATTAGAGCAGAGGAGGTAAAGATGACATTAAAGACCATTGCATGAATGTTTGCTATATTTCCTTCAAAAAGTGGACGATGTGTTATCTATTAGCAGTTCAGTGTTTGCATCTCATTTCCGTTCTACAGCGTCATTCCCTCTTTATTATGACTTAGCCTTAAACACATTGACTTTGGCACTCAAACCTTTTTCACTTCTGTACCGTTTCGGTGCGTTTTTTGTTTTTTCCGCATATTCATTGTAACGACCCATTTGCTAATTGGAGCTTTTTCCATGCGTGTTCTAATAGTCTGGAGAGATAAAAGACCAGGATTCAGCCGGATAAAGTTACAGAAGGTTTATTCCCTAACAAAAGTTCTAAGACAGAATTAAAACAGATCTGGGTCCTCATTTTAGAAGGCCTACAAAACGCAAGAAGTTACAGGCGTTTTACATGAAAGGCCACAAGAGAGAAGACAATAAAATTATGCTCTGCTCAGACTTTTAAAGACAAAGACAAGAAAGATCAACATTTCCCCTCCTCAGTAGAGGAAGGGGTCGCAGCTGCAGTCCATAGGTCACATCTCAGGAATGTGAGGTCAAGATGCATCTTCCAGAGTCCAGATTTAGGAGCACACACTTCATCAGTAAAACAATGTAAAAAGTGAAATTAATGCCAATAATGATAAAAATGAGGACCGCAGAAATATAAAATCCTTCACTCTTCACATCCTCAAACAGTCTCAGATAGGGAATGTTAGACGATGAAAAGCTTGCTCATTCTCCTTTCCAACTTTAAAACCCATTTATTGTGATCACACACGAACAGCGTAACATGAAGGTCACTTTTCTTCACAGTTCTCTAAGTTATGGTGAAGGATTCAACACACAAGATTTCACACTTCTCATGAGTCTTAGTGGCTATAGGCGGCGCTAACCGCTGGTCGCCACAATATTTACTTTGCGCCAAAGCGGAACTAATGTTCGCAGTGTTTTCTACATGACACTATTAGGTGACGGACAATAAACATGTCAACATATGGCTAATGCAGACACGAGGCCAGAGAGCAAGAACCCCCCCTTCTCATCACGCTCTCCTGTGTGGGAACACTATGGCTATGTTGTCAGCATCCATGAAGGGAAAAGACAATTGGATAAATCGAATGCTGTGTGTCAACATTGTTAGACAAAGATAGTGTATGCCACAGTAACACATCTAATCACCCGACTGTAACAATCGGGTCTACAAGAAAAAAAATGTGCACCTTAAAAAAATTTTTTTTCAGGACCGTGTTATTTATACAATTGGTTCCTGGTAGGTTTTCTTATTTTATAAAGTAGATCACCTACATAGGTCCATTTTATTTATTGTTTTGTAAAACCAATAAATGCATTTGGTAAGAAATTTTTTTTCCTGCCTTTTCTGTACCGAAACAATACTGAAAACAGAAAGACACAGACTGATGAAAAACGTTATTAATCTCCCAAGGGACATTTAAACCGCCCCTCTCACCCTTCCACGGGTGGTTTCTCCTCCAAGCTCGGGTCCTGTACCAGAGGCCTAGGAGCTTGAGGGTCCTGCATAGTATCTTAGCTGTTCTTAGCACTGCGCTTTTCTGGACTGAGAGGTCTGAGGTCTTTCCAGGTATCTGTTGTAGCCACTCCTCTAGCTTGGGGGTTACTGCCCCGAGTGCTCCAATTACCACAGGCACCACTGTCAAATTCACTTTCCATGCTTTCTCCAGTTCTTCTCTGAGTCCCTGGTATTTCTCCAGTTTCTCATGTTCCTTCTTCCTTATGTTCCCATCGCTTGGCACTGTCACATCCACCACAACGGCTTTCCTCTGTTCTTTATCCACCACTACGATGTCTGGTTGGTTCACCATTACCATTCTTTCAGTCTGAATCTGGAAGTCCCACCTTCTTTGCCCTCTCATTCTCTACCACCTTTGGAGGTGTTTCCCATTTTGACCTTGGGGTTTCCAGTCCACATTCTGCACACATGTTCCTGTATATTATTCCAGCCACTTGATTGTGGCGCTCCATGTATGCTTTCCCTGCCAGCATCCTGCAGTTATGTGCTGGATTGTTTCAGGCGCCTCTTTGCACAGCCTACACCTTGGGTCTTGTCTGGTGTGGTAGATCTGAGCCTCTATCGCTCTGGTGCTCAGGGCTTGTTCCTGAGCTGCCAGGATGAGTGCTTCAGTGCTGTCCTGTAGGCCAGCCCTTTCTAGCCATTGGTAGGACTTCTTGATATCAGCCCCTTTATTTATATCTGGTGGTACATCCCATGGAGGGGTTTGTCCTCCCATAGAATCTGTCCTCCAGCACTCTATCCTCTGCTCTCCATTGCCTGAGACATTCACTGAGCACACTGTCAGTTGGGGCCACGAGCTTGATGTAGTCATGCATCTTAGATGTTTCATCCTGGATAGTGACTTCTACGCTCACTAGTCCTTGGCCTCCTTCCTTATGGCTAGCATACAGTCTCAGGGTGCTGGATTTGGGATGGAACCCTCCATGCATGGTGAGGAGCTTTCGTGTTTTAACATCCGTGGTCTGTATCTCTTCCTTAGACCATTTAATTATTCCTGCAGGGTATCTGATAACTGGCAGCGCGTAGCTGTTTATTGCCTGGATCTTGTTCTTGCCATTGAGCTTGCTTCTTAGAACTTGCCTTACTCGTTGGAGGTATTTAGCTGTTTCCACTTTCCTTGTTGCCTGCTCCAGATTGCCATTTGCCTGCAGAATTCCAAGGTACTTGTAACTGTCCTCAATGTCTGCTATTGTTCCTTCTGGGAGTGAGACCCCTCCTGTGTGGACCTGTAACCTTTACTTGTATCAATATCTGAAACACACACAGTAGTTATTTAATGGACACAGGCTAGATCAGAAGATCTCTGTTCGACTCTAGGAGTGGAGAAAGAGACTGATGCTGAATTGCATTTGCTGGTACCATATAATTGAAGGAAAAAAACAAAGGAAAGAAACAAATGCATTCACACACATAGAATGGCCATACAATACTTACAAGAAAAAATAATTCACACTTGTAAATTATACTATTTCCTCCTCCAAGAAAGTTCAGTTTCTCAAGATTCGACTCAATAGTTCATTTGCAAGAGTTCATAGTCCATTACCACGGCCAAGTGTCCAACAGAGGGTAATCCACCGGATGGGGATTGTATTAGTGAAAATATGAACGACCACGTAACTAAGTCGCAAGAGAACTGAAGGGAAGGAAAGAAGGGTGGCTGTAAGAAGCCTCCTACCAGCCCGACCAGAGCAGGTGGAGTTCATAGGGTGCTCTGGACTAATTGTCCAGAGTTCCGGTTTGGTTCTAGGTCCTGGGCTGTAGCTCACCATCCAAAGTAATCACCTGACCTAAACAGAAAATAATAGGTCCCAATTCCGTGTGCACACAAGGGTAATTCATTTCCCAACATCACTAATAAATAAAGCTGATTGCATTATAAATAAGTGTCATCTTCCATAATAGTACAGTTGTAAACAAAATTGGTTCATGATCAAAATAACAATGAAATATAAACGTATTCATTAACCAGTTCATTTATCATATAAATCACAATTTAAAATGCTAAAACACAATGACATGTCATGATCAATCCATCAATTCAAAGGTTCTGACCAACATGTGGACCGTAGAACTTCATGCATGTAACAACATCACAGGCAATAGAAAATTGGCTATGAGTTACGTTTTAAATAAGTTAACATTTGGAGAAAGTTGGTTGAAACAACATTGCTAACCGCTCCATGTAAAGTAATGGGCCTCTCTTTGGCCACCTTTACACTGCAGGTCTTGATGCCCATATCCGATTTTCTGACTATATCCGATTTTTTTGACGACCCGCTTACATCATCTTTAAAAGTGACCCGTGTCTGATTTTTGCATTTACACTATATAATGCTGAAACTATCAAACGTAGACGTTCTGAGGACTACGTGGCAGCATTTCCGCATTCCTCCTTCAGACTTTTGTGACTGCGGTTGTCATGGAGGCAAGGCGGCAACGGAAGGAGGCGTTGCCTTGGGCGCTTCTGAGGGGATGCACGGGGGAGGAAAAGAAGGGGGGCTGCTCGGCTTTCTCTGAGTTTTGAATGAGGAAGTGTTTGCAGACGTTGTGCTCTCCGAACAGTTTGATCCAAGTGTTGAACCTTTCCTGCGCGATGACTTCACTTTTCCGACCGTGGTCAGAAACGCACGGGAGATGTCCTCGGGGTTCTCTTTTCCGTTCTGAACCCTCAGCCTCCAGAGTAGGCTAAGAAAGACTCCAAAACTTTTGGGCGATACACATTATTTTTAATTTTCGGTTCTCCGACAGTCCCCCGCTCCGCGCTAACACCCGCTTTCCTCTCCTTAAGTTACACGCACACACACGCAAGCATGCGCGCGCGCACACACAAACACACACACACTGTCCCCATCATACACGCCCCCCAAAGACATAAACGGCTTCTAGCCTGTTCCATAGCAACGGTGTCCCGCTTCATTAGTTACCGTTTGCGTCCGGACCGGACATAACAGCGGTTTCCAACTACGGTCTGAAGCCTGAGGCTGAAAGGTAACACGCTGACAGCAAAATCAGCGCACAAAAAGCACCTTAATAAGTCATGTGATCTCAGTTGGTGGTGTCCTGAGTTGATGTCACTGACGTACGACTCGCATTTAATGGGGAATATCCGATTTGTCTGCTTACATGGCACACGCAAATGCATGTATCCGATTCGTTTCTGATTTATTTCCACATATGAGAGAGGACTGTATCCGATCTGAGAAAAACGGAATCCACGCGTTTTTGTCCTGCTTACACGTTCACCGATCATATCCGATCTGTGCCACGTGAGACGAAAAAATCGGAATTGGGTCACTTGAACCACGCAGTGTAAAGGCGGCCTTAGTCACCATCCGGCTGCATTTCTCGAGACCGAATTACATCCCAATGTCAGTGCTGTAGATCTTGGTGGTGTGGATCAGGGAGTCAATGTCACGTTTGCTCTTAGCATATAGCTTGATGTCATCTATGTAGAGGAGGTGACTAATGTTGGCCCCATTTCTGCCTTCATAGGAAACTCAATGAAGCTGTTATATATGTTATATAAAATATAACACACACATATATATATATGCGTGGATGCGAAAACGAAAATGCAATTCCGTCTTTGCAGTAACGCTTTAATTATGTCACAGAAAAAGCAGTGTTGAAGTAAAAAAACATTTTGGTTAATGTCTTTAAATTGTCAAATTGGATATGTCTAATTGCATTTTGGCACACATTTGCTAGAGAACTATTTGAAAAGGAAAAGTTGAATACCATTTTCTTTATCATTTTTAATTAAGTCACAGAATGAGCGGTGTTGAAGAGGAACTTTGAGTTAACAAATGCAGCTTCTTTTTTAAAAGGAAAAATCATTTCTGATATTGACTTTTATTTTGAAATATAAGACACATATGCTTCCATACTGATCATCTTCTTGGGAATTAAACATTTTTTTATTTATAACTACTAAGTCTTTTAATTTATTGTCAAAGCGAACACTAATGAGGGATCACAAATGTAGAACAGTATGGATTTTACCTCTTGATGAAAGTAATAGTCTGTGGCTTTTACCTCTTGATAAAAACAATAGTCTGTGGCTCTCCAGTGTGACATGCATGTTCATTAAATTCAGACAATGACATAAATGTGAAAACATGTTTTCTGTGTGCTACACCCGTACAACTGTGTTTTTGTTTATCCCATTAAGCCAATGGTACTGTGTCAACTGAGCCAACCCTTGCTTTTTTTTTTTTGCTTTAAACTTTTAAATGTGATTTTACAGCAGTTTGGTTGCCTGATCGAGAAATGGTGTAAAGGCAAACAAATATAAAATCTGTGAATTTTGTATAAAACCATAGTACTGTTTTTCTACTAAGCCTGTTATCTCTTGATGTTTATTTGGTTGGTGGAGATAAAAAGGGTGGAGGAAATGTGAAGGGAGGAGTGAGAGAGGGGTGGGTGAAATACATGTGGATCAGGTGAGTCTGATATTTTCTGTAACTGGTTGGTGAGTGTGCAGTGGAAACCTGTAATTTTGTTAAAAGTATAGGAGTGGAAAAATGTCCCTTGTGACAGATGAAATGAAGTGTTATATTTGCATGATTTCCTGTATTTTCATCAAGCATATATTCGTGAATGGTATATACTGACTGAATGTATGTTTACAATGACAATTTGTTTTGTGAAAACAAATACACAATTTATGTAGCTCTTTTAAAACTAACTTAGCTAGAATGTCTCTTGTTGTTGCTTTATTGTCAAACGTTCATGCCACTGATGTTTTTTTAATCAACAAATATGGTCTCCTTGGTATTTCTAAATCAGTCTAAAGTCTTCACAGACTTTAAAGGTTTTGTCTTACCTTTTAAAAAACATGCAGACAAATCTCCCTAAAGCTATGTTCACACTGTTCAAGCAGTCACATCCAATGAAAAGTCTAGGTAAACCCATCTAAATGCGCCAATCATGGTACTGAGACAACTGTCATGTTTGAATATAGCCATGCAACTTATTATGACAGTTTTTGTGTTCTACATTACAAAACTTGTAGCCACTGAATGTCCATTACAAGTTACAGTTTTTCTCCATTGGTTTGGCTCATTTCTTGAAACAGAAATTACATTCTCAAAACAACATGGACAAACCTCCAAACCACTCTGCAATTGTTCACAACAGAATGGCATTTCTCATTAGTTTAATCAAATTTCAAATGTCTTAGTACACGTCTCAATGTCTCAGTACATCTTTCAAATGATTAAGTACGAGTAGCCTTCATTTAGCACAGATTCCAAGTGAATAGATCTTGTTGATCTAAACTGATTGTTGATTTCTCAGTCTAATGGTTGTTCACTCCAAAATGAGTCAGCATCATTTCATTGTGTAAGTCATCACATGCACAATAGTCTGTTCAATTGTCAAAATAAGTCAAGAACATGCTACCATAAATATGATATATGAATCCCTTGGAACATTTGATAAATGTACTACAGCAATTGTAAGTCAGGTGAATCTAGAACTTGACTAACGAAGACTTACACAATGCCAAAGGGACAAAGTATTGTGGGGGCACTGACTGTTTAAATGAGAAGAAAATTTAGTGTTGACACATGAGTGAATTGTTTTGGGAGAGAAATGGCTTTTGCAGGTGAACAATGGCGTTGTGCCGAACCATCCAAATTAATTTGGCAAAAGCCCCAAGAGTGAAGAGAACATCCGGTCTGATCAAGAAATGAGCCAAAGCAATTGAGAAGGATCTTTGCCATTTTGGTGGCACTGACTCTTTACATGGGAAAGGAATTTAGTTTTGAAGCACTAGTGAACAGTTTGGGGAGATATATTAGATTGTGCAAGTGAGCTATTGTGTTGTGCTAAACTGTAAGACTGTTTTGCCAAATGATCTTAGAGCTTTGAGAATGTAATTTCTGTTTCAAGAAATGAGCCAAACCAATGGAGAAAAGCTGTAATTCAGGTTGAACTTTGGTCAAAAAGCGAGTAGGATTTGCCAGTGATGTATGGATGGCCTCCCTTTAAGTTCCCAGTAGTGCCAACCATTTGAAAATTGATCATAGAGGAGAAATTAATAATTGCTGCTTGTGCCCAACTGGAATGATATAACACTAAGTGTAAGAGTTTGATATTCCACAGGGGAATGCTGGTCTTACAGCTTATTTTAACAGAGCTCTGGTCAGAGAGAAGGGAACGGATAATCCAGTTCCCAGCAAACATCTAATGTTGAAGTTTGAAGTTGAGAGTACCATGTCACAAGAAAGTACAAAACAGTATTGATGTGCTTTACCAAAAAATAAAACTTAATATTCATTGACATTATTAAGCTGGGAATTTTTTTAATTTAGATTTAACACACACACAAAAAAAAACATAAATCAACAGAAATTAAGATGTATAAATGGTTAAAGACCATCCATGCATCCATCTTCCTTCGCTTATCCAGGACCAGGTCGCAGGGGCAGCAGTCTAAGCAAAGATGCCCAGACTTTCCTCACCCCTGCCACTTCCTCCAGCTCCACTGGGGGACCCCAAGACATTCCCAGGCATGTAGTCTCTCCAGCGTGTCCTGAGTCTTCCCCGGGGCCTCCGCCCAGTGGGACATGCCTAGAACACCTCCCCAGGGAGGTGTCCAGAAGGCATCCGGACTAGATGCCCGAGCCACCTTAACTAGCTCCTTTTGATGAGAAGAAGCGGTTCTACTCCGAGCTCTCCACGGTGACCAAGCTTCTCACCCTATCTCTAAGGGAGCGCCCAGCCACCCTAATCGTAATCGGGACCTCATTCTTTCGGTCATGACCCAGGGCTCATGACCATAGGTGAGTATTTGAATGAAGATCACTCTGATAAGGGACCCTGCTCTGATCCACCTGTCAATCTCACCCTCTGGTCTTCCCTCACTCATGAACAAGACCCCAAGATATTTAACTCCTCCACCTGGGGCAGGGACACTCCAACCCACCGAGAGATGGCAAACTGCCTTTCTCCGGTCAAGAACCATGGCCTCAGATTTAGAGGTGCTTACCCTCATCCCAGCTGCTTCACACTCAGCTGCAAACCGCCCAAATGCACGCTGAAGGGCCAACAGGACAACATCATCTGCAAAGAGCAGAGATACAGAGGCCATCCCCAAACCAGACCCCCTCCGGTCCCTGGCAGCACCTAGAAATTCTGACCATAAAAGCTATGAACAGAATAGAGGATAAAGGAAAGCAATGCCAGAGTCCAACATGCACCAGGAACAAGTCTGACTTACTGCCGGATATGTGAACCAAGCTCTTCGGTCATACAGAGACCGAACAGCCGTCTGTAAGGCTCCCCGGACCCCATACTCCCAGAGCAACCTCCACAGGATATGACGGGGGACGCGGTCAAAAGCCTTCTCCAAATCCACAAAACACATATGGACTGGATAAGCAAACTCCCACAAACCTTCGAGCACGCTAAAGAGGGTGTAGAGCTAGTCCACTGTTCCACGACCAGGACAGAAACCGCACTGTTGTTCCTGGATCTGAGGTTCGAGTATTGGACAGGCTCTCCTCTCCAATACCCTGGCATAGACTTTCCCTGGAAGGCTGAGGAGTGCGATTCCCCGGTAGTTGGAACACACCCTCCGGTCCCCCTTCTTAAAAACAGGAACCACCACCCCTGTCTGCCAATCCAGTGGTACAGTTCTAGACTGCCACACGATGCTGCAGAGACTTTTCAGCCAAGACACTCCCACAGCATCCAGAGACTTGAGGTACTCAGGGCGGACTTCAACCACTCCTAGAGCCTTGCCACCTAGGAGGTCATTGACTACCTCAGGAACTTCAGCTTGGGTGATAGACAGCCTCACCCGAAAGTCAAAAGAATGCATATCCCCAGTCGAAGTTGACAGCTTCCCCCCTGCACTGAAAACGGTGCCTGTAGAGAATTGCTTTCCCCCTTTTGAGGCACCGTTCGGTTTGCTAAAATCTCTTCGAGGCCAACCAATAGATTTTCTCTATGGCCTCACCGAACTCCTCCCAGGATCGGGTTTTTGCCTCTGCAACAGTCCCGGCCGCAGCTTGCTTAGACTGCTGATACCTGTCAGCTGCCTCTGGAGTCCCACAAGCCCGCAAGGCCTGGTAGGACTAATTTTTCAGCTTGACGGCATCCCTTATTTCCGTTGTCCGCCCCTAACAGTGCGTGAGGGTCTCCCAAGTCTTTCCGGCCTCCTTCTCCTCTAGCAAATTCAACTCACCACCAGGTAGCGATTGGTGAACAGCTCTGCCCCTCTCTTTACTTTAGTGTCCAAGACACAAGGCCGAAGGCTGCCTGAAACTACTATAAAGTCAATCATTGACCACCTGTCTAGGGTGTCCTGATCCCACGTGAACTGATGGACTTGTACTTGAACACGGTGTTCATTACGGACAAACTATGACAAGCAAAGAAGTCCAATAACAAAACACCACTCAGGTTAAGATCAGGGAGGCCATTCCTACCAATCATGCCCCTCCAGGTGGCACTGTCATTGCTCACGTGGGCATTGAAGTCCCCCAGGAGGACAATGGAGTCCCCCATTGGGGCACTTTCCAGGACCCCTTCAAGAGACACCAAGAAGGATGGGTACTCCAAACTCCAGAGACCTGTCCCCCACCCGAAGGCGGAGGGACATGACCCTCTCGTCCACCGGAGTGAACTTCAACATTTGCCGGCTGAGATGAGGGCTCACGAGGAAGCCCACACCAGCTCGCCACAATCTAGACAGAGTTCTGAAATTATTTTTTTTATCAGATACGGTTTGTTTTCTGTCAAATATACCTTACATTTTTTGTCGGAATACCTTCCTCCTTCTTCAGAGGCGGAACAGTGGTTGTAAAGACGTCACATCACCACCACCTGATAACGACTCTGACGAAGTTTCGGTATTCCACCGAGACATGAAAGGTACGTTTGTCAAAAAACAAATCGTGTCTGATTAAAAAAATAATTTAAGAACTAAGTTTACATTTGTAGACACAATGAACTTTATTGAATTATATCTAGACAGTATCTCTCAACCACTCGTACAAGCTCAGGCTCCTTCCCTCCCAGAGAGGTGACATTCCAAGTCCCAAAAGCCAAATTCCATGACCAGGGTTTGGGCCGCCAAGGCACCCTCCTTCGACTGTCACCCAAACCACATTGCATTGGCCACTTTAGAGGGCTCCATGGAAGAGTGGTCCCACATCACTCCCTAGGGCTGAGCCCGACCAGGGCCTGTTGGAAGAGCCTTGGTCACCAGATGCTCACCTGCGAGCCGCAACCCCCGGCCTGGCTACAGAGTGGGCCCCTGGTGATGCCATTCCAGGCAACGTAACTGGCTCCTTGGTTTTTCTTGTCATCAGATGCTTCTGAACTGCTCTTTTTCTGACTTGTCACCCAGTACCTGTCTGCCATGTGAGACCCTACCAGGGGCTTAAACCCCAGACAACTTAGCTCCTCAAGCTCTAAATTTCCCCCACCATGTTAAGGTGGCGGTTCATGGGGGAGGGGGGGGGGGTTAAAGTCTCAATTACTAATCTCAATGTCATGTGCTACTAAACAGTAGAAAAGGAAAAGAAGAAGAAGCCCCTCCCTACTTATCCGGTGTAAACACAGCGTTCAAGAATGCAGGTCATATACCATATACCTACATATGTGAACGTAGCTTTATACCCTTCCATCCTGTCCAAAGGAAGAGCTCTACCCTTTTGGCCAGACTGCCAGAGCAGTGCCCAGAGTTTTAGCCAAACTACAACTCCCAATAACCCCCAGCGCACGCTTCCTGGATGGCGCACACCTGACTCTCATTCATTCAATCAACCACAGCATACTTAAGCTCTGCACTGAGTGAAGCTTAGTGCGAAGTATTGTTTTTGCTACTCTGCCTTTTTTACTGAGCGCTGTATTTGGACCTAATCTTCTGTCTCCTGACCTGTTGCTGACTCTGTTTGCCTGCCACCTCGCCTTGATTTTGACCACCCTGTCTCCCCTCTTATGACCTCTTGCCTGTTATCGACTCCTGCCTGCCTGACCCTGATTTAGCTTTTGTGGACTTTTAGATGAGTTAATAAACCTGCTGCATTTGGATCCAGCCATCTGCCTGTTCTCGCCAGCTCCAACATCTGAACTCTGTGACCAAAGCCATCGTGTCACGGCTGCAAAGCAACCTGCCTGTTAGTAACACATCTGCCATGACTTCCCCGGTCGCTCAGTCATTAGTGGGCACCTGGAGCAGCATTCGCTCACGCACCAGGACCAAGATTGGTGCTTCCAGACAAATTCAACAGGGACTCCGAGTAATGTGTGGGTTTCCAGTGTTAAATGTTTCTGAGCCAATAATCAAGCCTTTATCTCACAGAAGACGTTAAAGTGTCACTGGTGTGCTCCCTCCTGACCGAAGAAGCGCAAGAGTGGATAGCTGCACTCTGGACTGCAGGAGTGTTATCTTTCCACTCATATGCTGCTCTCACACAGCAGCTTTGGGAGATGTGTTTAATCATCCGACGGACGCCAAAGACCCCAGGGAGCAGCTATACGGGATCAAGCAGGTGTGACAGACCGCAGTCGCCTACTCGCTGTGATTTCAAACTCACACTGATAACGAGATACTTCCGGTTCCGGGTCACGGCAAGACGCGTGGTCGCGGCTCTCTGCGGATACAACTATCTTCAAATGACTTAATCAGTTGGTTTTCTCCAAAAAGAGAGCTGACCATGGCCCCTGAGAAAACCCAGGAATATGAAGATCTCAAAAAGACCCTTGATTGTATTCAAGAAATGCTTAAATCTTTTATGGATCAGGTGTCGACTAAGCTAACGCCACTTTGGGAAATGATGGAAGAGTTCCGAAGATTTCGGGCTCAAAACGAGCAACAAGAAAACCGGGTCGACATTCTGGAGAAACAACTGGACGATGTGGAACAGCAAGTAAGGATGAATAATGTCATTCTCACTGGATTACCGATCAAGCCTCGAACGAAGCTGAATGAAGCGGGAGCTAGCACTGCTAATGCTAGCGCTAGCGTAGCTAGCAGGGCTGGTCATACGGCGAGCGGTTGAGAATCTCTTGAACAGCAAATACATTCATTTCTCACATCTAAAGGGATTTCCCTGGATCTAAATACCATCGAGACCTGCCACCTGCTCCCCAGGAGAAAGGAGACGGATAAACCAGCGATCCTCATCATGTTTGTAAATCACAAACACAAGCTAGCTCTGATGAATCAAAGGAAGAACCTGAAGGGTTCTGCTGCTTATCTGAACGACCATCTGACCAGAAGGAATGCTGAAATCTCCAAACATGCACGGCTTCTCAGGAAGCAGAAGCAGATTGAGAACACTTGGGTTAAAGGCTGCAGGATTTACGTCAAACCACTCGGTCTACCGGACCGGTTCAAGGTTCTGGTTGTGAACACCATGAAGGATTTTTGAGAAGTGTCTTTTCACGGTCGTCTGAAACAACATGGAGTAATAAACCAAAGAGCCAAATAATTTTAAGAAATATGACACGTGGATTCCTCACTTTCTCCATCTGTCTGACGTCACCTGAATAACAGCAGAGAGTTCTGACCTGCAGACAACATGACCTCAACTTTCACAGAGCTGATATGAGCTGAAGAAGGATACGGACCTGAATCTAATGTCTGCAGACATAACAGTGAAGAGACTAGAAACTGTTTTGAATCCAGAAGGACATCTGTTATTCAGCAGAAGAAGAAATACCAACCTTGGACAATCGACAGATTATGGACCCTTTTATTTTCCCTTACAGCATTACTTTATTATATATAAAAAAAAAATAAAAAAAATATATATGTAAAAAAGTAAAACAAATGATTAATCACTTATTGAAAATGGTTAAATTGATCAATGTTTAATGATATTACTTCACTTGTTCCAAAAAAATTGATAAATTGATTCAAAAATCTTTCCTAATGTAACATAATTTTGCACGTTTTTAACTTTTGATACTTGATGAAATTTTGCTATGAAAATCTCTGAAACAGTGTTGTGTATTTTACTGATATAGTATTATTTTTTAATCATATGAATGACTTAAAATAAAACAATCTGCATATATTTTAGATGACTGATCTGCATTTGCCATGTTGATTTCTAAAATAGTTATTTATACATTATAATTAAGTAATTCATCTTGTGTCATGTGGCTTTATTGATAAATTTATGATACTTAATTTGTCTGATAAAAGCTAGGAACCGGAATATTGATAAATCATGTATAAAATGGTTATAGTATAACGGGGTGGGATTATATAAATTCGCTTCCTTCCACTCCAGTTCTAGCAATTTTTATTAATATGTCTAATTCATCCTAAGTTTGATAGTTACTGTATGAATGTATAACTGATGATTATATTGCTTTTGTGCATTGTTTCTACTTGATTGCTTGAAATAAACCATTTCAAATCAAAAACAGCGTGCACAGACAGTACTTGCATCTTGTTGGTGATGACTTACTGGGAGGGACTCACTGCTGACCTGCGGCGGAAACTGGTGGGTCAAACTGGATAACCTGCTGAGAACCCGGTGGTCATGCAATCCAACCTCAGTGAACGTCATTACTCGACCCCTCCCAGCTCTTTCCAGGGGAGAAAGCAAGACATTTTCGTGAGAACCTCTGCCTCAACTGCGGCCAGCCTGGCCATGTTCACAACACCTGTCCCATCACCACCCAGGACACTCTGCTGAACCGGTGAGTGAACTCATGCTCACCTTTACTCTGAACTTTTAACCTACGCTTTTAAAAAACCCGTAGTGGAAACATAGGCTATGATTGACTCTGGGGTGGCAGGAAATTTCATTAACCTGGCTTTTGCTCACTCTCACAATGTCCCTTTGGTCACAGCAATGCCTGGGTGGCTGTCACCACCCTAGAGGGAAGGCTCCTGGAGTTGGGCCAGATCTGATTCCTTACTCAGGACATCACAGTCCTCTCATTGGATTATCATCATGAGTCTCTCCACCTCTTTGCCATTTAGTTCATTTAGACTATTGTTCAGTCATCCTCGGTCTGCCTTGGCTTGAGAGGCATGATCCAACCATAAATTGGTCAGTGCACAGACTGATTACCTGTGGAGAAAGGTGAAGGCGGTGCTACAGTGGTCCTAGTCGACCACAGTAAAAGAGCTGCAGTGGTTCCTGATCATCTGTCTGCTGATCATGTATCTGCCTGTCTCTGATGATCTTATGCTCGGTATTGACCCCTGCCGACCTGACCCTGATTTAGCCTTGTGGACTTTTAGTGAGCTAATAAACATAAGGCATGTCTAAAAGTGTGTTCATAAACCTCCCACAACGTTTGGAAGAAGCAGATCATGAAAAAATGTCTTGACTTCATGTACGGTGAGCACCAATGTTCAAAGATTTCTTTTTTTTTTAAGAATTCAATCGATTTTTCAATGTTTTGATAAATATATATATTCAAAGTACTTTATGTATGTGTAAATAAATATATTCTTTGAAACTTAAAAAAAATATATATATATATTATCTTGGAATTTTTCTTTTTTGTTTTTTTTCCTTTTGCCTGATAGGAAACATTATTACATTATTACAAACCGTGACACAATCTGAACCGTCAGTTTTGTGATCTGTTGCACTCCTAGTTTGAATTGATGTACTCCTTTGACATTAAATCTAACCAATGGACAAAGTTAAAGAAAATTAGCTGTTATTTTATTTACCAATTGCTGTTAATAGTAAACTCCTAAACCCTGTTTTAAAGATCTACCATAACATGACTTTCCATTATTAGACAAAGACTCAAGCATATGCCAAATATACTCATAAAATGATTGCTACACTTCCTTCAAGCCAAGTCCATTTTGTTTTGTTGTTAAGAAGCTGCCTGCTTGCAGCATTCTACAGAGATTGGCTGGTGGATGTGAGTACTTGACTTTGCCCTCCTCCTTGATGGAAGGATTGTGTTCTGGCCTTTAAGTTCCCTGAATATCCGCCTCCATCTCACTCTATCCATGTTTCCTTCCTCTCAAGGGTCAGGCAGTTGACAACTGATCTCAAGCACCGCAGAAGCAACATTTCCTTCCCTTTCCTGGCTTTCTTTCTTTGTCATTATATGTTCTGGTTTTCACTTTCGGTATTCTCTCCGTTTCTCAATTACACAGCCACTTCCTCACCCTCTCTGTCAATGGTTTAATGAGAGGGAAAGGTGAACCATCAGAGTTTCAGCCCACTTTCCATCCCTCAGCACCCGAGCGATGTCTGAGCCGGCATGACATGTGGTTCATTGTCTCTCGTGTTGTGAGGTAGGGCGTAG